>JAJTUV010001399.1:0-357500 GCA_021653895.1 Mastomys natalensis
ATTTTAGAAATTCTTATAGGATCATCATTAAGACTTAAGAAATCATCTCTTTGTCTATATAGCATCACTACAAGACAGTACATATCTGTGGGTCTGCAGAGATCTGCTCCAAAGGGGTGTGCTATTGCTTAATGATTGTTACATATGTTTAATAATAATAATAGGAAAAGCATATTAATAGCAGGAATCTTTTCTAAAATAAGTTCCCCACAGCCTTGCTGGATGAGGCCGTACTTGTCACAGATTATATAATAATCCAAGGCAAGCATTTCAGGGTGATCACATGCTAATTATTAGCTTGTCCCATTATGGCTCCTGAAAGATATACTTATTAAAAGAAGAATAACAAATTAAAGATTTCCACATTGCATTCACACAGTTTGACTTTTTGTTCATCATAGACATGTGGTATAGGAATTAAGGTTTCTCCTCAACAACATTCTTGATTCTCATAAACGGGCCCTCTCACTTATATTAGCAATGTTACTATATGAATAATCAGCTTTACTATAGGATATATGCTCATTAGAAATATATACTTATCACTATATATAGTGATATATATATATATATATATATATATATATATATACACACACACACACACACACACACACACACATACATATATATATCTCAATATGTGAATGGTATAAATAGATCGGCAGTTCTCCAGAGTAACGGCAAGGTGGCTAGGATTCAAATGGTAATATCTGTTAGGTCATTGTTTCCCTGTCTTCTCTCTTAGAGGAATGTCCTACAAACACAAATCAGACAGCTGACATTGAGGTACATGGAGTTGTGAGAATTTAATAATCAATGTATTTTTAAAAGTGCTTTTTTTATACTGTTGTTTTTTTTTTTAAATTTCCAGGACACATTAACATTTCTTCAGAGGCATATTCATACCAACTTGCACATGAAAATTACCTCCCATGTCTTCTGGAACTTTGACAATGTTCTTCAATATTATGGTCTTCCCAGTTGTAGCCTAAAAGATAGTACCAGAAAATGTATGATATATTATTGGAAATTAGGCAAAATTTAAGTTACTATTTTTAGTGTACCTGATTTATTCACCTCATTCTTCCTCATTCCCAATTTAAATTACAGAAAAGTATCAATAACAAAGAAACAGTTGTTCCCTTGTTTTAAAAAGTGCAAGAAAATTTACTGTCTTACCTATAGCAGTGAGGTTCTTGTATGTCTCCAACATCACATCTTTGTAGAGATTCTTCTGTGAAGGATCCAGCAAAACCCATTCTTCTCGAGTGAAGTTCACATGCACATCATTATAGGTCAATGCATCCTAAAATATCCCATACATGTATATAACAGAAACTTAATACTGACATCACTGTAAATGTATGCTTCATTGACAATATATTGTATGATATATGGTATGGTGATTCCCCCACTTATTTCATGACCAAGAAGTTCTAATGTAATTACCAAGTTATCTTAGAAGGAAACTGAGTAATAAGGTTCACCTCTGTCATTTCTTTGCTCTTTGAATAGGATATCTTTGAATAGGATATAGCCTTACAGGACAAATGCTAATTAATACACACACACACAGAGACAGAGAGAGAGAGAGACAGAGAGAGACAGAGAGAATAACAAGCAGTACTGAGCACACATCAGAGAAACTGTATGAATAATTACTAACTACAAAAAATGATGGGCAAACTGAATGTATTAGCTTATGCCTTTAATCTTAGCACTCAGGAAGCAGAGGCAGGTATATCTCTGTCTATCCAGGACAGCCAGAGGTACATATTAAGACGCTGTCTCCTCTGTAAAAATCAATCAAACAAAGAAGAGAGATAGAAAGGACTCAGAGGTTTTTACAGGAGTTCCTACAAAGAATTACACATTCACTCCAGTTCTGTACTCATCTTCTAGAATCCTGAAGTTCCCAAGTTTAAACTGTAACAGTAACAAGATCTTACTAAAAGGGAGATGCATATTTAAACAAATACAAACAGACAGATGAAAATATTGGCAATGTAAATATTGATCCTAAATAAGCAATATAGGACAGAAGAGATGACTCAGCAGTGAAGAGCTCTTGCTGGTCTTGCAAATAATTGGGCTCAACTGCCAGTACTTCCAAGGTCGCTTCACAACTCTCCATTACTCCAAGTGCAGGAATTCTGACGCCATCTCCTGACTACTATGGGAACCAGGCATACAGGATGTGGATATTCATGCACACAGACAGAATACTCGTATTCATTCAACACAAATGAAAACAAACGCAACAGGTAGGAAGAATGTTATCACCTACACGTCAGTGACTCAGACACCTCAGGCAGGAAAGCTCAGGCAGTAAGACAGTCATGAATGTGTGCCGTCCTGACGAACAGAATATTCTCTCTGCCAAATTTCCAAATTCACCATGTGGATGACGATCAATACAACAGCATATGGTGGACATGTACAAAAACCTACACTACAGGCTTATCCTCAATGAATATAAAAACAAACAAACAAACAACGAAAAAGCTAGGCATGTTGGCCCACATTTAATCTCAGCACTCTGGAGCCAGAGTCAGGTGGACCTTTACGTTTGAGGCCTACATGTTCTACACACCTACTTTCAGGACAGCCAGGGCTACATAGAGAAACTTCGTCTTCAAAAACAAAAACATCAAAATTAAAATGATTAAAAACACCAGGCTTGCACAATAACTTAGAACTGAGTAACAATTGCTTCAACTGCATCTTATGTGATTTAGGGATAGAGTCTATAATGGTAAAGGCAAGACAACATGAGAAGGAAGCTGACTGATTATCTAACCACAACAGGGTAGACACACTCACACTCAGACACACACACACACACACTCACACACACACACTAACAGGAAATGGGTTGAGTCTATAGACACTCAAATCTCATCCCCAATAAGTAATCTAGAAAGCTTATTCCTACAAAGGCTTCTATTGAGAGGACTGAGTTGACCAGAGACAGGATGACTCCATGACAGGCTGCACACTGGTGGTTTGGGAGGCTAGGCCTAAGTTTCTGTTTTCCAGAACTAGAAAAATCCAAACAAGTCAATTCCAGGAAAACCACCCCTCACAGGCAGCCAATCAGGAGCTTCCAGGAACTACCCCTGTCACCAGGCCTGAGTCAAACCTAAATCAAGAATAGTTAATCAGCACTGGTTCCAGAAAGTCCTCCAAATTCCCCAGAACCTTGACCAATCCCAAGAACACCCATACCCCTGGAAATTGAGCCAACCAATCAGAATAAAGTTCACCAACTCCTCCCTGGAATTCCCCTAACTGGCTTTAAATTGAGCTTGCAAAGCTCACATGTCTGTCTCCATCACAGTGAATGGTGGACCCCTGCATGTTAGAATTGTGCAGAATAAAACGCTTTGGCATGCTATTTGAGTTAGGGGTCTTCCTTCAGTGATTCTCGGACCCTAACATTATAAGCTCTCCCAAAGAAAGTCACAAAGGAGAAACAAGAGTTCAAAGACATCACCCTATCTCGGAGCTTTTTGACTCAATCAACTTCATTCTGATCATGGTCATCCATGATGAAAATGTACTTAGTTTAACTTCAATGACCCTAATAGTCCACACAGTTCACTGAATGCAGAAGTCAAGCGAGTGCAGGCTTGGAGCCTTCATTCCTATGTTCTAGTCTCTTTGAGGAGAAAAGGTACTCTACAGGCTACAGAAAGACAAACCTGGACACCCCCCCCCCCACAAAACTAAAAATTTTTAGGACTTTTTAGAAGTTATCATCAGCATTCCAGTACAGGTCAGAGAGCCAGACAGCCCTGAGACCCTTAGACTTTAAAGTCATCACCAGAGTCCTACTCTATGCCCCTGCCACTACCCTCTCCAGGCAGGGAGGCTCCTGGCATTACTAATTGGCACCCAAAAAGGGACATCAAAGAAGGTAAGTGGACACAGATAGGACTCACAACTGGTTCTTGCAAACTCCTTGCTGCCATCAGGAGAGGCAGATAGTAGGTGCCATCAGCACCTGGTAGGGTATCATCAGTACCCGGGGTTAGGCCAGGAGCCAACAGCTCTGGCTTGAAATTGCCTGCTAGCCCCAGGCCATTATCAGCTCTCCCAGGCATATTCCTGGTTTTAGAGAAGGGGCTCTGTTTTATCTCTATACCCAGGGCCTCAGGGAAAGCTCCCAAGGTCTAGGCCACAGACTGTTATTGGCTCTGCCAAGCATGTTCCTGGTTTTCAGAAGGAGTTATGACATTCCACATACATGGAGACCTCAAGGAAAGTGTTGCTTGATCAGGTGAGCACTCAATACAACGTGTTTTGTTTGTCTGTTTCTTTTTAAACCTTTTCAAACAGTTGTCACCAGGTGTCATCTTTGCCCATGCGGCAGAACTATGCTTTTCTCGAGAAGGAAACCAAACCTTTATGGCACAGCAGGCCTTACTGTTGGTGTGATCCTGTAAGGCCCCAAAAAGCAGCTTGTTAGAGGCCTGTTCTTTGCTATGGGGATGGGTCTAGCGGCTGGTTGCAAATCAGGGTTGTTTCCTTTGTTGTGGTTTGGCCACATTTTTGGACAAGCCTGGTGAACAAACATGTGCATCTTAGCATTCTAACCTCTAACAGGCCTGGTTAGCATACACTTATCTGTAGGATGTTTTACATGCATTCCTCCCTCAGCTAAATTCTACTTGGTGTGCCTTACTATCTCCTAAGGTTTAGTAAATTCTTCACATCATCAATCCTACTTTTACACCACAGCTTGGTATTGGATTGCTACCAGCACAAGAGATGCCTTTTACAACCTCCACAAAATGAACTATAAATGGATTGTACACCTTAATGTTAAATGCTAAGAACAGAACTTGTAGAAACTAGGACTCTCTGAGTTTGGGATCATGCCAAGAACCTTTCTACACACAAGCTAAATGCTCTGCACAGATGCAGCCCCCACAGTGAAGTTATTCAGAGGCTACTGCTGGGTCCAGCGAGTGGCTAGGAGCTCCAGGGACCTCACAGGTCAAGGATGGATTCCCACTCCCGCCCCAGGTGACCGCTGGATTCCCACTCTGCCCTGGGGAAAAAATTCCACCACATCAGCTCCCGCTGCTCAGACCCCTGCTCCTCCCCATTGTTGACAGTGACCCCGTGCTCACCATGTTGCAACTTCGGAGCTTCCTGAGCACATCATCCAGCATCCAGCGGCAGGACAGAGAGCACAAGACACAGGACCATTCAAGCCGGCTCAGCTACTAAGTGAAACCTGCCTCATGGCACCCGGAAAAACCCGCCTCCTCTTTTGACTGGCAGGTCTGTCTGAAGGCTCTGATTGGCCAGTGAGTCTTGAGCAACTGAGCACTCAAGGGTTAGAGTGTGCCAAAGAGACTCAGTGTAGAGGTTCTCAGTCCAGGAACAGACCTTTTCCAGATCTGAAGACATTTGCAGTTCAGTAGCACTAGTGCTTGTCCTCCAATAGCTTACTCATCTGTCTCCCCGCCAGCCCCAGGGAGGACCCACCTAACAGCCGCTTGCTCCTCCCCTTTGTGGGCAGTGACCCTGTGCTCAACAGGTGCTGACTTCAGCCAGAGATGCCCTCACTCAGTAGGCTCTTTGCCTTCTTCCATCCAGAATCAAGGTGGATAGCTTGCATAGCCCATTACTCAACTTGCAGTGAAGTTATCAATCTGTCCCACATGTAGAAGGGTGCCCAGGATATTAACAATTAAAGAGAGATTTTGGGAAACAAGGTTTTTGTGTGGTGGCTGTTGGGATTCAGACCCGGGACAAGCGGCTGACATGCATACATTTAACACACTGAAGCTATGGGACTCCAGGTTCTCCCAGCTCTACTCAGTCCCCACCTGTTACAGGGCATGGCTGGAACACTCTGCCTTGTACCTTGAACGTTCCAGTCTAGGGGCTGGGCTTTCCTTCCCCCAGAGGCTCTTCCTATCTAATCCAGACATTTTGTACTCTTTGTCTCTCTGTTTCTCTGTCTCTGTGTCTCTCCCTCCTTGTCCCTCTCCCATCCTTCCCTCTCCTTCCCACTCCACTTTCCCTCTCACTCACTCCCCCTCTGCAGTTTTGTCTCCCAGCTTGCCTTGCTCCATATTTCTCTGTCTCCCCACCAACCTCCTCATTCTCCCCACCCACAGCAACTTCTCTGACCTCCTTGGGGACTAGTGAACCCTCTGGTACCTTGGGATCAGTGAACCCACTAGAGAGCTGCTCTCCACTAGAGAGCTGCCCCCAACAAACCCGCAAATACTCGAGTTTGGCTTGGGTAGAGTCCTTCCTGCTGGACTTAGGTAAACCGCAGCTAGTATTCACCTAGTAGGTATGAGAGCCCTGGGAGGAAAAAAGGAAACAGATGAGAAACCCTATGGAACACAATTGTTAGCCAGCATGTCTTCCTCAGTGGGAAGGTAAACACACATCCACACACAGAGCTGTATTAGTAAAGGTTCTCCAGATGAACTGACCTGATAGGATGAATCTATGTATGTAGAAAGTGGGTTTATTAGAATATTTCACAGGCTGTGGTCCAACTAGTCCAACAATGGCTAACTTAGCATGTGTAGGAGTAGGAAAACCTATATGTGAACGTATCCAGACTCCCTCAGTAAAATCCCAGTGCTTCCTGTCTTGAAGGAAATCACTGCTTTGAAAATGACTCCTATTCTTTCCTTGTCTGCCACGGGGGAACAAAAATCTTTTTCAGTTCTGTCTTGTCTTACGTGATGGCTATTCCTGGTGGTCAAACTGACTTCATGTGGAATTGACTAAGACTGAAAGAGTTTGGGTACTGTGGGGGATTTTCTTAATTATGGCTTTTGAAACGTGAAAACCCTTCTTTAATCTGAATTTTTTTGAGGTGTTAATATCCACCTTTACTCTAGGCCACAGCTTCTGGTGGCAGCCTGCATATATAAAGGACATTGAAGATGGTAGCTTGTTCTATGTCTATTTACCTTACCTCTGGCTAGCAAGTTCTTTCCTTTCTATTTTTTTTTCCCTGGCATTAAAGAGCCTACTTCTTTGAAACTCTGGTATATACTGAAGACCAACTGAGACATCCAGACACATAGACTGAACCACACTGGATTCTCCAACTTTCCATTGTTAAACAGCCATTGTTAGACTATGAGCCATTCTAATAAATCCACTTTCAAGATGTATATAGAGATTCATTCTATCAGTTCCGTTCATCAAGAGAATCTTTAATAAGATAGCTATGTGTGCGTACAGTGTGCTGAGTTTTTGTTTCTGTTTTTCCACCTTCCCACTGAGGGAGATGTGCTAGCTAACAATAGAACTCCGCAGGGTTTGTCATCTGTTTCCTGCCTTTTTTCCAGGCTTGTCTCATACCTACCAGGTGAGAGGTAGCTGTAGTTCACCTGAACCCAGCATGGAGGCACAAAACAAAACTCTGGTTTCCTAAAATCCCTCTTTAATTGTTAATATTCAGAGTACCTACACTTCCGCTTGTGGGACAGACAGATTGATAACTCCACTGCAAGCTGAGTAATGGGCTATGCGAGCTATCCACCTTGATTCCGTGAGGAAGAAGGGGAAGTGCCTGTTGGGTGCAGAGAGGGGAGCTCAGGCAACCTCTGAAGTCTCGACCTGGTAAGTACAAGGCCACTGCCCACAAAGGGGAGGAGCAGTGGAAGGTGGAGTAGGTGGAGTCCTCCCCAGGGCTAAGCGGGAAGACAGATGGGTTTACTACTGGAGGACCAGTCACAAGTGCTACTGAAATTCAAATCTCTGTAAATATAGAAAAGATCTGGCTCTGAACTGGAAACCTGGACCAGGAAACACTGCGCTGCCTCCCATCCCTTCAGCACATTCTAACCCTAAGGGTGGTGCACGAGTCACTCAAGACTCACTGACCAATCAGAGTCTCCAGGCTGTCTGGCTAGTCAGAGGAGGAGGCGGGATCTTCCGGGTGCGATGCTGCAGGTTGAGCATAGTAAGTGAGCCGGCTTGAATGGTCCAGTGTTCTGTGTGTGCTCTCAGTGCTGCTGCTGGGTGTTGTGAAGGGAGTGGCACACAAATGGGGCGTACAGGCTGCTGAGCAGAGGAAGCTTGAGTAGTGGGTCCCCCAGGACTGGGTGGGAAGACAGGTGGCCAGGTTATCTGGAGGATAGGCGTAAGTAGTGAAATGCAAATCTCTGTAGGTTCCTGAGCTTGGACTGTGTTTTTTCTATTCTTAAGGGAGGTGTTCGTGTCACTCAACACTCATTGGCTAGTCAGGGCCTCCAGGCAAAACTGCCAGTCAGACTAGGCAGGGTGTTCTTCTGGGTCCCAAGTAGGCTTGAATAATAAGGTGAGAGATGCCCTGAACCCTGGTGGTGGTGATGTGAGGGAGTTCAGGAAGCTGTGAAGTCGGGAAGTGGTTAGCACAGTCACTGCTCACATTCGGGAAGAGCAGCCTGCTAAGCCTTGGGAGCTGGTGTGTTGGGTCTTCTCTGGGGATGGGTGGGACACTGTGGTGAGTTGTGGCCCCCTGTGAGGTCCCTTGTGGTTCAGAGCACTCTCTCGAACCAGCGGTGGCCTCTGAATAACTTCACTTATGGGGGCTGTGTCTGGGCAAAGCATTTTGATCAGGGGCTTGTGTGTAGAAACATCCATGGCAGGACTCCAAACTTGGAGAGGCCGAGTTTCTCTAGTGTCTTCTACAAGTTCTTCCCTTAGCATTTGACATTTGGGTGTAAGATCCATTTGGAGTTAATTTGTGTAGGTGGTAAAAGGCATCTCATGTGCTGGGTAGCAATCCAATATTCAGGTGTGATTTAGAAAAGTATAATCGATGTAAAGGATTTACCAATGTTTAGGGATAGTAAGTACACCAAGTAGAATTTAGCTGAGGGAGAACTGCCTCTAAAACATCCCACAGATAAGTAGTGTGCTAACCAGGCCTGTTAGAGATTAGATGCTAGGATACACGTTTGTTCACCGGGACTGTCCAGAAATTTGGCTCCAAACCGTGAGAGAGGAGATACCCTTATTTACAACCAGCCACCAGGCAATCCTCATATTAAAGAACAGGCTTCTAAGAAGCTGTCAAGGGGGTCCTTACAGGATCACAACCAACAGGAGGCCTACTGTGCCATACAGGTCTAATTTTCTTGAGAAAAGCATAGTTCTGCCACATGGGCAAGATGACACCTGCTGACAAGTCTTTGAAAAAGAAAAAAAAAAAAATCTGTTGTGTTGAGAGCTGGCCTAACCAAGCAGTGCTTTCTCTGAGGCCCTCATGTATGATGAATGGCAGTTTTTTCTCAAACCCAGGAACATGCTTGGTAGAACCAATAATAACCTGTGGCCTAGGCCTTGGGAGCTTTCCCTAAGACCCCAATGTATGGAGAATAAAACAGCGCTCCTTCCCTAAAGCCAGGAATATGCTTAGGAGAGCTGGTCACGGTCTGGGGCCAGGTTCTCTGGGGAGGGGTTGATTCGGATTTTGAGAATACAACTCTTTCCAACACCTGGGGTTGTGGTTTTCAGTCCTAAATCTGTTGTAGGCTTAGTTAGGCTCATCATTTTAAGATGCCCTGAGAATCTCCTCCGGAGTTTATCCCATTGTGTGATAGTTTCTGATGACTTCAGAGAAGTCTCCCATGTCTTTCTATTTTTCACTATATGTGGTATACAAGATGCTATTCTTAAGAGGCTTACTTAGCATAAGACCTAGCTTCTGCAAGGCCTTCCCACCCAGCTTTTATCCTTCCTACCTTCTACTTTTTCTGTCTTTTACATCCTCCGGGACTTTCTACTTAGAAACCTGCCACTGATGTAGTTTCAAGGCACTGGTGTACTTAAGAAATAATTCTGAGAATATTTTTGCTGTGCAAATATCTAAGTGGCTAGACTAGCAGTCTTCAGTCCATATTTAAATTGTTCAAAACTTAATCTGGGGCCTGAACCTCAAAGATACATAAGGGTAACAGTCTAAGTGGAAATAAAATCTATTCTCAGCTGACTCTTCTTTGAGCATTAGCCAGAGCTGAATGCATGCTGTCATTAAAGAGATTTCTCTTAATTAATCTTTTAATTGTGTGTGCAGTGATTTAAAAGAGTTCTTTGAGGACTTCACAGACTACTGAGATATGCAAAGGCTTTAACAGACTGATTACACACTGAAAGTTTTACTCTTGTATGAAGATCCCAGGAATTGCAAAACTTCACCACATTGACTGTGTTTATGGAGTTTCTCTGAAGTTTGACTTTTTCTCATGATTTGTAAGACCAGTGCTACCTGCAAAGGCTTTACTACATTGTTTACATTTGTATATTTTTCTCTCCAGTGTGTATTATTTTATATAATTGTAGATAATTGGGCTGTGAAAAGTGCTGGAGTCCATCTCTGGTTCTGGAACCTGAGGACAGACATATGGTCTCAGCAGAAGTGAAGACTCTGACTACCTGTTGACTTTCAACCAAGTGGCACTGACTAGGTTAAGTCACCTTCCTTTATACGATCACAAGCCTGCTCCCACATGCAGTGGTATCATTGGTTATTCTACTTACTGAAATCATATCATCAGCATTATAAAAGCCCCATCACTTTAAAAGCCCACCAATAGTTTTCCTTCTTCCTTCTCATCTCCTGCTAGGTCAGTCACTCCCTATAACCTTATTTTGCATTACAAAGCACAATTTTAGCAAGCCAAAGATAAGTGGATGGCCGGAAATATCCTATGGACATGAGCACATACCCAGCCAGTTATACAAGGTGAGACAGATTAAACATTTGTGGGTACAAGACCATTCATCAAATAGCACCCCTCTGTCATGATACTTTTATAATTGCATGCTCACTGTACCAAGCGCCCTTTCCTGATAAGCACCTATCAATGTGATACCATCTTCTTTTCTTTCTTTTTTTTCTTTTTTTTTTTTTGTTCTTTCATACCATCTTTCTAAGAACCATTTTTAAGTCTCTATTGATCAGACATAGCTTCCTCCGAACAGTTATGTAAGCAGGACGCACTGCTCTCCACAACTGCCACAGGTTTTCTCAATGGGACTGTAACTGTTTCTCTAGGGACATGATTACATGTCCCAAAATACTCAGGATTAATTGTCGCTCCTGCAGGATCACCAGAGGCAAAGAGAGGAGAGGAGGGTTTTACTCCTTGAAAGAGTATTGAGAAAAACCCAGAATCGCTCACTGAATCGCCTACATGACCCCAGGCTAGCCCGAGATCCACAAGGTGACAGTAAACATTGCTATGAGGATTAACCGAGTAGCAAAAGCAAGGAGAGCTTGCAGCACATGCGATCTAGATAATGAGCATAGAAGCACCGAATTCACCCAGGTCTTTGCCAAGTGGGAAGGATTTCCATGGGCCTTGCCACAGTAGAATCCTATCAGTGAAGCACACATACACTGTTCCCTGCATGGCCATTGCCAGAAAAGGCTTTGTCACACTGCTTATATTCAGAGGGTTTCTTCCCAGTATGTGTTCTTTTATGTATTTGTAGGGAACTGATATACAAACTTTGGGAACAAGGAAAATAAACATGTTCTAAGTACTGCTTTTTTGTTACTGGACTCAGTTTAATCATAGAATGAAACTATGTTCGAGTTCCTAGGCTCTAATAGCTGAACATATTCTTATTGTTCCCACCAGCTGAACAGCTTCTGTTCATCTCTTCTTCCACAAAACATAATGACTATTCCTAACCCCAAAGAACAAATGGATATGATTTGTTAGATCATAAAATCTATATTCTCTAACCGTTGACATCCTTCAATCACATAAAGAAAGCCTCTATCCCTAAATGCTGACTGGTGGAAAAAATGTATCTGTAACTTGGCACAGATGTTTGTGGTTTTCAAGATTAAAAGCTCCGTAACATGGGTTTCATTTCAGCTATTGAGTATATTCTACAGTCCCGATTGATCAGTAGTGGCTTGATTACAATAAATTCTTGTCATCTGCATTGATCCGGTGTTGGAGTTGTATTGGATCTAAGCAGACCCATAACCCAGAGGCTTTACCACATTGCTTACGTGAATAGAATCTCTCTAGTATGAATACTTCATAATGATGAAGACTATAAAAATGTGCAAAGGCTTCAACACATTAAATACATTCATGAGATTTCTGTCCAGTATGAATTCGTTCATGCCTTTGATGTAAAAAGGCTTTACTACATTGGATGCATTCATAGGGTTTCTCTCCAGTGTGTGTCCTTTTATGCATTTGGAGACTATTATGATATAAGAAGGCTTTATCACATTGATTACATTTGTAAGGTTTCTCTCCAGTATGTGTCCTCTTATGTATTTGGAGATGACTGTAACATACAAAGGCTTTGCCACATTGGTTACATTCATAGGGTTTCTCTCCAGTATGTGTTCTCTTATGTACTTGGAGACTATTGTAATATGCAAAGGCTTTTCCACATTGGTTACATTCATATGGTTTCTCTCCAGTATGTGTTCTTTTATGTATTCAGAGATGACTGTAACTTGGAAAGCCTTCACCACATTGATTACAGTTATAAGGTTTCTCTCCAGTATGAATTCTTTCATTCCTTTGAGGGTGACTTTGATACACAAAGGATTTACGACATGGAGTATATTCAGAGATTTTCTCTCCAGTATGACTTCTTTCATGCCTGCAAAGATAATTGGCACATGTGAAAGGTTTACCACATTCATTACACTGATGAATCTTTTTATCTGTAGGAATTAATTTTACAATTTGGTTTAATGGTACAGAGGAATCAGATCTTAATGTTTTATCACTTTATTTACATTCATGGTTTCCCCTACATTTTCGGTTGTTTTGTGTCTTTGAAGATACTTGTGATGGTAAGAGCATTTATTACATGGTTCACACTTGTGGCATCCCTTTTCTATGAAGTTTTCACATATTTGAAGACAACGGGAAAAATTCAGAGATTTACCATACTGATTGCATTCATAAATTTTCCTTTAGTAGGAGTCACACTACATTTCAAAGTGGACCAGGACAAACAGAATTCCCACATTCTTAGTACGCACAGGGATTTTCTGCAGTGTGAATTTATGGATGTATTCCAAATGAAGTTGGAAAACCAACCAATTTGCTCACATGGCTTGAATCCATTATGACATATTTAAAAAAGAGTAACAACTAAAATAACATTTGGGAAAACACATTGAATTCAGACTATGCTCCTCATAGACATGTGGTATAATGATTAAGGTTTCTCCACAACAACGTTCTTGAGTCTCATAAATTGCCCATCTCACTAAATTTAGCAATGTTACCACCAGTAGAAAAAGAGCGCTAGCTTTACTATGGTCTGATATTGTAAGATTTGAACATATATTTATCATCCAGTCAGTGTGATTAACCTTTTGCAATCTGAGTGGTATGAGACTAAACAGATTGGCAGTTTTCAGTATAGCTCTAATGGGACTATCATACAAATGGTGATATCTCTTAAGGCATTGTTTCTTTCTTAAAAGAATGCCTTCCAAACACAAGTCAGATACCTGACATTCAGGTACAAAGTTTTGTGAGAATTAATAATCGCTCATATATTTAAAACAGTACTTTTTTACACTGTTGCTTTTCTTTTAAACTTCTAGAACACATTAACATTTCTTCAGAAGCATATTCATACCAACTTGCATGTAAAAATTACCTTCCACATCTTCTAGAACTTTGACAATGTTCTTCACTAGTATGGTCTTCCCAATTGTAGCCTAAAATACAGTACCAGAAAATGTATGATATATTATTGGAAATTAGACAAAATTTAAGTTACTATCTTCAGTGAACCTTAGAACAATGTCTAACTTATTCAATTCGTTCTTCTTCATTCTCAATTGAAATTACCGAAAAGCACCAATAACAAAAGACAGTTGTACCCTTATTTTAAAGAGTGAAAGAAAATTCACTGTCTTACCTATAGCAGTGAGGTTCCTGTAGGTATCCAGCATCACATCTTTGTAGAGATTCTTTTGTGAAGGATCCAGCAAAGCCCATTCTTCTCGAGTGAAGTTCACATGCACATCATCATAGGTCATTACATCCTAAAATATCCCACACATGTGTACAAGAGAAAGCATGATAATGACAACACAATAAATGTATACTTCATTGACAATCTAGTCATTTAATTCTGCTGTATCCTCCACTTATTGCCTAAGCAGAAGTTTTATGTAAGCTGCAAGTCATTTAAGAAGAAAACTAAATGGTGTTCACCTCTGCCATTTCTTTGCTCTTTGAATAGGATATAGCCTTGCAAAAGAAATGCTAATTAATAGACACACACACACACACACAGAGAGAGAGAGAGAGAAGAGAGAGAGAGAGAGGAGAGAGAGAGAGAGAGAGAGAGAAGCAAACAGATCAAGAATACTAAGCACACATCAGGGAAATTGTATGAACAGTTACTAATTACAAAAAATGATGGGTAATCTGGGTGTATTGACTCATGCCTTTATTTCCAGCACTCAGGAGGCAGAGGCAGGTGTATCTCATTGATTTGGATGCCAGCATGGTTGGTGCAATGAATTCCAGAACAGCTAGTATATACATTAAAAACCTGACTTGGTAGTCTTGGGTTGGTGCACTGCACCCCACTCCACAATACTACCTGCCTCCTAAGTGGTTTGCTCTGACCTGACACACACACATGAGACATCCCCCCACCCATACCTGCTGAAACTCTAGCAAGCCACATGTGCTCTGCCCTGCCTATGGGAGCTCCATCCTCCTTCTGGTCTGCACCTACACCTGCAGTGAGGACTGGTACACTGCACTAACCCCACCCTCTGGCTCTGCCTTCCTCCCAGAAGGCCTGCTAAGACCCTTGACACAGGGCTCCACCTACCTCCCAGGAGGCCTGCTGCAACCATTAGCCAGGCCAGGCAACACTAGTGAAAACCAGACAGCTAAAGGCAAGCACAAGAACATAATCAACAGAAGCTACTGTAATATGGCACCATCAGACCCAGCTCTCCTAACAGAGCCAGCCCTGGAAATCCTCACACACCTGAAGAACAAGACTGTGACCTTAAACTCCATCTCATGAAGATGGTAGGGGCCTTTAAAGGAAATGAATAATTCCCTTAAAGTAATACAGGAAAACATAATCAAACAGGTAGAAGCACTTAAAGAGGAAACAAATAAATCCATTAAAGAAATTCAAGAAAATACATTCAAACAGGCAAAGGATATGAATAAAATGGTCCAAGACCTAAAAATGAAAATAGAAGCAATAAACAAAATGCAAACAGAGGCAACCCTGGAGATGGAAAGCCTAGGAAAGAGTACAGAAACGATAGATGCAAGCATCATCAACAGAATACAAGAGATGGAAGAAAAAGTCTCATGCATAGAAGATACCATAGATGAAATTGATGCATCAGTTAAAGAAAATGCCAAATGTAAAATGTTCCTAATTCAAAACATCTAGGAAATCTGGGACACTATGAAAAGAACAAACCTAAAAATAATAGGAATAGAAGAGTGTGAAGATTCCCAGTACAAAAGGTCAGAAAACATCTTCAACAAAATCATAAAAGAAAACTTCCTTAACCTAAAGAAATGCCACCAGCAGCTATGACCTATAGTAAAGGTGGATTTTTTGTTGTTGTTGTTGTTTTTTGTTTTTGTTTTTTGGTTTTCCGAGACAGGGTTTCTCTGTGTAGCCCTGGCTGTCCTGGAACTCACCGGTAGACCAGGCTGGCCTCGAACTCAGAAATCCACCTGCCTCTGCCTCCCAAGTGCTGGGACTAAAGGCATGTGCCACCACTGTAAAGGTGGATCTTAACACCTCAAAAAAAATCCAGATTAAAGAAGGGCTTTCACATTTCAAAAGCTATAAGTAAGAAAATCGCCACAGTACCCAACTCTTTGGATTTTACCTAATTCCAGATTTAGACAATTTGACTACCAAAAATAGCCATCACATCTGCCAAGACAGAAGAACGAGAAAGATTTATTTTCCTGTGACAGGCATGGAGAACGTGGAAGTCATGTCCAAAGAAGTCGTTTTCTTCAACGAAGGAAGCATTGGAATTCTATTTAGGAAGTCTGGATACATTCACAGATAGATTTGCCTCCTCCCAAGCAGGCTAAGTTAAAGCCTCTCCTAAATGTGTACAATGTAAAGCAGAGATTTAACATCTTTGTAAAGCATGCAGAGTCTATTAAATTATGGACTGCATGATGGTGGAATGGTCTGGAATGCTGACCTTTTACTAAGATCTCAGCTGAAAATCAGTAAATGCACTTATGCAATCTAGATTGTCAGGAGCTCAGTGCTCACTAGTCAGGTCATGGGATTGGCCCTGAGTAAACATGGCGGTAACAGTGCACAATCTGCACTTATATTCAATACAGAGCCCATTTTAAAAATTCAGAAAGTCACTGTGCACTGGCACATGTTCATAGTGAAACAGCTTTGGCTACCATACTACCCACAGTTAAGTTCTCTCCCGCACTGAGTCTTGGGCCATTTAGAAGGAAGGCACAGCAATGAGACTAACAGGAAGAGAATTACACAGTAACAGACCAGACTCTGTTTGAAGTGCTTACATCAACGGTATCCAATTATTAAGCTTTTAGTGAATGTGTGTGCTGGTGTTGCACTCTGTTCATGGTTGAGTACAGAGAGGCCAAATGCAGCGAGATGCCGATGGGTTCAGTGCACCATTCTCACTCCTGATCTGGCCGGAACATTGTGTCTGTCTGTCTCAACCAACACCTGTTCTTTAACTGAGCTCTAACAATGGCTACAATTTGTTCTGGACTTCTTTCTAAATATTTCTCTCCCATCCTATTCTCTCTCCATCTTCCATTCTTCAGCATTGCTTTCCTGCCATTGGAAGTAGGCTCAAATTTGTCTCCTGATGTATTTGATCTGAAAAGTCCCACATATGAAAGGTAAAAACTGTGTTGGGTATTTACGCAATCACACTCAGGGACACTAGAGCCAGGGCCAGGGATGAGGCAGGAGCACAGAGCAGGATGAGCACCAGATGGAGAGCATCTTTATGAGAGAACAAGACAGCATCAAGCAGAAAGCTGACCTTGCTTATCTTAGTAAAATTCACTTACTTACCTCTCACGCTGACCGCTCCAATGCACTCTAACCCTCTTTCCTAACATGATTGTCCTGCTCCACTTTCCACTCTTGAGGGGTTTATGATTCTGAAAGTCAGAATTCAACACATGCTGCCTTGTTTTTTTTCTATTTCTTGGCAGTGCTTCTCCTTGTCAAGGCTGAGGTCTTCAAAGAGATCTCTGCAGAGGAAGGGTTTGGGCACTTGTAGGAGGAGCTAAGGTGGGAGGAGTTAGGAAAGGAAGAGGAGGAGTTAGGAGAGGAAGAGATAAAAGGAAGAGGAGGAGAGAGAGAGAGAGAGAGAGAGAGAGGAGAGAGAGAGAGAGAGCGCAGAGATGTAGGAGCGATGGAGACGGATGTTCACGTGTCTGTAGCAGTCAAAGGTGGTTGGTATATCTAGGTTGGGTATTGGGTTACACTTCTGATTGTATAGGTATCTTGTTACTGATCATTGCCAAATATATAAGCTTTGATTAATCTATAAGAATTAGAGTCTCATTCTCTTACTGGGCCTGCATGAATGGTGGAATGGTCTGGGCAATGCCCTGCCTTGCTAAGACAGCATGGAAGATTGGCAGAGCCATCTCTCACGCTGGCATCTAGTGGGTGGCAGGACTGGTGTTTCTGGCGGCCAATTCTAGCTGCAGCACGCACGTGGCTTCTGGCCGAGAAACATGGCGGCTAAGCTAGGCAGAGCAACTGCAGCTTGGATAGTTGGCCTGAACCAGAGGCCCTTTTAAAATAATTTCTACAACAGGCACTGTGCTTGTCCAGTGTTCATAGTCTGATGAGTATGGCTACATACTCCCCAGTCAGACAATTCTCCTCCCCCACTGTCTTGGGTCCCATTCTATGAAAAAAAAAGAAAGAAAGAAAGAAACAAGCAATGAGACTGAACAGAAGAGAAATAACACAGGTAGCAGAGCAGACCCGCTTTGAAGTGCTTACACGAACGGTATCCCGGAAGTGAAGTGGAGCAGAAGGTGTAGATGCTGGTGTTGCACTTCTGTTCATGTCTGAGAAAGAGAGCACACATGCAGCTTCGTATTCCATGGTCAAGTGCACCTTCTCATCCTGATCTGCCGCTACATCTGTGTCTGTCTGTCTCTCCACCCAGTACTACCCTTCTTTCACTGAGCTCTGAACAATGGCCCAATTTGTGTCCTGGACTTCTTTCTAAATTTCTTCCCACCTTTCTTCTCAATCTTCTGTCTGAAAGGAGTGCTGTTCCTCGGCCTTGGAAGAGGACACATTTGCTCCTGTGTATGACTGAAAAGTCCCACTATGAAAAGGTAAAAACTGTGTTGGGGTATTTACAGCAAATCACACTCAGGACACTAGAAGCCAGTGCCAGGGGATGGGGCAGGGGCCGACAGAGGCAGAGTGAGGACCAAGATGGAGAGAGTGTTATGGAGAAAAGGACAGAACAGGCAGACAGCAGACCTTGGTTCTTAGTAAAATGCACTTACTTCCTCTCAGGCAGGACCAGCTCCAAGCACCTGCATATTTCTCTCCATGCTTTGGTGTTACCGTCTTGAAACTCTTAATACTTTTTAGACTTTGAGGCCACATTTTTAATTCTGTTCTGGGACCTGCAAATTATGTGGCTGGATCAGCTTTATTGGAGTTCATATTAGGAGTCCATCAGAGAGCCTTTCCTTGGCCTCTTCTAATGTAAGCCCCACATATAAATTACCTGCTATCCAGTTTCTGGGTAAAGCATAAGTGTGTAATAGCAGAACCTACTCTATCCTAATGTGGAACACCACAAAAGTTTGCTGAACAACCTATTATTGCTGAATTTGCTAGAGGCTATGCTGAGTGCAGTGGAAATTTAAAATAAATTTTTGATACATTGATATGCTGATGAATTATTAAATTTATGTTATAGTAGCCTAAGCGGGTTAGGTTCAGCTTCATGGTGAAGTTACCTGGGGCAAAATTCCCTCATACTATGGTTGAACTTGAATTCTATTCATAAAAATTTTGCTACAACCATGTGGTAAGAGCCAAAACTAATAATTTTAGTTTATCCTGAAGTTTGTAAAGAAATTCTTGACTCATCTCCCAATTATACTATATTTTAAGGTTCAATAAAACATCTTTTATTTGTATTAAATGATTTGACTCACTCAGGAAGTCTAACGAAAGGACAAGGGATCTGTAATCCTTCATTTTACAGATCACTTCAGCTCACTCATCGTACTACAAGCTATGTCATGTTACAGAATTTGGGGAGCCAAGACATTGTTTCTTCTGTCATTCTCATTCTGTCACAGGGACTCTGAAGTCCAAATGTACAAGATTAGGAGACAATTACTACATGACCATGACTTTTACTGAACTCGATATCTTTTTAAAAATCATTGTTACATTATTTATTTTAGGGGAGAGGGCACTAAAGCCATTGCCCTTGTGTAGAGGTCAGAGTACTACCTGCAAGAACGGTTCTCTCCTTTGACCACCTTGCCCCCAAGGTTAAAACTTAGGTTGTCAACCTTGGCAGCAAGCACGTTTATCTGCTGAACTATCTTGCCAGCCCTTGAACTTGAGCTCTTCGTCAGGCAGGCAACTTCGTATATCGTTGTCTGGGGGAAAGGATAGTTCCTGGAGATTGAACCTTGGGCCTAACAAATGATAAGCTAACACTCTTAACACTGAGCTATGCTTCAGGTCTCTCTGTTTTGTTTGAGACAGGGTCTCTTAATGTAGCTTTGGCTGTCAACTTGCTATGTAGACCAGACTGAGCTCAAACCCACAGAAATTCACTAGCTTCTGCCTCCCGAGTGCTTGGATTAAAGGTGTGTCGTACCACCACTTCTAGCTGGGTCCTTTTTACTTGCTATTTTGAGGCAAGTTCTCACTAAATTGCCCAATAGATTCTATCTCTTGAAGATCTGTCTTCACTACCACCACAACAAGGACTAAGTTTCCAACACATGAATTTTGGGAGGTGACGGGGACAAACTACATCTAAATAGTGGGCAAGTCTAACTCAGAGATATTATCAAGTCCATCATGGCCACAATTATGTCCATGCCTGAACTTAACAAAATCAGCTAAGAGGTTGAAGTCTATCTGCAAATCTCAGCTGAAATCATAGACATTATCTTTGTTAGCTTTCATATATATTGTGTGTGTGTTGTATTGCTATTTATTTCATTTGTATGGGTGTTTCACTTGCATACCTAGTTGTGCATCCTCCGGTTATGGTCAGAAGAAACAACACATCCCTTGGAGCTCAAGTTCCAGAAAGGTGCCATATGGGTGCTGGAAACTGAACCCAGAGCTGTGGAAGAGCAAGAAGTGCTCCTAACCACTAAGCCATCTCTCCAGCCACCTCTTGCTACCTCTTGCTATCTTTTTTAATTAAGATGATATCACTTCAAGACCTCCTTAATTACTGACAAGCTATTACTGTTAGTTTTATAATCCATTAAATCTCAAGCATCATGATGTCAGAAAGTAACTTGATTCTCATGAAGTACTTAATTCTAAGGACAAAATGCAGCTAGTAAAAACAGATAAAGTAATTAGAGAAAGAACCTCCATAGAAACCTGAGCTATTTTTTGCAGAAATTAAGTTCAGCAATGAAGCTTTGTTCTGAGAAACAATATGTAAAGTGGGTGTGTGGATTATAGGGGAGAAAATATGCTATTTGGGGATCGAACACGAGAAAACAGCCTACTCCATTTGTAATCAAGGGCCATTTTGATACGATAGCTATTTTGTTTCTGCCTACTGTAATACTCAAATTTATAATTTTTTATAACCTGGGCTGTGCCCTAACCCCAGTAACCATAGAATATACTATAGACCGACCTTCTGAAGCCATCCGTTCTTGGAAATGTTTTATATCTATTATTCCATGAACCACTTTTCTTAACTGCCTACTCTCCTTCTATAACCATGCTTACATGTAAAATCCCCCACTTTGTGGTTTTTCTAATAAAGGGGGTATGGGAAATGAACTAGAAGCTGGTCTCATCAACTCCACCTTATGAGGAAACAGTCTTGGATTTGCCTCTGGTGTTTACATGGATAAAGCTTACTTTAATTTGGCCATAAATTGAATCAGAAGTTCAGGGCCACCCTCAACTACACATGGTTTCATTTAAAAAAAAAATTGTTGAAATGTAATGTGTAGATGTCAGTCATGACTTCAAATGGCTCTAACCTTGAACAGCAGTGAATTCGGGGTATATAGTGTCAGTGTAAAGACAGCCAGATTCTCATGACTAATTCTTCATGAGCTGTGCTCTTCTCCTGAGAAAAATATCCAATATTCTCTATCGTTTAGTGGCTAGCCAGTCTTCTCTCGGGGTAGGACATTTTGGTTTATGCATATGGGTTTAGTTGTTTAAAAGTAGCATTAATCTGTTACATAATAGTTGGAGCTTTGCTCTGAGTTGACCTATTTTCCGTCAGAGCTAAGAGGTTTTCAATTAAAAATGTAACTTAATTAACAGGTAGAGAAGACACCTGATGACTGAGGCATGGGCTTGGTTCTCAGTGTTGGTTCTGTAATTGTTCCCTGTGCCCAATCAGCCCAGAGATAAGACCAACTTCTATTCTTTTTCCCCCCATTTTGTTTTTGAGGCAGAGTCTCATGTATCCTAGGCTGGCCTTGAACTCATGGTGTAGATGAAAGTGGCCTTGAACTTCTGATCTTCATGCTTCTACTTCCTAGTGCTGGGACTACAGGTTTGTGGCACCTTATGCCCAGGTTAACTTGGTGCTGGGGATCAAACCCACAGCTTTGTGCACGCTAGCAAGCCCTCTCGAACTGATCTACATCTCAGCACCACAAGAATCAACGTCTAAAAACACTCAAAAGTCAACAGGAGCAGTTTACAACTGACGGACGTAGCCACCTGCGGCCATGAATCAACGGGTTCACCTGAAAGGGGGGCTGGAAATGAAAAAGGGACGGACGTCCAGAAGAGATGAAGCCAAGACAAAGTTCTCTGATCAAGGCTCGAAGTTTAATGTTCAGCTCTCAATTTAAAGGAAAAGTCCCACCACCAAACCCCTTCTTGTTTCAGCTGGAGATGAATGGGGGAACCCATCCTTTGTCACAGCTGGAGATGTCTCAACGCAAGCTCAGCTGACAGTTATTCTTCTAAGTTCCTGTAGCAGGCTGTATGTGCAGCCAAGGTGGGTAACTCCACCTAAGTCCTATTATTTTTGGTTATTGTGGTAAACAAGGTCTTTCAGGCCTGCTCAAGGCTGGGGGAAGGGCACAGACAGATTCTGCCCTTTTAGAAAAGTACTAAGCACATTGTAAGTATGGTTGGGCTGGAACTCTAGTAACTTTACAAGGGACCCATGATGATCCTACAATGTCAATAGCCAGGAGGTGTTGCTGTAGATTCTAGCTAGAACTGGCTATCATCAGCTCCCTATCTTGTTTTCAGGTGAATTAGGAGAGCTTTAACAGTTCTTAATCAAGTATCAAATGTAATGAGTCTGAAATATGCAACATTGCATTTAAGCTGGATTGGTGCTGTGTTCCTAGATTGCCAGCAATAAGGAGGCTGAAGCTGTGAGTTCAAGGTTAGCCCTGGCTACAGTGTGAGATCCTGTCTCAAAAAACAAACAGTGATTGGAATATGACTTAGTTGGTAAAGTGCTTGCTTTCACTTAGGATACGAAGCACTCTGTAAAAGGCCAGGTGTAGCCATGATCTCACCTAGGAGAAGGCAGAAAGATAGGAGGATTATTACGGCTAGCAGGTCAGCTCATCTGGCTGAACCAGGAACCTCCAGATTCAGTGACCTGGACTCAAACTCAATAAAGTGGAGAGTAATTGAGAAAGACATTGGCTTCCTTTCTAACCTCCACATGCACACATAAATACACATATTCATTCAACCACACAACCACACACACACACACACAATATATATATATATATATATCTTCAAACAAAACAGCTATAGTATTATTTATATGCCTACTGATATAAATGAATTTAGATTTACATGTTAGATTTTTATCACACAGTTGAAAATAACTACTGCTTTAACTACAGCACTTTAAAAATATTATTTTCCTTTAGTCTGGAGAATTTACACCGCTTCTTAAAGTCAAAATAACAAAAAAGCTAAACAACCAGGCCCACACAGTGGCTCAGATCTGTAATCCCTGCACATGGGAGTTGGAAACTGGGGAGTGGGAGAGGATCAGAGTTCTAGGTCATCTTGCCTACATATGAGCTCAAAAAGATTCTGGTTCAAAAAAGATCATAAACATAAAACCACATTTGTTGTCTGTGATGCTTAGCACATGTTTAATCCAGCACTCCAGAGGCAGAGGCTGTCCAATCTTTATGAGTTTGAGGCCAGCCTGGTCTTTATAGGGAGTTCCAGAATACCTACCTAATGAAACTGTCTCAAAACAACACCCCTCCCATGAGAAGGGGAGGGGGAACGTAGGGAGGATCTGTGTGACAGATGGACTGGGAGGAGAGGTGGGAGGCTGATACTGGGATGTAAAGTGAATATAAATTAATGAAAAAAAACCCACCCACAAACTCACCCACGTTTGTATATTGTAGATAAGGTCACTGTGATGTGCCCAAGCTGCCTCTAGTGTTTCATTTTAAGTGCTACTAAAACCTAAAACGTCTTAATCTCAAAATATCTGTTTAATAGGATTAAGAACTGTGTCATCAAATGAACAGGTAAGACTAAATCTCTGACACAGATGAATGTCACATCGTAGAAAAGTGAATGTCTTTCCAGAAGCTAGTGGCAATTTCTCTGGGGAGAGCTGCAATATCAATGGTAAGTATACATGCTGTATTTCATTCACGTTTTGTTTGTTAAGTGGGGCATGAACAGAAGAGAACAGTTCAAATATCATATAAAATTTGATCACTATGTTATTGCTACTATAGCTGCGGTTATATTAATGTATTAAAAGATATTTAATTTTATAAAGATATTATAATTGATGAAGTTTAAATATAACAAATATGCATAAAGTAGATGAATATCCTTTTAAATCTTTTAGATTTAATTTTGTTACAATATGTAGTTGTTTCTATTTATTTTGTCTTGATAAAGTTTAAAGTACTTGTGTTTGAGATCTTTATAACTAATGTAAACTATGTTTAAAAGAGAGGTCATTATCTCAGAAAAAAATTAACTGCATATTATATATCGTGATAGGTCTGTAAGAAGTATGAGAATACACAAACACATCTGAAATGCAAGCACATGTGAGATGGAGACAGGAGAACTGAGAATTTTGCATGTAAAATGTCTCCCTGACAGACTTCAAGTCTGCCTGTAGACACTCTTACTGTTTTTCTTATGAAAAGCCAATGAAATTTAGACTCTATAGTTCTATGATCGCTATTAGTCATTGGCTTGGCTTTCTAGCACATCATGCATATGATAATACCACAGTTGTGGTTACTGACGCAGGGTCTTGCTATGTGGCCCAGGCTGCCTGGAATTCTCAACACTGTAGCCTCAGTGTCTGTGCACTACCATGCCCAGCTCCAGACACACATTTTACTGTCAGAAAGAATGTAAATGAAATAGGACTAAATGAGTTTGTTTGTCTTTGAACTGATAGTTAATGTGTCCTTATGTGCCAGACATTTTAGCATGAAGTGTCTAAAGTAATAAAGAGAAATTGACAGAAAGGTGCTTTGGAGCACCGTGTGTTTTCAATTGCTACTCGAGAGGGTAGCCTCAAGGAAGGAATTAAAGCAGGATGATTCTCCCTTCATAGGAACACCGGACCATGAAGCCACCACTCTTGGTGCTCTCTGTGTGTCTGCTATGGTTGAAATATTGTCACAGTGCACCTACTTGGAAGGAGACAGCTGCTACGGCTGGCAACCTGAAGGGTATGTTTGGCTTATCTGCCCTGTTTGCATGTTTGCCTGTCCTGTTGATGTTTGTAGAGACTTGCAATTGAAAGATAAGCATATTCATTACATGTCACAGTAAAAAGTTCTCCAGGACTTAAACCAAGTACTCATGATGTCAAACATCTGGATAAAATGGAAATTTCCATGAAGTCTCCAGGAGCCAACATTCACATATCCAGATGTTTTGTATTATACAGATGAAACTTGCCAACTTTTTGTCTGCGTTTTCTTTTGTATTATCCAGATGTTTGGTATCATCTTGACACATCTTTAATGAACAGCAAGATACTTTCCTAGCATTTAAAAACTTAAACTATTAAAGTAATCTGTGTAATTAGTCAAAGGGTAGGTTGTCATAACAGTGAATCTTGTTGTTCTGTGCCCATTGACTAGTGACCTTTGTTTGGTGATGTAGATTTGGGGCATTTAACATTTAGCAAATAAATTAGTTAAAATGGAGTTGAGTTGGAATCTGTAATTAAATTCAGAGGCAAGAATAATATCCTCAGAATGCCACATTTGTTGGGGTCAGGGTAGAAGCCAAGAAAACTCATTTCAGAGACAGAAGCCTGAAATGAAAGCTTTATTTTCTGCATTTGCAGGGAGGTGGTTGATTAGTCCAAGGGAGATTGTACAACATTTTTATAGGATGGGAACACAAAGCGAGGGCAGGTTGGGTGAGCTGTCGCATTAACCAATCATATTTTGACACAAGGGGTTAAACCAAATTTAACATTAGTAACTGGGCCTTATCTGGGTCACCTGCTTTCAGGTTCCTTGAGTCAATGTTTGCAGTCAGGTCCCCTCCAGGACTCTGACCTGGAATCTAGAGTGATAAGGGAACAAAGGAGGGGGCAAGCAGCTCGTAGTCAATTAAGTCGGGACAAGCAGCACATTTATGGCTTGTGTGCCTTAGTTAGATAACAGGATAATGGCAACTTCCCTCTTTGGATCCTTTACTGGTTAACAGACATGAAACATCCGAAGAAGCAGGAGAGGAGTTGAGTTCCAGGACCTGGGAACATGAACTCAGTTTTGTCCCTGCCAGCAAGGTGAATTTTGTTCTTGAGATGGCTAAACTCGGGAAACTATCTCCTAACACACTGGCTAAAGAGGAAACAGAGTGGAAGTATTCTTACCAAGGGTCTGATGTGGTACAAAAGAGACTTCTATTAGGTTACTAGTGAACTTTGTGTGATATGACACATGTTCTTAGTCTGTTGGCTTTTAGTGAGGTAAATATAACTGAAAAAGAGAAAATGTTTACTGTATTTGAAGTCCTCTGTTGGGTATTTCATATAAACCATCAAGAAAATTTAGATTTTTTTTTCCCTAATGAAAACATACTTGAGTCTCTGGTGGTAGAAAAAAAATGAATAAAGGAAAACAGAGCTTGTGGAAAATGACAAGATTGAGACCAAATAAGCTTAGACTTATTCAGGAGAAGCAGAAAGCATGCACGAGAGTGGCGAATTTGTCATGGAGTGCTTTAGAGCTAAAGACTCCAAAAGCCTCTATTTAGAGGTCCCAAAACTGGTGGTAATATGGTTAGGCTAAAAGAAACTCCAAACATGTCTTCTGGGTCTTGCAGAGGTAGGAGAGGCGGATGCAGACGGGGAGGTAAAGAAGGCTTTGATTGGCATTAAGCAGATGAAGATCATGATGGAAAGGAGAGAGGAGGAACACGCCAAACTGATGAAAACCTTGAGGAAATGCAAAGAAGAGAAGCAGGTACCACCACCGAAAACTGTCCGTTCTTAAGCATATTTGTCTATAAAAATGGCGACAATAAATACATGCAATTAATGAGTGACTTCTTTCCCTGTATTACATTTTCTGGAGAGCAGTTTAGTTTAGAGAAGATGGAGAAAGCTTTAGATTTCTTCATCTAGTCATCTTCCACAGGACGCTGAACACAGGATTTGAGGATTGATACCTGGTTTAAAAGGATGCTTTTATTTTTACTCTCATCTGATAATGAATTAAGATATTGAATCAGAAGCGTTTGGAGAAATTTTGGTGAGATCAGTGGTTTCTAGTCCTTATTACTAAAATTAAATAAATAAGAAAATGAGATACCACCCCTAAATACACTTATGGGTGAAGGTGGTTAAGAATTCCATATTTATTTTATTTTTAAATTTTTTAAAACTTATTTATTTATTTATTTATTTATTTACTTAGTTACTTATTTTGAGTCATGGTGTCATGTAACCCAGTCTGAAGCTGAGGCAGGCCTTGAACTCCCGAACCTTCCACTTCTTAAGTGCTGGAATTATGGGTATGTATCATCCATACCCAGTTTTGAACAACATTTTAATTAGTCTCCTGCTGTTTTGAAAAAAACCATCCGATTTGCCAGTTCTGATTACATCACCAGTCTTCCCCTGTCACGTGGCCAACGATGTTTCTTTTTTTTTTTTTTTTTTCAAATTTTTATTTTTAATTTTTTTTTCAGCAAATCAAAAAAATTTAAAAAGCATTCAAACAGAATAAAATGAAAAGAAACAAACAAGCAAAATACCAAGGGTCAGATATACTTATACAAGAATTCTATAGAGCCTTTAAACAAGCAATACTTTTTGAGTTATGTTTAAAAAAATTCAGAACCACAATAAGCTCCTTCACAAAGCAAATAATATTGAAATAGTGAAATCAAGTGTAAACCCAACAAAAATATATAAATTATAGTCCAGTATCCCTCATGAGTATACATACAAAAATTCTCAATGAAGTAGTTGCAAACTGAATACAAGAGATATAAAATAATAATATTCCATGAATAACTGAACAACTGTTTTTTTTTTTTTTTTTTTTTTTTTTAGAAGACCATACTCCATATACAGGCTGCATGTTTTGGGATAGCCCCCACTCCAGATGTTTGAGACATACATGAAAACCAAGCTGCACATTTACAACATATGTGCAGGGAGGCCTAGGTTCAGCCCATGGAGGTAGATCTGTGTAGACTAGGTATGCTCCACGGTTGGTGATTCAGTCTCTGAGAGCTCCAAAGGTTCAGGTTCGTTTACTCTGTTGATCTTCCTGTGCAGTTCCTATCTCCTTAGGGCCCACAACGATGAGTTTCTAATGAAGGACCTAGTCTATCTTCCTTCTGAAATCATGTGTGGGCTTTACCTCTTTGGATTTCTCTCCTCTCTCCAAGAATCTTTTAAATACCCCTAGCCTTTGTTGTTGTGGTTTTGTTTTTTGTTTGTTTGTTTGCTTTTAGAGTCAGTTTAGTTGCAGGTCAGTAAGACGACTCCGTGAGTAAAAGCACTTGCCACTAATCCTGATGACCTGAGTTCAGTCCTTGGAACCCACCTGGTGGAAGGAGAGAATGGACTTGCACAAGTTATCCTCTGACTTGCACATGCATGCCATGGCGATCTGTGACACACACACACACACACACACACACACACACATAAATAAATAAATGTAAATATTTGAGAGTTAGTTTAGTTACAACCAGGTAAAAATTCACTAGTCCACCTGGGTCATCATTGCTCTAATTAGAAGGCAAGTAAACAGAGTTAGGGGAGCCCTGGCCAGCACCTATAGAATGAAGGGACCTCTGCCTAAGGGCCCGTGTACAGTTGGCAGGTGGGATGTCTGAGAATACTTTAACAAATCAGAGTATATTAAATAGCACACTGAGCCAGCCCATTTCTTACACTCGTCTTTTGCACTGTCAGTGGTTGTAACAGAGGCTTCTACCACTGAGGTACATCAGAGTCCAAACACTCACTGTTTGAATTTCTCTGGGTTATTTCTGTTCCAGCAGTCCTGGGGACGCATTTCACCCTGGCGCGTGCTGCTGGCCCATCATGACTCCTAGAGACTCTCGTTGTCTCCATTTTTTCATTTTCCACACTCTTTCTCTCTCTTCCTCCTCCTCTTGCTCCCTACCTGTGACTGCCAGCCCAGTCAAACTCCACCCCTCTCTATCCACACTGCCCCCCCCCCCCGTAATTGGCTCTCACCAGTTTTATTTACCCAATAGTTCTAAATTGGGGAGCAAGGCTTACACAACAAAGGCTGGTATATGTGAGGATTCGCTTGTCTTGGAGCAATTAGATCTTCAGGTACTGAATTTTTAGCATTTGAATACAAGCAGCATCAGACCAACTTTGTGTGTGCGCGCGTGCGCGCGCGTGTGTCTCTGTGTGTGTCTGTGTGTGTCTGTGTGTGTCTGTGTGTGTGTGTGTGTGTGTGTGTGTTCAGGAGGAGACCAGAGGAATTAGATGCCCTGGAACTGCCACTAGATGTGAGTGGTAGAAACCAAACTCTTGCCCACTGCAAGAGAACCAAGCACTCTTAATTACTGAGACATGTCTCCAGCCTGAAACAACCATTCAAGATTCCCACACTATTCTGAAAAGCCTGAGATGGCATGAAAATACCCTTATCCACAAATCCTGTCTGGGTCATGATGTGCATATGGAGCTTTAGGGTCCTGTTGAGATTTCTATGTAGGTTATAGCAAACACTACCTGACTAATCACCAGAAACCTACAATGAGGAACTCTGGAAGAATCAATTCAGGCATAGGAGACATAGATTATTAGAGCTGGGCTGATATTTGTGGGCTTAATATATGCAGTATAGCATGAGGACCTGAGTTCAAATCCCCAGCACCCCACACAAAAAGCTAGAACAGACACACTTAACCCCAGGCACTGGGGCAGAGGGCTAGGGCAGAGACAGGCTGATTCATTGGTGAGACTAGCCAGTTTCACCAATTGGTGAGATCCAGGCCCAGAGTTTAGTGAACAAACAAACCCTGTATCAAAAGAGTAAGAGAGAAAGACACCTAACTTCAATCTCTAGCCTTCACACATGCACATGCACATGTACACACAAACACAAACACAGAGATATACATACAACACACACACACATCCACACATATGCATGTAATCTATGATCATATCTATAATGCCAGCACTTGGAAAGGTGAGACAGGAAGATCAGGGCCAGCTTGGACTATAAAATGAGACTCTGTTTCCGAATATAAGCAAACAAAAGCCAAAAAAAAAAAAATGGTTTTAAGAACAAAACCTTTTCTCCCATGTGTTTTTCACTTGAGGGGTACCTTAGCTCTGAGGCCTGGCGCAGCCCTCATTTTCCTAAACTCCATCTCAGGCAAGAAGTCCACTTGAGCAGTGAGGCCAGGGGTCTAATCAGGGACACAAGCGGGGAGCGGAGGCCCTTTTGCCTTAGTGCTGTGAGGTAGAACAGATGTCATTGCAGCTGGCTCCTTAGCTACAGTAACAGGACGTAGCCAAGTACAGCCATCACCACAAGGGGGCGCGCTTGGAATACAGACAAGAAGAAAGAAACCACGCACTGTAACTCATTGGTTATATACAAGATTTTGACTTTCTTGCAGTGTCTAAATCCATACAATAGTTTAAGGAAGCTTAAATGAAAGAATTAAAATATCAGTTTTCTAAGACTTAGATCCCACCGTCTGTATCCCATGCATGGCTAACCATGCAGCTGGAGAAGTCAAAAGGTCATCACGGAGGTTCCGCTTCCTAAGGATGATGACGTCTTTGTTATTTGCTCATCCGCATTTAGTGCAATGTCTATCATACAGTAAGTGTTAACTAAATACTGGTGGACCAATGGACGATGAGATTTTCATGGTCTTCAATAAAGGCTCATTCAGAAGACTCTTATCAAACAGAAATCGTTGTGGTAGATCTATCAGAAAGGAGGATGAAGACGAACAGACTGGAGCTATTTAGAGGGTCTTTAAATTAATTTCTGCTGAAACCAGGTCTTGAGTAGAGAAGGATGGCCTTGAATTCACTAGGTAGCCAAAGATAACCTTGGATTTCTGATCCTCCCTTTCCCCCCTTCTGAGAGCTGGGATTACAGGTGTGTGCCACCACCATGCCTGCTGAGGTGGTATGGGGGCTCTGTGAATGCAAGACAAGCACTTCACCAACTGAGCTAAGTTAGCAACCTAACTAAGGTATACATAGACTCAGAAAACGGAAATGAGACCTGTGCTTCTACATTTTAACCAGGAGGCCCTGAGACTCATGAACGAAGTGCAAGAACGTCTGGAGGAAGAAGAAAAGTTATGTCAGGCATCTTCTGTAGATTCTTGGGATGGATGCAAGCCATGTTTGGAAAGTAACTGCATACGGTTTTATACAGCTTGCCACCCTGGTTGGTCCTCTGTGAAAAACATGGTAAGAAGAAGAGAGTTCACCATTTCAGGGCTCTTAAGGCATCTAGGCCATCTGATTTTTAAATTATAATAAGTTTTAAAATAGAGATGATTGATGATAGGCTTTTGTGACTTAGAATCTAATATATCATCATCTGTGTATGCACAATTGACAGTTTAGAATAACCGTCAATGTCTATCCTCTGGTTAATTACACTCTGTAACTTCTAGAAAGGCCCAGACTGCATTGTATTCACTGTTTGTAGGCAGGTCCCCAGTAGACAGCAAGGGTCATATCTTATGTCTCTTCTTTTGAGGGGTTAGCCAATAAATGACTGTCTAACTGTACTTTCAATCATAATATTATAGTATTTGATTTCAATCTTCTTTAATATTTTATCCTAGAAGCCATGAATTTGAATCTCTGTCTCCCTCTCTCCTCCCTGCCTTTTTCCCTTCCTCCCTCCCTTTTCAATTCTACACGTTGCCCAAGTTGTCCTCAAATTTAGTATGCAGTTACTGATGACTCCACTCCTTAAGTGCAGAGTTACAGATGTGTGCCGTAACACGTAGGTTCATTGCTCCTTCCCTCCTTTTACTGATGGTACAAGGTCTCCTCTGGAGATGTATCCTAGGTTGCCCTTGAGTCTATGACCCTCCCACCTTAGCCTCCCAAGTGCTAGTGTTACAGATGTGCAATACCACATCATCTTTATTTCAATGAGTTTTTTCTCTCTTGCATATGTGTGTGTAAATGTACATACTTTCAAGTCTCCTTTTGCCCTATCTGTGTGTTCTGGAAGACTGGCGTGTTTTCTTTTTTATGTCCTTTGGTGATCTTCTAGGCAGAAGGATTCACAGAGGGTGGTGACCCACATAGGATGAGCTCTGCCCAGTGAAGTCTCTGATTGGCCTGAATTTTCTCCCCCTACCCCACTTCAAGAAGTGAGCTGTATACGAAATGGAATGGAATTTTACTCTTCGTATTAACGTATGCAGTAATTAGAGAATGCTTCTGGCTTGGCAGTGCCACATTCAATTACAGAAGAGTAGCCACCAGGATAAGGAATCTGCCAGGTTAATTTGATGACACTGTTGATCCCGTCTGCTCTACTTTTACAGCTATGGTCATTCTCTGATATGCTGGGAATATAATGACGCAGGTGCTGGAGACAGAGTTGGAGGTCATTCTCATCCGGGCCTGACATGTAACCTTATGGACATTTCTTGGACTTGTTTTTGTTGTTTTCTGAGATTGGGTCTTGCTATGTTGCCCAGGCTGCCTCAACTTCTTGGCTTGAGTCACGTCCCCTCCCCTTCAGCCTCTGCAGGAGTTAGAGCTATAGGCATGGGCCACTCTGTCCAGCTTCAAAGTTTTATTTCTATGGATGGACTCGGTAAACAAAAAACTGGCAGAGGAAAGGCAGGCAATCCATCCAGATTTCTTTCTTTCTGTAAAGGGCATAGATCCTATACAGATTCCTGGATAATTGTTTGAACAGCAGGAGGCTCATGCTCCAGAAGTAATATTCCATAGCTCATAACACTCAACACATTCTAACGCTGTGAGATAAAGACAACTGTGATCTTCCTAGACTTAAGTATCACATAGTGTAATTGCTGGATAATCTTCTTCCACCGAACACGACTCAAAATGCTGTGACTAGGGTCTCATTCCTTTGAATATAACACACTGGACAGTATCATTGCTAATTTACATTTGTCACTAAGCAACCTAATATGTAACTATCCCTAAGCTATATCTGGCCTCTACGGCTCAGTGTAGATGTGTTCATCTTTTTCTTTTCATGAATTAATTTAGTGATAAGAAGCAAAAGATGAAGACAGTAACATAGTACTAAATAACCGTAAATGACTATAATAACTAGGAAGATAGTAGCAGTCTTTATAGTTCTAGGACAAGTTTTACAGTACCCTGTAATCAATGGCCTGACAGCAGCTGTAAAAATATCTGGTTATAGCTTCTCGACTATACTTTGACTCTTTTAGCCTTCTGTGAGGAAATCTAAACCAGGAGGAATTTCAGGTCCCATTTTCACAGTTAAAGTTACGACCAGCTATAAGACTGGTATATATCCTATCAAAGTCAACAACCTTTTCCTAGTTTATACAGGACTTAATTTTGAATGACTACCATAAACTTGAATTTTTTTCAGTAACAATTGGAATAGGAAAGAAAATCTTTATTTTTATTCCATGTCTCACTCTACCCCACAGATGGAGCAATTTCTCAAGAAGATATACAGTTTCTGTTTACCCACAGTGAAGATGTAAAGGATCCCCTGCCGTAGAAGAGTTGACTAAGGAAGATTTACAAGTGGTGTATATAGAGAACCCGTTCAGCCAGCTGGCTGTGGACGTGAAATCTCTCTTCAACATGAGTTTTTACATTTTTAAACAGATGCAGCAAGAATTTGATCAGGCCTTTCAATTATACTTCATGTCCAACGTGGACTTAATGGAGTCATACCCCCAGCTTTGTCTAAAGAGATAACCAAAAAGGAAGAACTTGGGCAAAGATGGGACATGCCCAATATCTTCAAGCTGTTTCATAATTTCAGTCTCTCTATATATGGGAGAGTCCAACAAATAATAACGAAGACAGTCAATGCAATTGAAGATTCATGGCAACCACACAAAGGCCAGTTACTAATGATCTCTCTTTTCTCTCTCCCTTTTTCTCTCTCCTTTTCTCTCTTGCTCTTTCCTTCCTTTTTTCTTTCTTTCTTTTTTTTGTGTGTGTGTTGTGTGCTGGTGTCGACATGTTCACATATGTGCTGGTGAACATGTGGTATGTGGCCCTATATGGATGGACATATGCATGTAGAAGCCAGAGATCAGCCTTAAGTGTTACTCCTTAGGGGTGCCTATCATGTTATGAGATACGGTCTCTTACTAAGACCTGGGGCTCACTGATTTGGTTAGACTGCCTGACCAAGAAGTCTTAGGGATCACCTTGTCACCTTCACCAGAACTGGTGTTATAAGTAGGCACATGCCATCATGGCCAGCTCCTAATAGGGTGCTGGGAACTCAGGGCTTTATGCTTGAATGTTAGACTCACTGACTGAAGTATCTCTCCAGGCTCCTTTTCTTCCTCCCACTACCTTTGCCAATTTTTGCTTGTTTTTTTTTTTTTTTTTTTTTTCCCCAGACAGGATTTTTCTGTATCCATGGCTGTCCTAGAGCTTGCTGTGTAGACCAGGCTGGCTTCAAACTCACAGTGATGCCCAACTCTGCTGTGATTAAAAATGTCGCCACAACCCATTTCCACTTCCCAAGCACTGTCATTAAAAGTACATGCTGCCACACTTGGCTTTTTTCATGAGTTCTAAAAATCAAACTTTGATCCTTATGCTTGTATAATAAGTATGATACTAAATTAACCATCTCCCCTGCCCTGTATGGTAAAATTTCAGGAATGTTTATGTGTGAATGTTGTATTCCCTACAGAGTTAGACCAGAGAGGTATGACTTCAGAGATGTTACCTGAGAGAAATGGAGAAATGTGTGAGGAATTTGGCAAGAATTTATCCGGATGTTTAAAATTTCATAAGAGATGCCAAGAATGTCACAATTACCTATCTGAAGGTAATAGTTATTGTGTTATCATGTTTTTCATTGTGTGCATTACTGTGTTCATGTGTGTGCGTACCTGTGTACACATAGCTGTACATGCAAGATCAGAGGACAACCTTAGGTGCTATTTCTCAAGTGGTAACTACTGTTTTCTTTGTTTGAGACATGGTTTTTTTACTAGTCTGGAACTCACCAAGTAGTCTTAGTTGGCCAGCCAGTGAGCTGCAAGTCTTATCTTCTCCAGTGTGGGAATTATAAGCACCACTAAGTCTGGCTTTTTAAAATTGAGTTCTGGAGATTGGACTTAGGTCTTCATGCTTGCCTAGCAAGCACTTTAACAATTGAGCTAGCTCCTGCCCCTGTTTTTGCATTCTTGATTCTATCTAAGGATGTTCCTTGTAAAGGTTTACAAATAATTACTCATCCAATGTATGTAAATAATCCTTTTATTTTCCTCAATTCCATTACTGTGGATTTTTTTGTATGTATGCTTAAAGATTAAAGAAATACAAATATATACAGAAGAGAAAAAATGACAATCAAATTAGATTAACTTCCTTTTACTACAAAGAAAAGGGAAATCCACTGATGAAGAAAAACTTCTCATGGAAGTGGAAGGTAATGTTTAGATAAAAATATAGTTCTTCCATTTAGGTTAATTACTCCATTAATATTTAAATAGGGAAAGTGGCTCTCAGAAGTCCCAGAAAGGTTTTTTTTTTTTTTTTTTTTTTTTTTTTTTTTTGCCAAGCTCTGGCTAAGAGTGACCTTGCCTTTCAGCCTCCCCTCATTTCTGTCTTTCCCTCACTTTTAAGTCTTCCTTCCAGGGGCTTTAGAAAACTGTTATGCTATCAAAAACCAGGAGCTAACACCGAGATATTGTAAGACAAAAAAAAATTTATTTTTATGGCCGAGCGAGACTTATACTCTCCTCAGGAGTAGGATAATGAAAATGGCCCAGACCAGAGACAGAAAGGGCTTTTTGTAGCAAACAAGAAAGTGATTAAAAAACAGAATTTTGCATTTATTTTTATGATCAGGAAAAAGGTATATGTTATGGAGTTATGGTCAGAAATGTTATGGGTTTATAGTCAGACAGTTAACATACCATGAAACATCTTATGGTTCGTCAATTCTCAGAATAATGGAAACAATTTACAATGTGTAGTTCACAAGATTATTGGGGAAGAACAAAAAAAAAAAAAAATAAAGTTGACCTCTAGCTAAGGACACAATCAAAGTCTAAAATTGTTTAACTAAAAGGAAAAATGGAGTCAGCTGTCCCTTAACAAAAACAAGAGCAGTTTTTTATTTCTATGCCCCTTGGAAGGAACACTTAAAAGTATGGTTAATGACTCAAAGGAGAAAGATAGAAGATACGCTAAGAACAATGTGAATAAATGTCTTCATAAGTTATCCAACAATATTAGCAGAAGGCAAGTCTGTTTCACTGTCTAGGACTGTGATGGTTATAATTTTTATTGTCACCTTGATTGAATTTAGAATCACTATGGACACATACATCTATGTGTGGCTATAGTGTTTCTAATAATGTTTAAGGGAATGGGACAGACCAACCCTGAATGTGGACATCACCATCCTTACGGGCTAGGAGTTTGGACTGAAAGGAAGAAAGAGAGCTAACAGCGCCATTTACCTCTGCTCCCTGGATGAGAACTCTGTAACTAACTGCCTCATTATGTCCTGCCAATATGCCTTCTCCCCTATCATGAGTTAAACCCTCAACTATGAGCCAAGGTAAACCCTTCCCTTAAAATGCCTTTGCTAAGTAACTGTCAAGACTGAGAAGAGTAACTAACATAAGGACTCAAAGGGAATAATCTCTAATTAAAGATTTGACTTAGCTTTCAGTGCATGAAACAGAAACCTGTGAAAGAGCACTGCTTGCTGGCTTGCTCACAGCCTCAAGTATAGCTAGCATTGTTATACAGCCCAGAACTATCTGCCAAGGAGATGGGGCCACCCACAGCAAGCTGGGCCTCCTAAGTCAATTAATAATCAAGATAACCTACAAACATTCTCACAGGTCAATCTGATCTAGGAAAATCATTTCTTAGATAATTCTAGTTTGAGTCAAATTGACAAGCAAAGCTTAACTAGGATACTCTGTCCCTTGTCTGCTTGACACAGAAACACATCTCTTTTTAACTCTAACCTTTTCTTTCTTATCCCCAAGATGTCATGTTAATATCATAATATAAAATACAACCTAGCTTTTAAAAGTTCTGCAGTCTTTAAAAAATTCCATGGCACTTTAAAATTTCAAAGTCTCTTTCTTAACTGTGGGTTCATTTTTTAAAAGTTGCATTCTTTCTTATTCCAAAAGATAAAAACTGAGGAATAAGAATAATCAGGTCAATGCAAAATGAGAGTCCAGCAGCATAGTTCTAAATTCTCAAGCTCAACGTCCAACATCTGAGACTTAGTCTTCTGGCTCCGAAAGGTCTATCTGCATCATACTCTGTCCACATTGTAGCCTTAGGTGGGCTTCACACTACTGTTGTCTTGGCAAATGCCCCATGGTCCTGGCATCTCCAATAACCTGAGGACTTGCACTGTAAATGAGACTGAACCTTCACCAGTGACTTCTTCTGGCCTCTAGAGAGACTCTGACCCTTCGAAACAGTGCCAAGCCTCCACTCCTCTCTGTGACCACCTCACAGCTTCAAAACCAATACCACCCAGGCAACTCAAAATATAGCCTGCTCCTCTCGGGTCAACTCTGAAGAAATATTTTTGTATTGTCCCACTGAAACAAACAATCTTACTCAATGGCATCGATATCTTGTAAACCGAAGCTCATTCTCACTTAGCTTTCTCCCGACCTCATGCTTGTGGACAAAGATATAAGGTCTCAGCTACTATTCCAACAATATTCCACCTGCTGCCATGCTCCCTGCCATGACGGTCATGGACTTACTCTTAACCCTTTGAAACTGCAAAAACCTCTCATAAACTCTTCTATAAATTGCCTTGGTCAGGTCTCTTCCTATCCCAGCAGTAGAAAAGTAACTAAGACACCACCGTTGAAGTAGAAACTATGGAGGAATGCCAATTGTTGGTTTGCTAACAGCCTTATGCCCCTCTCTCCCAACAGTTTTTTTGGAGACAGTAGCTCTCTATATAGTCCTCACTGTCTTGGATATTCTCTCTCTCTCTCTCTCTCTCTCTCTCTCTCTCTCTCTCTCTCTCTCTCTGTCTCCATCTCTCTCTTCTCTGCTTTATTCCATTTTCACTTCAACACAATCCATAGGCATTTTCTTAGCCCCTCTTTTAGAACAAAATATATCCATTGACAAAATGGGTTTACCTATTTCTCCATATCCCCCTTCAACTGTATGTCTATCCTACCTTAGAATGTGTGTCAGAAAATTTTGACACCTAGAATCTGTCTTGATAGGAGAACCTTTGGAAGATAGTACTTTCCATGCTTTTGATTATAAACTATTGCACCCCACATTCCTGGAGCTTTGGTTATCTAAAGCTGCTGAGGTTTATGACCCCTGAATTGTTGACTGGGTGAATGAGCTGCTGTTTTATCATTTGAAACTGGGGGCAACAGATCCATTTCATTAACAGGTCTTTTGAGCATTAAGTAAAAATGGCCTGAAGTATCAGTGACTTTTATTATTCAAGCATTTTAAAAGTCATTTGCAGGGTTGTGTACAGAAGAAATGATAGCTCCATTAGCAGAGTGCTTGCTATGCAAGCATAACTTGGGTTACTCCCCAGATCCCATGTAAAAGGCTGGGCCTAGCACTTGTGAAATGTAGAGAGGCAGAGCTCTGGGGCTCACTAGAGAGCCAGGCAGTATACTACGATTGACAAGCCCTAGGTTCCAGTGGGAGATGCTGTCTCAAAACAAAATAAGAACAAAAGGAAGTAGATAGACACTTGACATTGACCTCATGATGCACACATATATGAATGAAACCCCATAACACATGCACACGCACACATGTGCACACACAGATACACACTATGAACTAATGAATTGATAACTTTGAAAAGCCATACCACTCAAGCACCCCATTTATATAATTTTTACATCTATTTCTTTCCACCTATTTAAAGGACTGATAAGCAATTTCTCCCTGATTGTCACAGATATAATGTGACAATTATAATTATTAGTATTAGTAATTATGATTACTTTAATCACCATTAAAAATAACTTAAATAAATTACTTTACAGAGAGAAACGGGTTATTTTGATTCACATAATTGAGTATTTCCGTCTATGCTTAGTTGAGCCCATTGTTTTGGCCTTGTGATGTGGTGGCCCAACATCATGGAAGAAAAAGCCACTTACCTCACGTATGAGAACAGAAAAGAGAAAGAGAGAGCCCTCTAAGCTCAGTGTATTAAAGACTTTGAGTCTTTAATACTAGGCCTCACTTCATACAGTTTCCATTACCTCTGGACCAGGGATTAAGACACGTAGGTCTTTAGAAAATATTGTATATCCAAACTATAGCAATTAGTTAATAGATATGGTATATATCAGATTATACAGTGTAAGTGCAATATAGATTGATTGCCACAAAGGTAAAATATAAGGGAACAGATGTCCCAATGTAATTCCCTACCGTTAAAACTTATTTTTAAAAGCAATTTATTTTAAAACTATAAAGGGCGTAACAAAACCCCATGTTTTGTACTTGCATTAAGTATTACAGTTAAATCAGATGAAACACAACTGTGTCACTCCTCCGGATCACATTCCTTTTGTCCCCTCAAAGGGAAATGGAGGGAGCCAGAGACACCTGCCATGCCCCAGTAGTGCCTACAGGCATAACAGAGTCCCAGCAGCTGCATGTGAAGGCTGGATCGCTCTGTAAAAACATACAGTATAATCCTGCTCCAAGACAATAAATAAGTAAATAAAGGAAACAGGAGCTGCCGATGTAACTCAGTAGAGCATTTGATTTGCACGCACAAAACTTAGAACTCAGCCCCAGAATTACGTAACCCGGTGTGACGGCACACACCTGTAATCCCACCAACACAGGAATATCAAGAGAATAGCAGCGCGGTGTGGTGACTCAGGCCTTTAATCCAGGCTCTCTCAAGGCACAGGCTGGTGGATTCCTGTGAATTCAAGGCCAGTCTGGTCTACATAGTGAAACACTGTCTCAAAAAAAAAAAAAAAAAAGGAAAAAAAGAAAGAAAGAAAGAGAGAAAAGTAGATGCAAATGGCTAATTTAGGTTTAGTATTCATGTCTTTACTTTTACATATTTACTTATATACTATATCCATGTATACATCACATATACATATACCATACTTAACAGTTTTATGTTTAAAAGTTTTACATCCACAAATTCTAATTTTAAACTTAAAATATTGTGATGAACTAGGTGTTGTGGCAATACATAAATATATATAATCCCAGCACTTAGAAAGCTTAGGCTCAAAAGTTTGAACCCAGACTGAACTATATAAAGACCCTGTCTCAACCAAAGCATATATATAACAATTATATATTATATAACAAATATAATCTGAGCCCATTACTTCTAAGCCAGTCAAGGCTGTGTAGTGAGTTTCAGGCAAGCCTGGACTACAGAGTAAAACCCGGTCTCAAAACAAATGAACAAACCAACAACCTCCTAAACCCCACCAAATCAAAGAGCTAGATATTTATCAAGGATAAAATGCTGAAATAAGATTACAAAATTATGACTGGTGGCGGTGATGGCACACATCTTTAATCCCAGCACTTGGGAGGCAGAGGCAGGCAGATCTCTGTGAGTTCAAGGTCAGCCTTGTTTACAGAATGAGTTCCAGGAGAGCCAGGGATACATAGAGAAACCTGTCATGAAAAACAAAAAACAGCCGGGCGGTGGTGGCGCACGCCTTTAATCCAGCACTTGGGAGGCAGAGGCAGGCGGATTCTGAGTTTGAGGCCACCTGGTCTACAGAGTGAGTTCAGGACAGCCGGGCTATACAGAGAAACCCTGTCTCGGGAAAAAAAAAAAAAAAAAGAAAACAAAAAAACAAACAATGCAAAATTAGGCATTACTAGTTTGTATAAGAGGACATTAACAGTTATAATCTTTGTAATTATTATTATTAAAAAATACTCACATCTCTACTGGAAACAATAACTAAAACTCTTCAATCCATAATTTCATTCTAGTGTCATAGAATCTGTATTAGCCAATAAATACTGTAAACTTAAAGGATTTTTGTCTAAGAAAGAGGAAGAGGTCTGTTTGTCACTGAAGTCAGGACAGGAACGCAAACTGGATAGGAACCCGGAGGCAGGAGCTGATGCAGAGGCCAACGAGGAGTGCTGCTTACTGGTTTGCTCCTTATAGCTTGCTAAGCCTGTTTGTTTATAGAACCCAGGAGCCACCAGCCCAGGGAGAATGATAAATAGAAGAGACCACTACACTGGGAGAACATATAGAATTATTTTACCATATTTCCAAATTCTGAATATTCTCTCTTTATTTTGGGACAGGGTCTCACTCTGTAGTCCTGACAGGCCTAGAATTCACTATGTAGACCAAATTGGCCTCAAACTCAGAAATCTGGAGCCTTGCCTAAGTACTGGGATTATATGGGATTATTACCACAACCCTGTAAAATTTGCCTTAATATGTTATTTATTACTTATTTTTATCTTCATTCAGTCTAGTTTGTAAGATTTATCTAAGTGAAAAATATCTTACTCACAATCATTAATTCATTATTTATGTTGGTCTGTGTTGGACTATTATAATCCATTCTCTAGCTAAATGCCTATACTGGGTAGTTTTATGTCAACTAAGAAAATGCCTCTATATGAACAGGCTGTAGGCATCTTAATTAATCCCACTGTGGGTGGGAGCACCTCTGGCCCTAGGTTCTATAAGAAAGCAAGCTGAGCAAGCTATAAAGAGCAAACCAGTAAGCAGCACTCCTCCTTGGCCTCTGCATCAGCTCCTGCCTCCGGGTTCCTATCCAGACTGCATCCCTGTTTTGACTTCAATGATGAACACTGATGTGCAATTGTAAACCAAACAAATCCTTTCCTTCTAAGTTGCTTTTGGTCAGTGTTTCATCACCTGGATAAAAACCTAACTAAGACACTACCTTAAGTTTTTCTTTCAAAGTTTTGCTGTTACAAACCACACAAACAGAAAACGATTTGAGTAGAGCACGGTAGCCCATATGCCTGTAATCTCAGCACTTGAGAGAGAGAGCTAAGAGGAGAGGAAGTTTAAGACCAACCTGATTGGCATAGCCAAGTTCTGGGCCAAGCTGGCCTGCCAAATAAGAACCTGTCCCCCAAAACAAAACAAATCCATTTTCATATATTTTATTAATCAATTATTCTATGAGCAATCCCATAGCTATAATTATATCACATTTGAAACATGTAATAGAAGATATTTTTTCAAACATCATTGGTCATGATTTTCACTGTCTTACTATGCGTTTTTTGTCCCAGTCTTGAGTAGATTCTCTTTCTTAACCTCCATTGGACTTACACATTTAAATTTCCCGTTTGATGGAATAGAGAGAATGTGCCATGGAAGGGAGGAAGGAGGGCTTCTGCTTTAGTTAAGTTTGGGGGTAAGGGTTAATGGTCAACATGGCTTGCCCTATCCAGCTATGGTCTACGGAGCCACATCCCATGAACTATCCCCATTAAAGTATAGGTGTTAGGCAATGAGACTTTTAACAAGAATTCTTTATAAAATATTTTAATTAGGCATTTGCACTCTGATTTCTTTCTTTCTTTTTGTTTTTTTTTTGTGTTTTTTTGTTGTTCGAGACAGGGTTTCTCTGTGTAGCCCGGGCTGTCCTGGAACTCCCTGTAGACCAGTGGCTCAAACTCAAATCGCCTGCCTCTGCCTCCAAGTGCTGAGATCAAAGTGTGCGCCACCACGGCCGGCTGCACTCTGATTAATAATCTCAACATCATATGATTCACATTTGTAGTTTTTCCTTTTTCTTTTCCATTAATTAATTTATTATTCCTTACATCACAATTTTTAAATTTGGCTGTGGGTCTCTGCAGATGCTGAGTGGAGCCTCTTAAGGGACAGTTTATGCTAGGCTCCTGTCTGCAAGCATAAAGGTAGCATTAATAGTGTCAGGGATTGGTTCATGCTTGTGGGCTGGTTATTGGTTGGCAGTTCCCTCAGACTCTGTTCCATCTTTGTCCCTGCACAAATTTAGAAGTTCTTTTCTTTATCTACCCACTCCTGCTCTATAAAACCATATAATTAATTAAACCAGGTCTCATTTGAAAGTGATATCAGCAATTTTGCTTATTAACAAACAACAAGCATTAACTAAGAACTCTGTATCTTAAGTTTGTGCCATCCATGTCCAAGTTTTCTGGTCTGTTTGCTTACTATTTCTTTACCTCTTTGCTAGACTGCCCCGATGTACCTGAACTACACATAGAATTCCTTGAGGCCTTGAAATTAGTCAATGTATCCAATCAGCAATATGATCAGATTGTCCAGATGACCCAGTATCATCTGGAAGACACCACATACCTGATGGAGAAGATGCGGGAGCAGTTTGGATGGGTGTCTCAACTGGCAAGCCATCACCCAGTGACTGAAGACATCTTTAATTCAACAAAGGTAGGGACCTCAAAGCAGAAATGAGACATGCTACCTCTATTCTGCTAGTTACTTACTGATTACAGCTAAATTTGAAAACAAGCTGGAGAAGAATACCCATAACTCCCCTGTGGTTGTATCTATGCCTACTTGAGTTATATTGTTCATGGTCTAGAAAGCTGGATATGGTGGCTCTTATCTTTTACATCAGCGACTGTTAAGACTAAGTTAGGAAGAGCTTAGTTCAAGGTTTTGAGTGAGCTACACGTGAGTTCTGTGCCAGCCTAGACAACTTAGAGAGACCCTGTCTCAAAACAAAACAAAAGAAAAGCTTAAAAGGACTAGAAATGTAGCTTAGTGGCAGATTTGCCTAGCATTTCTGGGTCCTGTAAATAAAGTCATAGCATAGATGCAATTTAAGATGACAGTATGTTTTTAGATGATATTTAACTTCAAAACATTTTAGGTCTATTTTATGTTACGTGTATGGGTGTTTGCTCACATCAGGACTGTATAACAAGTGCTTGTGCGTGCCTGGTGCCTGAGGTCAGAAGAGGGCGTCAGACTTCCTGGAACTGGAGTTATGGACAGTTGCAAACTACCTTGTGCTTCCTGAAAAATCAAATCTGGATCTTCTGCAGGAACAAGTGCCCTTCTTAACCCCCGAGTCACTAATATTTAATTCTCCAGCCCTGATATTTAATTCTTAAGATGGTTTGAATAAGTATGGCCCCCAAAGACTCAGGCTTTTGAATGCTTGGCTCATAGGGAGTAGCACTATTGGAGGTGTGGCTTTGTTGGAGTAGCTGTGGTCTTGTTGGAGGAAGTGTATCACTGTGAAGGCAGGCTTAGGTTATATATGCTTAAGCTATGCCCAGAATGGTACGTACAGTCTCCTTTTGCTGCCCACAGATCAAGATGCAGAACTCTCAGCTCCTTCTTCGGCACCATGTCTGCCTGTGTGCTGCCATGCTTCCCACCATGATGATAATGGACTAAACCTCTGAAACTATAATTCAGACCCAATTAACTGTTTTCCTTTATGAGAGTTGCCTTGGTCATGGTGTCTCTTCACAGCAATAAAACCTTAACTAAGACAGTGACTTAGTTTATTGTATCAAAAAGCATAAGTGTTGTAATTTACTTTTTTTAAGAACTAAGGAACCATACTCTCTTTTCAGGAAAAGATTTTAACATAGCTTCCGTTATTCCCATCTTAGTGGAAAAACAGGCCTACAAAGGTTAAAGACCATTTCCAATATTTCTCAGCTTTTAAGGTTTAGAGTCTAATTTAAAATTTTTATTTACTTTATGTATATGGATGTTTTGCCCAAATTTATGTCTGTATATCTCATATATGCTTGGTCCCTAAGGAGGCTAGAAAGTATCAGATCCCCTGGAGCTGTAGTTACGGATGTCTGTAAGCCTCCATATGATGCTGAGGCAGAACTGTGTGTGAGTTTGAAGTCACCATGAATATGTAGTGAGACCTTTTCTCAAAACCAAACCAAAGAAAACAAAAGGAAGGAGGAGAGAGAGAGAGTGGGGGAGGAGAGGAGGTAAGGAGGGAGAGAGAGAAAGAGAGAGAGAGAGAATACAATGTGCATTGCACTTGATTGGTTCTTGCCAAATTCACAAAAAAAACAAAACCAAAACTGTAAATTTTCTAGGAAAATTACAAAATTTGGCATTCCACATTAATGTCTATAAAGTAAACAATAGTATTCGTTAAACACATTCTATTCACCAGCTCACTTTTGGCTTCTGATTCCTATTGGGGATAAGTGGTCCCCTTATATGAGTGGAGGTCAAAGGACAATTATGGGAGTGAGCCTTTCCTTCTATCATGTGGATCCCAGAGACCTGACTTAGCTTATCAGGCTGGGCAGCAAGCACCCTTCCCCCACCGACCCATTTTGTTGGCTTATGTTCTTTCTCTAGGCAATTCCAAAGATTCATGGAGGGGATTCTTCCAAGCAGGATGAATTTATGGTAGACCCACGAATTCTGCCTTCTTCTAACTTCACAGCCCAGAACCCTCCTGAAGAAGGTGCTGAGAGCTCGAATGTCATTTACTACATGGTAGCTAAAGTTCTGCAGCATTTTAAGGGATATTTTAAAACTTGGTAAGAGAATTACCAAAATAGGAAAACTTTGTTGAAAGGGTAGGTAACTCATAAAAAGAAATAGAAACACAAGAATTGAGGAGGAACTATCAAATTTGCCGATGTTAAAGGGCTTTGTAAAATGTTCCTAGAAGGTGACACACATACATTCTAGCACTTAGGAGGTAGAAGTTAGGAGATCTGTGTGAGTTCAAGGCTAGCTTGGCCTACACAGCCAGTTCCAGGCCAGATATGGCTACATAGTAAGACCCAAAGGAAACTCTTGGATTATTAGTGGGATATAAACTGGTTTTACCTTTTATTTATCTTCCCCTCTTTTTTTGAGACAGACCCCTGTTGCATAATCCAGCTGACTGACCTCCATGTGTGAGCCACCACATCCAGCCTGGCCTTGCCTATGGGAAAACTATTTATTGTGTATCCAGAATCATACAGTTTCTTGTTCACATTATTCTACTTCTAGAATCAATGTAAAGAATCATTTATAAATTTGATGAAAAGTCCTACCTTCAAGATTTATATTTGGAAAATTGCTTAAAACTAAAATATTGAGACCAGTGAGTGTCCAAAAATAATAGCAGATATTGACCAAATCCGCTCATTACACTTGATGAAACCTTAAAATCACTTACAGAATTTAAATAAGGACCTGCCATCTACTGTGGCCAGGCTTTTAGTATGAACTTCTTTTTTATTTTTTGAAGTGTTTTTTTTTCTCATAATTTTTGGGTAAAGGAACTCAAGACACAGTAGAAAGCTAAATGATCTCAAATCAGTTGTTAGGATCAAGAGAAGTGGAACTCATTGCTACACACACACACACCACACACACACACACCCACACACACAAAACAAACACACATACACACAGAGTGACCCTTATGGCATTTGGTCCAAACAAATAAGAGACAAAAATCTTGGTAATATGACTAAGCTTAAATAATTATCAAATTACAATTCTAAATCATCATTCATAAGGGACCTTTTTAGTAAGTCACTATCAATGTATAATTAAGGTCAATAACACTAGATTAACTGCCTTGAACACCTTTGCTAATGAGTTTTTCTTAATTAATTAATTAATTAATAATTCTATTTTTGTGTGTATATGTGTGAGTGTGGCAATCAGAGGAAATTTTGTAGGAGCCGATTCTCTCCTATCAAGTGAATCAATGAGAGATCTAACTCAGGCCTTTTCAGTTTTGGAGGCCCTTTTTGTCAGTCAGTCAACATCTTTTAGGCTATGAACTAAACATCTATTAGGTTATGACCCATAATCTAGGTTCTGGGGAGGAGAAAATGAAGCATTCAACAAGATCATGCTCTGAAATAGCTTTTTCCAGCAGAAAGAAACACAAACACACACACACACACACACACACCAATAACTCAGAGCCAGATTACTGATTCCACACAAGTGGACTCTGGGAAATTTGGGGAGAAAGCTGTTCCCTTTCCAAGAGGGACTAAGTTCTTAACTACATATATTTCCTTCTCTCCTTATCCCTTTCTCTCTTTCTCTCTTTTCTTCTTTCTTCATTTATTAAAAAATTAATTACCTGGTCATCATTCATATACATACATAATATATATATAATATATATATATATATTCATGTAATCAAAGGACGGAGGTGGCAAACAAGACTGTTATCAACAATGTGACAGGAATAGAGTGCCAAGGTACTAGGGTGTTGAGAAGTCCTACTAACCCTCTCCTACAACGGGAATCCCCAACCAATGAGAATTTGGATTCTTTCTTTAGTTACAAGCAACTAAGATCAACTCAACTAAAAAAAGGGGGACAGGGAAGGTTACTGTGCAAGGGTGAATAGGATGATCCTGCATGGGCAGAGCAAGGACCACGTGTTCATGGAGGCAGGAGCTAAGGACACAAGCTCAATGGACTGCCTCTGATTAGAAACTGAAGCATCAGCAGATCTGAGTTGTAAGTATGATGAATGGGGTTCAACAAGAATGACAGGAATCGAAGATCAAAAAGTCGAGTCAGAAAAAGGGCAGGACGAATTTTGAAAACCAAGCTATGGAGTTTGAGTTTTCCTCCATAGGTACCAGTAAGGCTCCAGGTTTTGAGAAAAAGAAGGAACACACAGGTACTAACTGCACATTTATGGTCCCATCACCAAAATGTTTACAATAAAATTACCCTGCCTCTACCTCCCAAGTGCTAGGATTATAGGTATGGGCCACCATTCCCAACTCTGTAAGCCTATTTTTGAGGTATATTAAACTCAGGCCTTATCTATGCTAGGTGAGCATCCAACCACAGAATGCCATCCCAGCCTGAATTCTTCTCTTCTTAAATTACAGCTCTTAATTCTAAAAGTAACAAAATCACAAACTCTACTCTTTTAAAAGACAAAATTTAGTGATAATCCCACCATCTTAACAAAACTACTGATACCATCTATTTCTTTTTCTATTTCACATTTTCCAATTGAATTCTTAGGTTGGATTCTAAGAACTAGAATTACTAGTTTAAAGGTCATTGACAGCTTATTATTCTTGTATATATTACCAACTCTAGCAATATGTCAAGCACAAGTTCTCACATGGCAGCTAACATTTCAATCTACAAGTCTAGGCTGGGGAGACAATTCAGGGGTACAGTACTTGCTTAGCAGGTGCTAGCAATAAGTTCAATCCTCAGTACTGAGGACTGGTACAGGATAGATCCTAAATAAGAAATTTGTGACTTAATCTCCCTTTTATAATCTTTACATTTTAAATTATCAATAGAAACGAACACTATTCTGAGCTGACTGACTAACTGAATTTCTGCTTTTGTGCATCCTATAAGCATGGTGGGTATATTTGTCAGTGTTCTGACTAGATAAATACACTTGGGTCTCATGCTTGCCTAAAGTCATAGAAAGAAACTAAAAGAACAAAGAGGAAAGATGATATCCCCCTGGCATTTTTCAATCGAATGAACATTTGTTAGGTGTTCTAAATACAGGTATATAGCGCACTAGGACATATATCTGACTTTTATTGAGTGACATATGTATTTACTCTTCTGGAGTGCTCACCGTCATGCCAGGTTCTTGATATTTCTTATTAGTTTGTGACATGTTTATTTCACTGTACTACACTTTCATAGGTTCCACAGGCTGTAACCCAATGTCTTATATATCTTGAGTATTTAATAAGCATTTACTGATATGTTCTTACCATCATTGTGGTAAAACATACACATGTATTTTGTTAAATAGGATAATGGGTCATGAGTAACAGAAGTGTACAGGACAAGACCTGAGTGTATGTAGTAGAGTTTAGTTCCACATCAGAGGCAAGGACCATCTTTTCTATTTGTTTGGTGCTGGGTTTAGAATACCTGGTGTTGAGCATGCTCAATACATACTCTGCCAGTGAGCTACACCATAAAAATTCAGAATTGACAAACCATGGGAACTGTGATCATTTCTTCAAATGATGAAGTTAAAAATATCCATTTGTGAGAGTTGGTCATGGTAGAGGCAAGAAGCTCAGGAGTCAAAGGTTATCTTCGGCTACGTAGAGAATTTCAGACAGCTATATGATATATATATGATAGGATATATGAGATTCCATCTCAAAAAACCCCAAAGATGTGTTAGAGGGAAAATATTTATACTTGAATCTAGAAAAAGGAGCAGGGAAGAGACATGACAGTTGTAGGGGGACAATTAGAGGAGAGGAAGGGGGTCCGGGGAAAGAGAAAAGAAAACAGTAATAGAGAGTGGACATAATCAATATGTTGAATATGTGTATGAAAATGAAGCCTATTAGTTTATACAATTAATTAATATATACCAACAGTATCCACACATGTGAGTTTTTCATTACTTTGTATATATTAAATTTTCTGAACGCTATGAATGTTTATCAAATTACCTATTCTGAATTTTTAATTGCTATGGTAAAAAAATACAATAAACTATAGTTATTAAAATTACTATTTTGACTATAACTACTTTGTTTAACAGGTAAGCAATAAAACATCCTGCGTCCAACAAGAATTACCTCTTTGGCAGAGAACTGCGAATCCTAGGATACAATGAAGATGAACTTCAGTAAACATAATTAAAGGAAAGCATGTTAGCCCTGTGCTAGTGAGAACTTTTAATGTACTTATGTTGAATGGTAGACTAATAACTATTTGTATTGAGATTAAAATGAGAGTTCTTAAAATAAAGTGTAAATATGTATTATATTGAATGATAGGTCAGAAGCTCTGTATATTAAAATAAACATTAAATCACCTTAAGTGTTTATGTTCTGTTATTTCTCCGTTGCTGTTGAAGTCTAGCTTTACTCCACGGTGATCTGATAAGATACAAGGGGTTAATTTGGTCTTCTTGTATCTGTTGAGGTTTGTTTTGTGACAGATTATATGGTCAATTTTGGAGAAGGCTCTGTGAGGTCCTGAGAAGAAGGCATATTCTTTTGCATTTGGGTGAAATATTCTATTGATATCTGTTAGGTCCATTTGAATAATAACCTCTGTTAATTTCCTCATTTCTCTGGTTAGTTTCTGTCTTGATGACCTGTCTATTGGTGAGAGTTGAGTGTTTAAGTTTCCACTATTAATGTGTGTGGTGTGATGTGTGGTTTAAGCTTTAGTGATGTTTCTTTTACTAATGTAGGTGCCCTTGCATTTGTGGCATAGATGTTCAGAATTGAGAAGTTGTCTTGGTGGATTTTTTCTTTTGATGAGTATGGGAAGTGTTCTTCCCTGACTACTTTTGGTTGAAATTCTATTTTATTAGATATTAGAATGGGTACTCTAGCTTGTTTCTAGGGTCTTTTTGCTTGGAAAAAACTTTTTCTAGCCCATTAGTCTGAGTTAATATCTATCTTTGTTGCTGAGTTAAGTTTCTTGTATACAGCAGAATGATGGATCCTGTTTACACATCTATTCTGTTAGCTTGTGTCTTTTTATTGGGAATTGGGCCCATTGATATTGAGAGACATTAATGAACAATGATTATTAATTCCTGTTATTTTGGTGGAGGTACTATGTGTATATATGTGTGTGGGGGTATGGGGGGGCTAGAGAGAGTGAGAGATTTTCTTCTTTTGATTTTAATGGTGTGAAATTATTAATTTCTTGTGTTTTATTGTGTTAGTTACCCTTATTTAGCTGGAGTTTTCCTTCTGGTATCCTCTGTAGGGCTGTGTTAGTGGAAAGATGTTGTTTAAATTTGGTTTTGTTATGGAATATCTTGGTTTCTCCATCTATGGTGATTGAAGGTTTTGCTGGGTATAGTAGTCTGAACTGATATCTGTGATCTCTTAGGGTTGCAGGACATCTCCCCAGGTCCTTCTAGCTTTTAGAATCTCTGTCAAGAAATCAGTTGTAATTCTGATAGGTCTGCCTTTATATGTTACTTGGGCTTTTCCACTTGCAGCCTTTAATATTTTTTCTTTGTTCTGTACATTTAGTATTTTGATTATTATGTGGTGGGAGGGTTTTCTTTTCTGGTCCAATCAGTTTGGTGTTCTGTAACCTTGTATGTTTATAGTCATCTCTTTTTTTAGGCTAGGGAGATTTTCTTGTATTATTTTGTTGACGATCTTTTCTGGGCCCTTGATCTGGGAATCTTCTCCTTCTATTCCTATTATTCTTAGGTTTGGTCTTTTCATATTGTCCCAAATTTCCTGGATGTTTTGTCATGAACTTTTAAGATTTTTCATTTTCTTTGACCAATATCAATTTCTTCCATTGTATCCTTTATGCCTGAGATTCTATCATGTCTTGTATTCTGTTGGTGATGCTTGTCACTGTAGTTCCTGGTCTCTTTCCTAGGTTTTCATCTCCAGGATTGCCTCAGTTTGTGTTTTCTTTATTGCTTCTATTTCCATTTTTAGTTCTTGGACAGTTTTATTCATATCTGTCACCTGTTTGGTTGTATTTTCCTATATTTCTTTAAGGGATTTATTCATATTCTTTTTGAATGCCTCTATTGTCTTTATACTATAGGATTTTAGATCATCTTCTTGTGCTCCAGTTTTGTTAGGCTACCCAGGGCTAGCTGTAGTAGGATTGCTGGGCTCTGGTGATGCCATATTACCTTACCTTATGTTAATTGTGCTCTTACACTGTCCTTCAGCCATCTGGGTTTCCCTGGTGTTGGCTGGTTGATCCTGATGCCAGCAGGACTCCTTAATAAGGCAGAGAGGGTGGTTGGCCCTATGTAGGCTAGGGTACCACAAGCAACTCACCTCTCCTGGTTGTGGCTCCAGGGGACCCAACTGGGAAGGGATTGGTGGGGCAGTGTTCCAGTCTGGTTTTTGAGCCTCCCATGGGTCTCCACAGGGAAGCAGGACACTCTTGGGGTCCTGCAAGGCTTCTTGAAATGGAAGGGTGAGCCCAGAACTAGACAATGAGGCATGTGTGCAACTCTCTCTGCTGGCCATGCCCTAAGTCTAAATATCTCTTGATGATCAATAATACTAAATGTCTAAAAACTAAGATTCAAAATTTAAAAAAATTTCTGTAACAGCAAATCAACAGGTGTCAAGTATATATTCTGGATTGCTACTATTGCAATTATTATTCATACACCATTGATCAAATAACATATATTACAAATTACTACGACTATGAACTGAGTGTTCTTTGTGGCACTAGGGTAACCTGGACTAACAGGTTATTCTTGAGTGACAAGTCTTGAGAGAGAGGACCAGATCAGAAGATAAGGAAATAGATACATTTGGGATTAGGAAGTCTTGCGTAAGCTATGTCTTATGCCAAGCATAGTGTGTACAGCATATTATGTACTACTTCTAGGGGATAAATGAGATGAAGTCAGCAGGAGGCTTATCGGGCAATGTTGCACATAGAGTCCACAGAGTATCTCAAGAACATTATAGACCAAGCACTCAGCAGCACTGTGACTGATATCTGTTGCCCCTAAGGGTGGGAAGAATTTGGTTCTTAGGATCTGGAGCTGAAGCCTCCCAAGGCTCTGGCCCAGGCCAATACCAGTTCTGCCAAGCATGTTCTGGTTCCAGAGAAGAAGGATGTTCCTTCTCTATACATCTTTAGGGAAAGCCTCCAGTTGGTCTAGCCCTCAACATTAGGGAATGAACCTAGGTTCTGTTATATGTCACATCCTGGCCCAACTGAAAAAACTTGCTTGAGAACAAACTAAGAAAACACTTCTAATTATTGTTTCTGCTGGAAAATCAGTTCCACGAACATCAGATCCTTGCCTATCCTGCTCCTTGTTGACACAAGCAAGACATTGCAATAGAACTGTTTATTAAAGGAATTAATAGATGTTTGACGATCATTTGTCCTGGCTAACATGTATCCATCAGCCAGCTTGAAAGGAGTCTTTCCATCAAAACAAGGTCCTCAAAGAAGGCCACAGTAAATCATTTTCCATGAGTGGGAAACCTTATTCTTGGGTTTTGGTTTACCCTAATTAACTGGTCTTGGGTAGAAAAATATCAGACTCAACATAAAGAAAATTAGCTCAAAAGTAATATGCAACTGGATAGTCTGGGATAATCTTTTCTGATAGGATTCTGCTGATGGCTAAGAAAGTATGTGGGCTCTTTTTGGTTGGTACAGAGCTGGAGGGAATACATACATTTGGCTGGCTTTCTGAAGGCATGCCAGCACTCTGCATTATGTTGGACAATCACACTCAGTCCCATCCGAAGCACCAGAGAAAGTCTCCTTTAGAAGTCCTGCTGTGCCAGGCAGTGGTGGCGCACGCCTTTAATCCCAGCACTTGGGAGGCAGAGGCAGGCGGATTTCTGAGTTCGAGGCCAGCCTGGTCTACAGAGTGAGTTCCAGGACAGCCAGGGCTACACAGAGAAACCCTGTCTCCAAAAAACAAAAAACAAAAAACAAAACAAAACAAAAAAAGCAGTCCTGCAGCCCCCTGACTCCCAGAACCTCAGCTCACTCAGACAATCATCTCTGTACACCTAGGAGTATTCTCAAATGAGTCCTGGCCATTTACTCAGATTTCTGAGCTCAGATTCCTCACAGTGCTCCTGTGTCTTCCCAAACAACCACCAGAAATCTAACAGCACGGCATACAGAAGGACTCAGCATATAGTATTCCAAATATATCACCTTGACATGGTGTGTATTTTAAGCTGAAGGAAGTGAGGAGATTGCTTTCATCATGTCCGACTTTTCTCCCACAAAGCAGTCTATACAAAAATTCTTGGACCTACTTTTCCTGAAAATAGGCTATCCCAGAAGGCCATACCCTATAAAGAGCCAACACAAATCTGAAAAAAAAATGGGTGATGCCAAATCCCACTTCCTTCCCTGACTGTCATGAGAGCAGACTCTTATTCTCAAGTATTCTCTACATAACTGCCCCCTCCAGTCCTTTAAAATGTTCAGAATAAGGTGAGACTTTATTCTGGAAACTTCAGTTCACACATGGGACTTTGGGTCTTCATTTCTGAAGTCTCCTGTGTTATGTAAACATATTAATAAACGTATCCTATTAACTTATTTTATTCACCATTAGCCATGACCTTGTGATAGACAAGGAAAAGATAATACTTTTTTTCTCCTTTATAAAGGAGGATCTAACTTCCCAAAGGAAAATCTGATAATTTGGAAGAACTACCATTACACTAGTCAGAGTTAGGGTGGAAAAGCAGTGAAGTGAAAGGTCTAGGTTGATCTAGGAAAAGCCAGACTAATATCAAACAAAATAGATCTTCAACTTACTGCTACCCTGTAACTCAACGCACTTTAGCTTAGTATGGCTTCAGTGAGCACACACACAATTATATAGCAAGAATGCCAAGCTTGTGAACTGTTTTCTGTAATACGTCTAATTAAACCGAAATGACTAACTATTTTTACAAATTTCTTTTGACGTTTGGATTGTTTTATGAAACAACCACATAGAAATAGTCAACATTATCTTAGCTGACTAAATAAGCAGAAATAAATAGAGACAAAAGATAATTATCTAATTTCTTTTAGAACCCATTCCACCATAAAATTTTTATTTACATTAAAAATTATTTTATTGTATGCATATGGGTGTTTTGCTTGCATGTATGTCTGCATACTGTGTGTGTCTAGTGCCTGCAGAGGCCAGAAGTGGCAGACAGATTCCTTGGAACTGGAGTTACACCGATGTTTGTGAGCTGCCATGTGAGTGCTGGGAATTGAACCAGTGTCCTCAACTGCTGAGCCCTCTCTCCAGACCAATAACATAAATATTTTGAGGCTGAATTTTTAACAGGAAGACAGGAGCATCTTGCTGTGTTAGCTTCTTTTCACTTTGACACAGTACCTGTGGCCATCGACTTACCAGGGTTTACTTTTGGCTGAAGGTTTCAGAACATGGTGGTTTGTTTTAGTTGTGTTCTTGTCTGTGGAGAACAGCACCTCACTCTGTCATACACAGCTCATTATCATGGTTCCCGGTTGTGAAGTTAGACCCTGCTTACCTCGGCTGGAAGCAAAGAGAAGTCGGAAACAGCCAGGATCCCAGTAACACCTTCAAGAATGATACTCTGGTCACTAGACGCCACTTGCTAAAGGTTATACCACCTTCTAATAATACCACAGGCTAGCCAGCAGGCCTTTTAACACATGAGTCTTTTCAGAGATACTTACCCCAACTCATACCATATGCAAAAATGACAAACGTAAGATACAGGGAAAAAAAACCCTGACAAATATAGACTTGGGCTGGGTTTATTGCTCAGTGATGGTGTGAACATGTGAGAAGGTTGGAGTTTAATCTCAGGGAAGAAAAAAGTTGATAGCGTTTAGAATGTTTCAGTAGAGCCAAAATCTTATTCTTTATGTCCTTAGACATAACCCAAATTAAAAAGCTTGTTGGGCACCTACAGTGTATTAAATAAAATGGTAGCTACAGATCTCTCGTTGCATGTACAAGATGTGTATTAATTAGTACATTTTAAACTCATCCAATGGTTCTATTCACCAATGGTTAAACTGAAAAATGTGGCATTAAATTTTGAAATTTTGAGCTGAGCGAGAGATGGCTTAGCTGGTGATGGGCTTGCCACCAAGCTTGATGTCTTGAGTCATCTCCATCCCTACCCTCACCCCCAGTGTGTAGGCAGAAAGCTACAAGGCAGACGCATTTGAAAGAATGCTTTAAAGGCCGTCATCAATGTTAACATTGTGCATCTTCCACTTGATCCAGCTGATGGTCTTCAACAAGGCTGGGGCAAGAGTCATGAAAATGCAAATCAGTCATTACTCTGTCCTTTAGATATAGGGAACAGAACTCAAATTGTTGGGTATAAGCAAAAGTATTCAAAGTTTTCAGACTCCATTTAATCATAAAGAGAGACTAAATTCAAGGTCCCCGCCCTAAGGGAGCTGGGGACTTCCCAATGGCTGAACAGCTGTTGTAAGGAAAGTTGTCTTGGGTCCTGACGTCTCAGGGGCAACTTCACTATCTTGCTAGCGGGTCCAACTAAGTTCACGTTCCCAGGCCCAGGGACCAGATCCTATCCTGATTGATGGAAACTCCCCTGTTCAAGCCCTTATGTCAAAACATGATTGGACAATGCTCCAGCCCACCCGGCTTCTCCTCTCTTTATGGTTTTAGTCTTTAAATATGCTGTACAATGTCTCTTCATGGTCGTAGTTCAGCTCTGAGTGTGTTCTGCGGCCCAGTTTACAATAAATTTTTGTCATCTGAATTGACCTGGTGTTTGAATTACGTTGTGCTTATGTCGTTTTTTAAGCAGACCCCACAACAAAATAACAGGGTTAAAACTTTTAAATTTTCGAGAACTAGAAATCAACCCCGTTCCTGGCTTAGGAAATGAGATCTCTAGGGTCATGCATCAAAAGGCAGGGAGAGAGACTCAAAAAGGCTGCCTCTGGTATGTAGTATAAGCCAAAGGTTCTTTTTGTGATAGGGTCTCAAGTACCCAGGTTGGTCTTGAAGCGAAGAATTGCCTTACACTCCAGATCCTTTAGCCTTAATCTCCCAAGAGCTGGGATTACTGGCGTGCCCCCTCCCCCATACCCTGATCCCATAGACATTTAATGCCAAAATAGGGTAAATGGAGATTTGAGAAAGCCGGCAGCTGGTTGCCTTGCAAGCTGTAACTAACCACTTCAGCCACGTGGGAGCAGGGTCTGCCAATTCCGGAGGCCAGAAGCATCCCGGCAGGAAGGGGCGGGCTCGTGTTGGAGAAAAAGAGAGCCCGGAAGGTCCCAGTTTTGGCGCGGACTCCACTGCTGCTAGACGGCTCAGCAATGCTGGTCGTGGGCTCCGAGCTGCAGTCCGGCGGCGCTCAGCTGTTGGGCGCCGAAGCCGCGCAGCATGGCGAGCTCCAGTACCTGAGGCAGGTGGAGCACATCATGCGCTGCGGCTTCAAGAAGGAGGACCGCACGGGCACTGGCACCCTATCGGTGTTCGGCTTGCAGGCACGATACAGCCTGAGAGGTAGCCGGGGCTGGTCCGGACTAGTGGGAGGGACTGCGGGAGGACGCCCGGCTGGCTGGGCGAGCGGAGACGCGGGGCGGGCCGTCACGGCTAGTCCTAAGCCGGGCTCCTAAACTCCGCGTGCCCGCCCCAGGGCCGCTAGGTGACAGCTACTGCAAGTACACCGGGTCCTAAAGGTCCGCCTTTGACCTTAATCCCTGTTAAACCATTTCTCCCGAATCCAGTTTCAACCAGTTGTGCGGCCTGGAGGGAGGGAGTGGGAAGAAACCTATCTGGGCTTGTCCAGACCTTGCCCAGAGGTCCTGGCTTTGCTCCTCCTCTCCTCCTCCTCTCCTCCTCCCTTTATCTCCCGTTCTCCTTTGCTACTGTTTTAAAAATTGGAGCCAAAACGGCTGGGCGGTGCTACGGCTGCGCGGTAAAAGCGGGGAGAACCCAGCCCCGAGGGGGGACTGTGGGTTTCCTCCAACCGCCTTGGCTTCTAAAGAGAAACCAAAGGATGTTTAGGAGGAAAGGATGGACTCAAACACCGGGCGGGGAAGGGCACAGGTCCTCCTAGGTGTTGGCTGGGAATGGGGGTGCTAATGGTGGTTTTTAGGATGAATGAAGAGCAACCTGACGCTGGCGTGGAGAGTAGCTTTGAGTGGGGGTATGCCCACTCTTAGGGAATTCACTTAGTTTCAAACGTTTTGTGACTACACCCCTAACCTGAGCATTTTCACTTCGCCTGTGGGTCGCTTGACCTGCCCCACCTCTTTCCCTCTTAAGCTGTGGACACTTGTGCATTTCCTTTGGGAACCTGTGAAGTGGAGGTCACAAAGTTCCCTGATGGCCATCCCGAGGAGTAAACAATTCTGTTTCCATATAGTAGGTCAGTTTGCTTTCCAAATATCTGTAAACTGTTCAGTTTTTCCATGAGTGATATCACCTCTCTGTGGATGGGATAGTGGACGTGGGTATGGGGAGAGCTTTAGGCTGGGTGTGAGGCCACATTTTGTGTGTTGTCATTACAGTGCAGTGACAGCATTCACAACGGCTGATTAGTAGGTGAGGACTTTTTCTCTTTGGCATGTGGGTATCCCCTGGAGAACTGTGGTGTCACTCACTCACTTGTCCTGTAGCTTGGCAGCTCTCTCTTCCTGCGGCTTCTCTGGGGCTTTGGATCCCAGGCGCTTTCCCTCCACAGAGAAAGCTGGATCACGGTGGCTTGCTGTATTTTTTACCATGTTCTAACCGTCTGACACACTGTTTTTTCAGATGAATTTCCTCTGCTCACAACCAAGCGAGTGTTCTGGAAGGGTGTTTTGGAGGAGCTGTTGTGGTTTATCAAGGTAAGGGCAGTGCTGCATTGGAAGCTGTCAGTCTTCACAGCACCAGGCTGAGGAGTCAAGCTTGCAGCTCTTAGCCATCCGCCTTCTCTGGTTCATCCTCCAGTTCTGTGCTCTCTCCCCCTATCCTGCTCTCCTCACTGGGATATTCCTCCCAGGCCTCTGGCACTTGCTGTTCCCAGTACCTACTTCCTCTTCCTTCCATATGGAATATGATTCTCTCCCTTCCTTCCAGCCCACGCAGACAGCCTTGACCCAATCAAGATAGACTCTTCTTCCTTCTCACTTTCTTGTCTCTTTTATAGGGAAACATCATCAGCTGGCCTCTAAATCAGCTTTTCCTGATTTTTCTGGATGGGAGATAAATAAATACAGTGTCCTGTGAGTTTCCCAAAGTTAGAGAATCTATTTCTCCTCTTTGCTATTGTATTCCTAGGTCCAGAATATAGCCTTATGGTATGTACTCAGAATGTATTGATTACTGGATCAATAGATACCAAAGAGTCAAGTATATTATATTGATGATATTGGAGGGATGAGATGACAGCTCCAGATTCCTCCTCTGTCTCCTTGTCCAGAACAAGTGAGATTCTGTCTAGTGCTGGTTGAGAGTACTCCAGGAGACAAGCTGAGTTCTGGGCCATAGTACAGCTCTTTCTTTAGAATCCTTGGAGTGATGGCTCAGTAGGTAAAGAGGGTTTGTTGTACAAGCATGAGGCCTGAGTTCAGTCCCTAGCAGTCACATAAAAACTGTGTATGGGCCTGGAGAGATGGCTCAGCAGTTAAGAGCATTTGGGCTCATATTGGGCATCTGTAATTCTAGTTCCCATATCATCTGCCCTCCTTGGGCCCTGTATGCACATGGTGTAGAGACACACATGAAGACAAAACAGTCACATACATAAAGTGAAAAAAAAAATGGTGGGTGCGATTGCATGTATCCGTAACCCCAGTGCTACAATGGGAGGGTGGACATAGGAGGACCTTTGGCGCTTTGCTGGCTACTAGTCTGGCCTAAACGAGCTCCTGGGTTAGTCAGAGGCCCTGTTTCAAGGGAAAGGTAGGAAATGAGAGAGCAGTGTCCTCTGGTTTCTATGGGCTCAGGTACACACATGTGCATATACACCACACTTACACACAAAATAAATAAAGACTAGAGCACTTAGTATGACTTACATGATCTTGGACCTACCAGACTCTAGATTGCTAACCCATTTTAGAATGGGTTGACAGTGTATTTAGTCTGTCTTAATGTAGGAACTGATTCAAGGTAACTCTCCAGAAATTCTAGAACATCCATAAAATCGCTTGAGCCCCACCCAAATAGATGGGAAAGGGGGCTTTTAAAGCACACTGTAAAAGATTGATAAGTTAGCCAGCCAGTGGTGATGCACTCCTTTAGCCTCAGCACTTGGGCCAGCCTGGTCTACAGAGTGAGTTCCAGGACAGCCAGGGATACACAGAGAAACCCTGTCTCGAAAAACAAAAACAGAACAAAAAAGATTGAGAAGTTATTTATTGGGAGTGGAAAAAGTTAGAAGAAACTCAATAGAGAGGCTAGCAATCTGGCTCAGTGGTTGAGAGTACTCGTTCTTTCAGAGGACCCAGGTTTGGTTCCAGTCCCCACAGGAAGACTAGCAACCATCTGCAACTAGTTCTAGGGGATCAATGCTCTCTCATTGTCTCTGTAGGTACTGTATGCACTTGTTGTGCAGATATCCATGCAGGCAAAAACACAAATAACAAAACAAAAAAAGAAAGAAAAGTCAGTTATCTGTACTGCACTTTGTCACCTGTGTGAAGATGGACTGTAAGCCATGTCCTAGTGAATGTCTACTAAGCATTTGACATGTGTGTTAAATCTGCTAACGTGTTCTTCAGTAAGATGAGGCTAAAGTAGTCACAGGAGGAATTAAGAAGGATCAGGCACAGGCCTAAGTATACGTGTCACCATAGCCTTGTTGATGTTAGAGAACATGATTCCTAGGGTGGGGCACGACCTCTCCATACTTGGCTGAAGGATCAGAGGATGGGATAGGATATCATTGGGCCAAATATAATACGATAAAATATTTTGTAAATATACATGAGGTAAACACAGTTTTATGGGGTCACACAGATGAGTGACATAGAATTCAAACTTAGTTCAGTGTGACTGAAGCCATTTTCCAGAAAAGCTAACTACTGATGTGTCACTACAAATTCTTTAGCCAGATATGGTACATAAACAGACTGTACATGAAGTATTATCAAACAAGTCCAGTTGGGGTATTATGTGTAGACATGGAACATGTTTGATTTAGCAATTCAGAACTGTCGGATGAGGTAGGAACATATTAGGAACTTGGAGGTTTTAGAAAATTAAAGCCAGGCAGTGATGGTATACACCTTTGATCCCAGCACTCAAGAAGCTGAGGCAGGCAGATCTCTTGAGTTTGAGGCTAGCATGGTCTGCATAGTGAGTTCTAGGATATCCAGGAGTATACCTGGAATCTCCCCACCTGAATCCATGTCTAGGATAGCTCGGGAAAAAAAAAGAAAAGAAGAATTAAAAGGGAAGGCTGGGGAAATGGTTCAGTGGATAAAAGCGCTTGCCATATAAATCTGACAGACTGAGTTTAGATCCCTGGAATTCTCATAAAAAACCCTATTTGGTAGTTCCATCTAATCCCAGAACTTCTCTGGGAGAGATGGGTGATGGAGATAAGGGAATCTATTGGAAATTCATAGGCTAGCTGGCCTGGGTGGATGGTACAGCAGCAACAGGAATAAGAGAGATGCCCTACCTCAAGGTAGAAGGGAGAACTGCATGCTTACAACTACATGTATACATATAGACACAAAGATTTTTTAAAGTTGAAAGGAATAGAAGAAATACCTTTAGGGAATTTCTAATAAGGGAGTCTGGCCAGGACCAGCCTGCTTAAAGATAGGCTCTACATGGACAATGTGCCCTGGAGATGAGTGGCTCAGAATTCACTTTTATGCTGTTCTACTCTCATCTTTTCTAGGGATCCACAAATGCTAAGGAATTGTCCTCCAAGGGAGTGAGGATTTGGGATGCCAATGGATCCCGAGACTTTTTGGACAGCTTGGGATTCTCTGCCCGACAGGAAGGGGACCTGGGCCCAGTTTATGGTTTCCAGTGGAGGCATTTTGGAGCAGAATACAAAGATATGGATTCAGGTGAGGAGAGAACAGTGCCTCAGGTTTCCTGAGTGTTCTTCCTCAAAAATCCTTTGTAGAGTATGGGGGATAAGTTCCTATCATGGGAGCTGATACGACGTAGCTGACCTGTGAGAAGCTATGCTGGGTTATGGTGGGGAAGCTACAACTAAATCGCACACAATCCCAGTATACTTTGGTGGCTAGCATTTATTTGTTGGGCATGATTGGATGCTTAAAATTTCCTGAACCTTGTCATTGGCGAATCGTGGTAGGTTTGGTTTGTAGGGGTTTAGGGTAGTTCATCTGGGACTGGATGCAGGAACTGCCTTTGATGATCATTTCTCTGCAGGGCCGAGGCACTAGCAAATTTGTAGGCAATATAGTGTCTCTGCAGCGCCTGACTTCCCTTTCTTCCTACTCTGTGGGAACAGAGGGTGAAGAAAAAAACTCATTTTATGACAGCATCTTCCTCTCTCTTGGTACTGCCTGAGTGTCACGAAGACCTGCCTTCAGAAGCCTTTGTCATTTTGCCCTAGGACAGGTTCCAAAGTTAATGCCTCACTAGAGTTTGTGTGTGTGTGTGTGTGTGTGTGTACTTGAGTGTTTTCACCGTAAACCCATAGTTTAGAAAGCTGTGGTAAAATCTCAGTGCTGGTGGTCCTGCTGTCTACGTCTTGATGATAGTCTTCAGAACTCCAAGGTGACACAGTATTCGGTGATAAGAGATGAGAAGTGTGTGTTTCTTATGAAGTCACCAGAATTCACTCAAGGGAGGTCCACTCTAAGGACTCTGTAATCCTAATCACCTTTTAAAGGCTGCATAGTTCGATTAAATTTCTACCTAAAAATGAAAATTACATTTCAACTCATGAACTCTTGGGTGACACATTTAAACCTTATTCCAATAGTACTTATAAACAGGAACAGTGGAGGAAGTGACAGACTAAATATCTGAAAGACTGCGGAAAGAACTTAAGCTCCAAGACAGACATGGGTTTGGAAAGGACCTCAAACTTAACCCAACAAGATCTGAGAAATACCCAGGATGTGCTGTGTATCTTAGGACCATGGGTCAGGGAGGGGCACTGAGTAAATGCTGTTCGCATCATCACAGGAGAGGCTGTCTGATATGACTTAAGTGTTATCACCACAGGAGAGGCTGTGTGACTTAAATGTGCATGTATTCTCCTGACAACTCTACAGATTACTCGGGGCAAGGAGTCGATCAGCTGCAAAAGGTGATTGACACCATCAAAACCAACCCTGACGACAGAAGAATCATCATGTGTGCCTGGAACCCAAAAGGTAAGCAGCATCCCAGTCATTTTCCTTTGGATGAACTGGCGAGAGAAGCAAGGCGGCCTGAGGCGCTCTGCCGCTGGAACTGCCTCTAGTCATGTGGTTGATTGTGCGCCCTTGAGCAACTCATACTTGGCTCTAATTTTCATGTTCTTCATGTTTCGGGGTTAGGCTCATGTGACCCTCTTTATGCTTTCATATTACAGGTACATTAGATTGCCTGTTAAAAACACCTATGATTTTAACTTTTTAATTTGGAGCAGATGAAGTTTCAAGTGTTAAAGCTTAATTAGATTATAAAGCTAAACTCTACAAGGGTATAGTGAGTACCCAGGAAAGGACATTTGGATTTATAATAACTTAGTAACAAAAAGATAGAACTCAGATACCAGTTTCCTGTGGCCTTTGCAAATGAGGTAATTTGCTCAGATCCTTCAGTTTAGCTCAAATGGAAGAGCACTGCTTCAGCATAAATGTATGCTTGCAGATAGCTAATGGACAAGCTTCCATGACCTCTGCCACAGGGTTGGGAAAATGGTCTGACTTGACAAATGAGAAGGTATGAGTTGTGAGTGTCTAACCTGCTGGCTTTTTCATGGTTGGCTTGTTTGCTCTTTGACCTTTTTCATAGCTATATTCTCCACAACCCTCCTTGTTTCTCCATTGACTCCTCAGATCTTCCCCTGATGGCACTGCTCCTTGCCATGCCCTCTGTCAATTCTATGTGGTGAATGGGGAACTGTCTTGCCAACTTTACCAGAGGTCAGGAGATATGGGTCTGGGCGTGCCCTTCAACATTGCCAGCTATGCTCTGCTCACTACATGATTGCACACATCACAGGCCTGAAGTGAGCTGCTTTCACAAGGCATACTTACATAGCCAGTGTAGTACACTGAACGCACAGCAGAGAACACAGTCTGATTAGTATTAGAATTTTGTGCATGTAAATAAGACATGAATTGGCTTACTTTATAACCCTCCTTGGAGCTTTCTGGCCCCTTGTTACCTGTGTGTGTGGGGGTTGGGGTGGGTGAAGAGCGGTTGTTTGTTTTGTTTGAGACATGGTCTTATTCCATAATCCCCATTAGCCCTAACCTACTGTCTCAGTGCTGGCACACAGTCCAAGAATAAAGTCCTAAGAATTCTGAGTGCTTATGTAAAAAACAAGAGTCTTGAGACCCTTGTTTCTTCAAAACACAGAATTGTTCTTGGAATGTGCTTTTGTGCTCCTCTCAGGTGTAGCAGATAGGAGTTTACTGTTCTTTATATACCTCTGTGGAAAAATGTGTTTTTGCCATACGCAGCTTGTCTTTGATTATGCACTTTACCCAGGTGACTCAACCCTCAGAGTATAAACTGTCTGATGCTCTGAATGGAGCTGGCTATTGCATGAGACTTTTAGTCCACTTCACTGTTAGGCCCTCCCTGCTCTTCTAGGTTCACAACGTCAACTAGAGCAGTAAACACCTCAGCCTTCCAAGTGCTGGGATTACCTGTGTGAGCCATCACGTGCAACTTTAAAAACTTCTGTAAATTAACTTTTCTCAAAAACCACACTGATAAGATTACCGTTTTGGCAAGCTTTGAAGTCTTTGCGTATTATATAATGTTTTATTGTGTATGTGGGGGGCCCAGATTTTCCAGTGTATGTGTGTAGAGATCAGAGGACAATTTACATGAGTCTTCCTCTGTGTGGGTCCCAGGTTGTCAGGCTTGGTGACATGCCTTTACTCACTGAGCCATCTCACCTGCCCTTAATCTGTTTTAAAATGATGTGTTTTAAAAAGAATTTAAGGGCTCAGCTATTAAGAGGACTGACTGCTCTTCTAGGCGTCCTGAGTTCAATTCCCATCAACCACGTGGTGGCTCAAAACTATCTGTATGTAATGAGATCAGATGCCCTCTTCCGGTGTGTCTGAGAACAGCTATACATAAAGTAAATCTTAAAAAAAAAAGAATTTAAACTAAAATATTAACTTGTGTTTTCTGTGAAACATTTTTAGCCAGGTGACTTTGTCCATACTTTGGGAGATGCACATATTTACCTGAATCATATCGAGCCACTGAAAATTCAGGTAAGAAATGTACCTGTTAGATCTCTTTTCTGACAACAGACTGGATGGCAGGACAACCTTTGCATCCCAATCACTCTGCTTGATGCTGTCTTCTATGGAAGTGCTCCAACTGTAGGGGTTTTAATAATCGGGGTGAGCAGGGATGAGGCCATAAACAGTCTTAGCAGCCATAAGCACTGAAAATGGTAAGGTATTACATACCAGTACCAGAGAGAAGAGCCCAGAGATATGGCATTTTAACTCATAAGTTTACGTGAAGAATTAAAGTATAAATGTTTGACTTTAGTTTTATGCTTTTGTCCAGTGAGCTGTTAGGTCTGACCTTTAAAAAGTCTGTCTATTCAAATCCCTATACACAGTAGCCAACAAATGAATTGAGATGGCAGTTAAGGGTGAGTATCCGTGTTTTGTGAACCTTTAGGAAAAAAGCCGGACTGGCAAGAGTAAACAACTGTGTCCCTAAGTTTAGTATATTTATCAGGAGTTATCTGGTGGCTTCATTGTATGATCACAGCTAGTTAAGAGACTCCTGGAGCAGAGGCATTCAAAGTTCAAGGCTTGTCTGGGCTATAGATGGGGTTCAAAATAAGCTTAGATAACTGACCAAGACCCTGTTTCAGAATAAGAAGCTGAGCTACAGCTGAATTGTAGATTATTTGTGTAGCTCACATGAGGCTTGAGGTGTATTCCCTAATGTCGCTGAGAGACAGACAGTACAGTATAGCACGCCTGTAAAATTGTACTTTGTGATAAAATGCTGTGTTGGTTTCATGAGGGGACACAGGAATGAATGTGAAATAATGCCATGGTTTTGTTTTTTAGCTACAGCGAGAACCGAGACCTTTTCCAAAGCTCAAAATCCTTCGAAAAGTTGAGACAATCGATGATTTCAAAGTTGAAGACTTTCAGCTTGAAGGGTATAATCCACATCCAACAATTAAAATGGAAATGGCTGTTTAGAGTGCTTTCAGTGATGCTGTCACTGTCACCAGTCTTCAAGGGTTGAGCCTGATGACCAAGGTAGTTTTCTAAAGGAATATGAACTAGGTCAAAACTTGACAAGTGATCTGTCTGTAATGATCATTGTCTAAAGTGTCACTGACATTGAGAAACTTTCCTTTAGTATTTACCGAAGGTACATATGAAGCAATGAAGCATTTATATATATATCTATATAAGAAGGCTGGTGAAACTCAGAGTATATTATTTCTTGAAACTTGAAATACGTTGGTGTTCATTTATAAACATTTTATATGCTCTAGTAATAATTGTTCTGCATTTGTCTGCTTCTTAAAGATTTTTAGTTTTTGTGTGGGCATATAGGTCAGAGAGGGCTCAGCTTCTGCCTAGAGCAGACTGACCTGAAAACCCTAAGCCTTCAGTAGTTTATTGTGACAGTCTTCAGTATCTCTGGCTGGCCTCAAACACTCAGTAGCTGAGGGTGAATTGATTCCTCATGTTCCTGACTCTCCCTTGTATCTGCTGGAATAGGAATGTACTATCTCTTCCTGCTGCCCTGCAAAGCAGATATGGATCTAGCCATATCAGCCCAGGGCTTATAAAAACAAAACCAAAAAAGGAGTTGTGGGGGCTGGAGAGATAGCTCAGCGGTTAAGAGCACTGTGTGCTCTTCCAAAGGTCCTGAGTTCAATCCCAGCAACCACATCATCTGTAATGGGGTCTGATGCCCTCTTCTGGTGTGTCTGAAGACAGCTACAGTGCTGTCATAAATAAAATAAAGATTTAGAATAAAAAAAAAAACCCAAAACCTGCAAGATTACATTCATTCTATGTGTAGACAGGGTCTCATTTGTCCTAGTTGTCCTAGTCATCTTGAGCAGAGCAAGAGGTTTGATTACAAAGGCAAAAATGGCAGTTAGTCTGATGACCTTTTATCTTGCTAGGACAGCAAATTTTATAAGATCAGTCAGCCTAAGAATGGACTTCAACATCTGGTTCAAAAGGGAAAGTGGCCAGACATACAGTCTGCATAAGCTAAGGGTGTACATGCTAGAGGCATGTAAAGTAATGTTAACCATCACAATGGTTTAAATCACATGTTAAGGTTTGGTATGGGAGACATGTTTTAACACTTTAGCGCTGGCTGGCCTGGAGCTCAGTATGCTAGCCTCAAGCTTGTGGCAAAACTTCAGCTTCCTGCATGCTAGGATTATAACTCGGAGTTCCAGTGCCTGGCTACGACAGTTTTGTAAGAGTTTTGCAGTGTGAAAAAATACGATTTTGTTCCCATTAATTTCAGTGGGCTGTGAAGTTCTAAGGTGCTTGGACTGTTACCAGAAGGGATGCTAAACCACTTCAGAACAAATCAGTGGGTCCTTTGTGTTGCTCACAGCGGTGCAGAACCAGTTTTATTCTGATTTATAACAAGTGTTAGAATGAGGAATTATTACAATAAATATGAAATATGTTGCTTATTCAAAGTATAGCACTTAATAAATATTTTTAAGGAACACTTTGGGCTTGGGGTTAGGTAAATTCACTTTACAATTAAATAGAATACTGACTTGTTAACTATCAGCTGTGATGATCACAGCTGATTCCTGAGTGAGTATGAGTTCAGGCATTTCACTTCAGGAAAAAAGTGTTAGGTCTGAACACATAAATCTTGAGCATCGAGGAGTTTCTTCCAGATTTCTCCATCTGGGTATTGGTATTTCTTTACAGATACTTCCTTCGTTTCTGTTGAGCAGCCTGCATCCTAGCAGACACAGATTGACACATGTTAACACTGGTTTCTGCTGCTTCTAGAAATGCTGTTAAATCTATCTAATCCAGAGGTAATCAGCATTTAAGAAATTAAGTTTTGGGGCTGGAGAGATGGTTCAGCAGATGAGGGTGCTTGCTGCTCTTCCAAAATACCAGTGTCGTCCCCAACACCTATGTCAAGCAACCTTTTATAATTCCAGTTCCAGGAGATCCCCTCCTTTGGCCACCATAGCCACCTACATACATGTAATTAAAAATAAAACTTTAATATGCAGGTTTTGTTTTTTGTTTGAAAGATAGAGGGTCATACTTTATTGGTCATACTTACCTGGATTGTTAGTGAAACTAAAACTTGCGTAGCTTAATATCTGTTGGTGCAAATGAGCCATAATCTGGATAAAATCTGGATAAGTGGCTCAGGTCATTAATATGCAGATGCTGCTGGCTTTTGGGAAGGAATGTGTCTTTTAAGGGCTCAGCAGCTGAAAATATGACAGTAGCTCTGTGTCTTAAGCACTTTGGGGAGATGATTTATGTCAACCTACACCTCAGGTCACACTCCATCACCAAGGGAAGTCAGAGCAGGAACTAAGGCAGAGGCCACTGACAAATGCTGCTTACTGCCTTGTTCTTCATGGCTTGCTTAGTCTACCTTATATCGTCTTGAATTACATTGTCCCGCAGCAGTAAGCTGGGCCCACTCATATCAACATCAATTAAAATGAATCTGCCTACAGGCCAGTCTTAACATTTTCTCAATTGAGGTGCCCTCTCTAGCTTGTGTCAAGTTGACATAAAACTAGCTGCCCTCTGACCTTCAGAGCCATTTGCTATTGAAAAATCAATTCTTTCAGGGACACAGTGGCTTCTGGCAGCATGTCTCCAACATGTCTTAGGCCTCAGCTTACCTTGGGAGGCAGATAAGAAGCATGTTTGATTACCACAGGATACTTGAAATGTTCATGCTGATGGTCCACATAGTCACACATCCTAGGAAATTGGAGCATTAGTGCTTGAAATTAGAGAACTTATAAGCTAGCAACTATGAACACAGAAAAGTACCCTTAAATTTGCCTTGCATTATGAGGATCTGGATTCGATCTCAGGAACCCATAGAAAGCGGTGTGTGGTGGGGCATGTGTACAGTGAGTTGGGAGGTGGTGATAGAAGAATCCCTGGAGGCTCAGGTGGGCCAGCCAGCTAGTGTTCATAGTGGCAAGCAACAAATAGATCTTATCTCAGACTAGGTAGGGAGGTGAAGACCAACATCTGAGGTTGTCCCCTCACAACTGTGCCTGCACTCAGCGTGACACACACAAACACACACAACTCTTTTGCCATGAGACCTGGGGTTGTAGCTAAGTGTTAGCAGAACTCTTGGCTTGGATGAAATCCTAGGTTTGATCCCCAAGGCTTAGCTGTTAACTGCACTTTTATGTGCAAAGGGAGGAGCTGAGACACACTATGAAGTTACCTTGAAAGTTTTGTGGTTCCCCCACATCAGTTCAAATTGCAGAAACCTGGGATTATTGTGGTTTCTAATCCCAAATGTGAACTAGAGTAAACTGCCAAATGAGGTTCCTTCTACCTGTTCAGATGATTAAATGAAAAACACAGGTTTGGAATTGTGTCGGTCTATTTAAAATTCTGCATGTCACTGTCCAGTTTTGTGGTTAGGTGCCATACACGAAAGGTTGTGTAACCTGACCTATCTCCTTAGTCATCTGATATCCTGATGGCACATAATGGGGTGTGTACCAGCCTGTACCAGTGGTGTGTGGCAGTTGTTAGATTACAGCCTCCCATTTTTGTGTGAAATTTCTTAAGACGAGTGAACCAACAAGGGAGGAAATGCCGTGGTGATGCTAAGAGATGAAGTAAACTCAAAATAGCTTCTGGAAGCCCCTGAAACTGACCAAATTCACTAGGCCCTTCCTTCCGAGAGTAAACAGTATAGACTGCTGCCTAGAAGAAACAGGTAAGCCCAGCTGGACTACCTAGAAAAAAACCAAAGACCAGATGAGCTGCCTAGAAGAGGCTCAGACCAACCAAGTCACCCAAAAGGGACACTCTTCAATTTGTGGTGCTGCCTCCAGGCTGTGCAGTCTGTTGCAAGTTCCAGCTTTGCAAGCTGTCACCCATGCTGGGTGGGCTTTGGTGATGCAGCTGTTTTTGAGTCATTTCTGCTCCTATAAGTAGCCGCTTATCCATATTCGTATAAGTAACATCAATAAAACTCATTTGTTCATCAAGTTGAACCTTTGATGTATCTGTACCTGGATCTGTCATCAGTTGTTCCCTTTATAGGGTGAGTAGAAGTTTGTCTGCATCTCCCCAGGAATAATGTTACACAACAGCCAGAACGCACAAATAAAATGGCAAGAGAAGATAATGGCTCCTGTGCTGGGAACAGGGAGCAGATAACCAGCTACATGGGGGAGACAGTTGGGTCTCAAAAAAAAAAAAAAAGAGAGAAGAGAATGACAAAGCAGAAAGGTTAGGATGTCAACACCTGGTGCTGGTATCTAGTGGCATTTGTTTTATATAAACATTTCAGAGTTGTAAAGCCGGTATGAAGCACCAACACTGGCTTGAGGTGTCTCACATCAGGATACTGCACTGAGATGCTTAGATGACTTCAACACTGGGACCTGCAGGACTCTTTAAGAAAGCAAGAACTGAAATGAGAAACTAAAACAACCAAGGAAGGCGACTTTTCATCCCAGAATCAGTTTGGACAGTATTAACTAAGAGAAAAAAAAAAAGAATCTTGACCTCCATTGTTAAGATTAGGAACATGTAGCAGGTCTAGGGTTGAGGCGGTCCAGGGTTCCCTTAGTGAACTGACTCTTCTTTAGAATATAAACTAGTTTAGGTGGATTTAAAATGAAGTACTGTTTACTCACTAGACAGCTCAGTAAAGAAACCATTACAGTATACACACACACACACACACACACACACACTGATGTGCCCTGGCACTCCATCTTTTTCACAGTCCTAAGTTTAGTGTTTGCCCTACCCACAGAGGTTCTCATATTTGGTCTCAAGATTTAACTTTTAGAATTGTGTGTGTGTGTGTGTGTGTAATATGTTTAGCTTCAGCAGACAAAATTCAAGCAATCCATATGTGTACAAATGACTGAAAGTACACTTCCCCCAATTTAAAATCCTGTTGGGGCTAGAGGGATGGGTTGGCCATTCCAACACCAGCTCTTCTAATAGAGGGCCCAGGTTTGATCCCCAGTACTCACATGGCAGCTCACAACTGTCTATAATAAAAGTTCCAAGGGATCCAGCACCGCCTTTGACCTCAGGCACTGAACACGTGCACACACATAGATGCAGGCAAAGCACCCATATACGTGAAATCAAAGGGGAAAAAAAAAATAAAAGCAAAAAGATAGTGTCATGTTTATTCGGTTTGGAACTGGTATTTAAAATGTATTCTAGGTGCGCCTAACAGTGCACAGGGTTCTGAGTATCTCTGGCCCTGAGAATTTTCAAAGAGCCGCCCAGGATCAAGGGATATGACTGCAGTGAGAGAGGAGTTAACGTTACTGACCTGTTTTGAAGACTGGCAGAGATTGATATATAGTCAAATATAATCAAGTGCTGCACCAGTTCACAGAATCCAGCTCCACCAGTATGGGGGCAGACAGGACTAGAAGGAAGGTATCTATCTCAGTTTAAGGCAAAAGTGAGGCAGAGAGATCCCTGGGTTTTGTTCGTGTCTGCAGGTGACTCGATCATTTTCTAATATTTAGGGATAAAATCTCAGGATGGAAATCAGCCTGGTCACCCTGATTGGAGATAGGTATTTAGAGAAGAGGTAAACTGCGACCCATGAGAGTTCTAAGGCCAATGGGAGCAGAATGGAGGTCTGGTCCACAACTGCCACATCCTTACTTCCAAACTTTTTGGCCATCAGTAATACTGAGAGGTTTTCATTGACACTCCCCAGTCTACAGCTGTCGATCTGGAGAAACTGCAGGGCCTTCATGTGTAGGAGTTGCTTAATCATCATTCTGTTGTGGCACTGGAAATAGAATTAAACATTTCAGCATAACACCACAGAAGTGGGGTTCGTCTTCCTGATTCCTAAGGTTGACAGTGCCATGATTCTACAGCAGCTCCTGCTCATAACTAGACTTCAGGAAGCCTTGACTGTCTTTCTGTTGGTCTTTTTCTTTCTTTTTTCCTTCTTAGCCTGAGGTGACACTGACAGTGCAGAGGGACGAATCTGAAGGTGTAATGTGAGTCAAGTATAAGAAGTCACACCAGCTCTCCATTTGTAAAGGGATCACTGTTGTATCATCTGGCAAGTGGGAAGTGGAATTCTATCAGGATGGAATACACTGACAGCTACAAGCAGATGGCACAACAACAAAATGGGGCAGTGGTAGGGTAGTATTGTTCACTTTGCTGGAAGACTGAAACTGTTCCTCACCCTGCTCTCCCTTTGGGCTCACTGTAGCAGGTATAGTCAGACACTAGTCTTTAGTTTAGAAGCACAAGAAGAGAGTGATGGCACACTGATTCTATTTGGAAGCTGCCTTTCTTAAGGTCTGTATGCCCTGACAGTAAGAAGTTGTTGCCTTGTTGATTCTGAGTAATCGCTTAGAGGAAAACAAAAACAAACCAGTGACCTCAGTCCCATGAATTACGGAAAAAGCCACAAAACTTTGGACTCTAATGAATCACCAGTTTTTAAAGATGATAAAACATGGCCAACTTGTAATGCAACACGACTGTGTTCTCAGTCAGTGGTCAGTGAGGTGATACCAAGGGTATATCACTCACCTGGTCTCCCATGGCAACGCCAATTCCTAATGGGGCCAGTGCCTGCAAAAGAAGGCAGCCTGCTGTTATTTTCCAATGTTTGAACGAACGGCAACTGTGAATGTTTAAAAATATTTTTAGAGTTGGAGGAAACATCCCTGCTGTTGAGCCTTGTAAAGTGTAAAGCCTGCCAGGAGGATGTCCCTAGCACTGTGTGCTCGTGGGAGACTTGTATACCCACAGTGGGGGTTTAAAACAGGGCCGCTCACATACTGCCACCACTCTCTTCCTGGATGTGCCTGCAGACTTGCTTCTGCAGTATGGTCTCTCCATGCTCCAGGGCCTGAACGGTGTTCCAAACAGGACAGGGCTACTGGGTAATGTGTTCTTGTGGACTCATGGAGTTCTTGCCTCTGCTTCCCGCGGGTCACTGCTCCACTTATTTTCTTATTACATCTCAAACAACCCCGTGAAGTTTCCAGCTCTGTGATAGCCTGCCTTTATAGGTAAGGCTAAGATGACTGCTTACCTGGTGAACCCCTCTGTCATTTAGTAAAGACTTCTGCACACACACACACACACACACACACACACACACACACACACACGAATGAATAAATGTAACAATAGCAAAAAGAACCGTGAGAAGTTGTGGGACTGCGTAAGGGTATCCTGGTTCTTGGCTGGGCATGGGCCTAGAACCCCGAGACTCCAAGGGAGAAACGGCAGGAGTTCGGCCACGCCCCCAGAACTCAGGGTCCTGAAAAGCAGTCTAATCTCCATGGACCTACATTGTTCAGTCACGTAGGCCATTACAGTCCCTCCCAAAGTGCACAGGTAGAGGGTGTGACTACAGGCCTCAGGCCCTAGAGATTTACATACTAATGAAGGTCAGAGGGAGGAGCCAATTAACCATTCTCCCCAGAACCTCCCCCTTTCTCCCTCCCTACTTAACTCAGGTCTGCCCTGAGTTTGGTGGGGTACATCCAGATCCATCCACCATCCACCATGACAATAAACCCTTTGGGAACCAAGGACTTCCTCATATCATTGGAGCCTGCCGGGTCTGCGCCACCAAAGCCTCCAGCCCCTGGAACCTGGGACCTTTCTCCGGTATGTGAGACAGGCTGCCTGGAAGCCTCCAGGCAGCCTCCACCTCGCAGGTCCCAGGCTGCTGCCATGTGGTCCCAGGGGCCGCTGCTGCGGCCCCCTAGTTTTTCCCACAAGAAGTCAGACATAGTGGTATACAGTTGTAAGCCCAGCACTATGGAGACTTCAGTGGGAGGATCAAATGTTTGAGATGAGCCTGGCTACAAAGTGAGACTCTGTCTCTAAACTACGAGCTTCAATCCTGATCAAAGTCTCTATTTCATTCTTCAGAGAAAAGAAAAAAAAAAAACTATCCTAAAGTTCATATGGAATCACAAAAGACCCCCGGATAGCTATAACAGTCCCAAGTAAAAAGGACAATGTGGGAGGGACAACCATTCCATACCTCAAGATGCACTACAGAGCCGTAATAATAGAAAGGATATTATTCTGGCACAAAAACAGACATACAGAACAAGTGATGGAACTAAACTGAAGACCTGAACTTAAAAACGTAACTACAACCATTTAATATATTGTCAATACGAATGTCAAAAAATAGAATAAAGACAGCAAATGGTCCTGGGAAAACTGGATGTCCACATATACAAGAGTGAAGTTAGACCGTATCTGTTACCTCACAGACAAAAAAGTAACTCCAAATAAGTCAAAGACCTCAATGTGAAATCTGAGACTGGAATTGCTGGAAGAAAGCATAAGCGGTACCCTCAGGAGACGGTACAGATAGGACCCCATTTGCCCAGGAATTGAGACCATGGTTGACAAATGGGACTTCATAAAACTAGAAATCTTCTGCATAGCTAAGGAAACAATCAATCTAGTGAAGAGGAAATCCACAGAATGGGAGAGGCTCTGCTAGCTATACATCTATCTGACAGAGGATTGATATACAGAATATATGAAGAACTAAATAAATAGATAGATAGATAGATAGATAGATAGATAGATAAAACTAAATAACTCATTAAAAAGATGGTCTTGATGCCAGAAGCATCAAGGTTGCTTCCAAACTTAAAACAAGATTCTTCCAGGACAGGGTATAGTGGTGCATGCTTTAATCCAGCACTCAGAAGGCAGAGGCAGGCTGATCTGAGTTTTATGAGGGGAGTTCCAGACCAGGTGGGGCTACACAGTGAAACTGGAGAGAGAGAGGGGGCTGAGGGAAGAGAGGGAAGGAAGGAAGGAAAGGAAGGAAGGAAGGAAGGAAGGAAGGAAGGAAGGAAGGAAAAATTCCTTTCCATTAGTTATATTTTATTTTTGTATTTTAAATGTTTTTTTCTCTAAAATTATTTTAAAGTTTAATTCAATTAATTGTTATTTTGTGTTTGTATGTTCATGTGTGTGGGCCCACTTGTCACAGAATATATTGGAGGTCAGAGGACAACTTGTATCATGTGGGTCTTGGTGACTGAACACAGGCTTTCAGACTTAGCAGTAGTAACCACCACCTGCTGAGCCATCTCTCTAGCTCAGGGGTACACTTTAAAGATAAAAATCACAAAATGAGAAAATACAGCTACTAAAGTGCGGTTGTCTCAATACCCCTTATAAGTTTAGTGCTTGACTAGTTGTTCCGAGTGGGTAGCACTGTTTGGGTAGGCTTAGGAGGTGTGTGTGGCTTTGCTGGAGGAAATATGTCATTGTGGCAGGCTTTGAGCACATGCCTTTTCATATGTTAGATGTGAATCCTCAGCTTCTGCTCCAGCTGCCATGTCAGCTGCCTGTCATCATCATTCACTACCATGAGACTCTCTCTTTATCCCTCTGAAACCATAAGTCCAAATAAACCCTTCCTTCTATAAGTTGCCTTTGTCATGGTGTTTTAACACAGCAATAGAAAAGGAAGACACATATTCATCTCAGAAAGTATTTCTTAAAAGGCAGGGGTTGGCTAGGAGCTAAATTAATATACTAATACATAGTACAATGCACAGGCAAGAGAGAGATTAGAGGCAGATGCTGGCCAAACCCGTGCCCAGGGAGAGAGACAGGCTTAAGGCTCCAGGCCTTGGTGCCAGAGTTTTGAGATGATGGGTTCTTGTGGTCGGATGATTCAAATTTCATAACCAGTTTTGCCTTATTTCTCCATTAATTCTACAGCCTTTGGTTTCTTAGAGACCATGCTTGGGTCTGAGGATGGAAGTTCAGTTTACAAATGAGCCAACTGGGATTCTGGTTCTGAAGATCAGTGCTAAGGACCTAAGTAACAGGAGTCACCCCCCCTGACAGTTTCTGAGATCTTCTCACATATGAGAATCTATCTGAACCCTTAAGGCAGTGCAGACGGCCCCCAATTACTGTGAAACTGCTTCATGGCTCTCAGAAAACAGCCAGGCAATCTCTTGTTTGAAAACCTGATTTTTGAGTCCTCGGGGGAATCTATACTTTTTGTTTTATTCTGGGCAAATAAAGTACAGGTGCTCCTTATCTTGATAAGATCTTCACAAACATACTATAAAGTCGAAAGATCATAAGCAGAAAACACTTTTAACCTACCTAGTCTACCAAATATTAAGGCTGATTAGAGAGACCCACCCGTCCCTGGAGCAATGAACAGGAGTTAAACATTACTAAAATACTATTAAATCATCACTAGTGTTAATGATAAACCTTTATTGTACATATCTCTCTTTGAATCTTGATTTTTCCTTTAAACTGTTGGGGATGAAGCAGTCTGAAACCCTAACTGACAGAAACACTTCCCTGGTGCCCTGGCCTGCTTAATAGGCTAGCTGGGTATTGTGGGAAATCATTTTGAGGACACATGAGCAGCTCGATAGGACCATTGTATGAATGATTGAAGATATATTCCATACAGCCTGTACCAGTCTTTAGAAGACAACACTCCAAAAGAGATAAGACTAGATGGCCCAGAAGCCATTTTCACCCAAGATGGAATGAGAACACTTCCCTTATGGCCCAAGAAGGCCTGTGATTAGCTCCTCATTTTCAAGAGGGGTCTGATTTTTGGTGCAAACATTGACTTTTATTTGCATGAGGGACTTGTGCCATGAGAATTTTTGAGAATTTTAGGAGTTGTCCTGACCTCTCAAGAACACTAAACAAACAGTAAATGACTGAGATAGCAGAAGCAGCGGCCTTATTACCTTGGAGATAGTTGCATGGCCCGTGACGTCATTCTGGGATGTGGGCTTCTCAATCCACAATGGCTTGAATTCAGCTAGCTTTGACATCCACTCCACTGCCTTAGGCACATCCCAACGCTCGCTGGCATCCATCATCTGCAAGGACAGACTTCTCATTTTTCTGTAGAGCTGTAGCTCCAGGGAGAAGATGCCTTAATTTAATGCAACCTACTGCGTAGGAAGACTCCTCCTTTTGCTAGAGTCTAGCCCAGAGTCCTCAAAAAAGGATCCAAAGGGCAGACATTGGGATTAGAAATCTGGCTTCAGATATGAGCCACATGTGAGGGAAGAGATACGAATTGCTTACAGAACTGCTGTGATGTCTGCAAGTGCCCTGGGCTGGGCTATGAGATTGCTTGGTCAGGAATGTCTCCATGTTAGATAAGCACTACACCACTGAGCTATAATATTCACCTCCAGCCTGAAGGCTTTTGTTCCAACCAAGCATTAAGAACATGGACATTTTAATAATTTATGGTGATCTTGTGATAGGTGAACTCTCCTTTTAAAAGCTATGGGATCTGATCAGGTTTAGTTTTATAATTCTACAGAGCCAATTAAATCTGATCAGAGCAAGAGACTATCTTTTTTGCTAGCCCTTCAATTGGATCCACTGAGTGCTTTATTTTTATTTTAAGCATATGAGTGTTTTGCCATAATGTGTGTCTGGTGTCAGCAGAAACCAGAAGAGGGTATCCGATCCACTGGAACTAAAATTACAGCCAGTTATGAGGATTAGAACAGAACCTGGGTCCTCTGCAAAAGCAGAAAATGCTCTTAATCACAGAACCATCTCCCTAGCTCTTTATTTACTTATGTAGTGGATGTCTTCTCTCATGTGTATGTGTATGCACACACCTTAGAGGACACTGTGGTGGTCAGTTCTTTCCTTCTACAATAATGATCCTGGAGACTGAACTGAGGTTCGTAAGCCAGACAGCAGTTACCTGTAACTGCTGAGCCATCTCACCAAGTCCCCTGTTACCTTTTGAATCACATGCACAGTCAACACTGAGTTTGTTCAAATTGACTGTTGCCCACCAGGTATCTGGCATGTTAATAAATAATCACGAATGAAACACCATTCTACTTGGCACTTAATAGATTTTTTTGTTCCATTTAATTTTTACAATAACCTCATAGGGCAGCTTATATTACCCTGTTTACAAATAAAAACTGGCTTATAGAGAAAGTAAGTCACTCAAGACTGGTAAGCCAAGTTGGTTAAGTCCAGGCCTTGCCTTTGGGGCTATGGCTTTCTCCTCACTATCATATTACCTGGAAGCCAGAGAAATGTGCAGATGTTGAGACAGGGCCCACCCGTCTACCGTCAACCTCATTACATTTGCAGAAGATGGACAAGGACATGAGAGTCTATAAATAGTCTAAGTGGTAAGACTTCCTTACAGGATACTCTGAGAACCACAGTATAGCAGGCTCAAGATCAAATTTTGTCATAAATTATTTGAATGAGGATGACCTCATGAAACAAAAACATTGCTATTTCATGTATAAATAATGAGATTTCTGATCTTACATTAAGTACTCCAAAATTAATTTTAACTCCACAAAATAAGCCTTATTAAAACATAAAAAAGTCTGATTGTGACTCTTCACAAAAAAACATTTTACATATAATAAAAACTATAACACATAAGAATGATAAATCCTTTTATTTATCTCAGCTAAAGCCTCAGCGCTTCATCAAAGAAAGGCTGCTTAGAACCTATCTCCGGATAAGCTGCTTAAGAGAGGTTAATGATTTACACACCAGGCTGGTGCCGATGGAAGACTGCTTGTTCAGGGTCACCTGGATTAGCAAAAAAGACGGTCTCTTACTGGATCAGACTTAATTGGCTCTGTAGAATTACAAAACTAAAACTGATCAGATCCAATAGCTTTTAAAAAGAGTTCGCCTATCACAAGACCACCATAAATTATAAAAATGTCCATGTTCTTAATCCTTAGTTGGAACAAAAGCCTTCCAGCTGGGGGTGAATATTATAGCTTATCTAATGCGGACACAGCCCTGGGTTAGACTCACAATACCACAGAGAACACTCCTCAAGCTTCCATATCTTAATATCTTGAGAATATATTTACCAAAGTCTTCTCGGGTCCAATCATGTCCCTGATGAGACGGCATCTTCGTATGTCATTCTGAAGATCGACCCCAACTTTTACTTTAAACCTACAAATACACTTAGTTTAAATAGGTCTCTAATTTGGGAAGAACACCTGGTTTTCTGTAGAAGTGAGTCTCTGTGGTCTATCATTCATAGACCATGTTTTCTAGTAACCTCTGTTCTTCCCAAACTTTAGAAAAGTCATGTGATAATACTGCAAACCGCATCTCTTTATTCAGTATCAGGGCAATGACTCTGAATTATCTGCTGACCACAGTTAAGGAACAGAAAGAGAAGCTGCATCTCTAATACAGCTTTCTGAAAGTTTGTTATGCCAAACATGTAAGAGCAAACAGGCCCTGATCCAAAGAGAAGAGGCAAGTGGAGTTCACAAGGCCCAGACATTTGCTAGTTATTTGCACAGAAAGTTTTGTCTCCAGTGAGCCCAGTTGGACTAATCTGTTCTTTATGGTGAAGGGCACCAGAAAAGGAAAGGGACTTGGTCACACAAAGAAGAGCAACAGAGTGTGGTCTGTAGTGTCCTATAGAGTTCTCCCTCATGGCACATTTGGCCACTCACAAGGAGCACCCCCCCAAAAAAAAAACCCTAATCTGCCTTGATGTCCAATTGTATCTTGAGACATAGGCATCTATATATGTTCCTTGTGACTGCTGGAGTATGGTTGGCCCAGTGTGAGCACTGTTAGAAAAGAGAATATCATCCCAAAGGACCAGTATCCGATTTCTTCTTCACAAGCATCCAGTTTAATGAGTACCAAGGCTGTCCTTGTGTCACGCAGATAGAACCTAGGTATTCTACTCCTCAAAGTGCCCAATCTTTCTGTATACTAAGAAGACCGATTCATCTCATAAAAGCTTCACACGGGTACAAGAATCACCTTATCTTGGATAATTGTAGTTACCCCCATCAAAGGAGACTATTTTTACAGCAAACAGAGAACATCAAAGAAAATCACAAATGGACACAATGCAGAGATCAACAGATCATGGGGAGACAACCCCAAAGGATAATGTGTATCGTAAACTCCTGCATCAGTGGCTAAGGGAACATCCTGGAAGAAGGGACAGAAAGATTGTAAGAGGCAGAATACCAGAAAATCTACTCTGAAACCTTTCCTAGAAATGACTACAAGAACAAGACCAGAACAAAGGCAATATCATGGAAGGAGGAAAAGTTTTGTAGGGTCCCACCCCTAGACAAAGAACTATGGGTAACAAATGACTACCAGGAGGAGAAGCAGCCTCTCCCCTTATTGGTTATCCAATGCAGAGTGGTCAACCCTGAAGTCACATACACACTACCATCAAAAATGAACTCAGCAGTATATAATAGTATATATGCATATAATAACACACACATATGTATGTATGTAACAGTGATAAAGAAAAAGACTATCAACATGAGAATGGGGGCATAAGAGAGTTTTGTAGAAGAGTAGCTGGGGAAAGGGAGGGAGGGAAAGTGATTATTTCAGTCTGAGACTTTTTTTTTTAAAGCTGAACATACTCGGGCACCTACTATCTTGTTTTCTCTTACTCATAACAAACACCCAGGGATTCTTTTACTCTAGGTGGAAGCTTCAACTATATGCTTGGTAGTTCTGGAGAATACTGGAAGTAGCTGGCCATAGCCTCTACACATTTCTTTTGCTGAGGTCCAGAAATCTTTCTGGAGCTTCCTGATCTCCTAGAGTTGACTCATCAGCCAGCCTCTTCTTGGTCAGGTAGAGGCTAGTCCTCATAGAACATCTGCTCCAGAGTTACCTTGTAATAATTCTCATCAAAAAATGGCAACTCTTAGAAGGACAAAGAGAGAGGGAGGACATATGTTTAAGAAAGGCTGAGAAATCTGCCTAGGATCACACAGAGTCCTTGTAAAGGGATGGTGGGAAAAGGCAAGTTTACTTTAATTCTATCAAATGCCAAAGCCCTTTTCATACCTTCTTCATGGTATCACTCTATTTAGCTAAGGAACTGACAAAGGTTCAGTGTCTCTCAAATTTGGATACACAAATGAAGACTAACGTGATGAGTATTGTTAAAATGAAGATTGTGGTTGGGGTTCAACAGTGGAACAATTGTCTAATAAGTATGATGCTCTAGGTTCAATCCCTTGCACCAAAGAAGAATGGATTTGTATACTGAGTGGGTATTTGAAGCCAATGTCTTCCAAAGTCTCTTCCATATGTGATATTCTGGAATTCTAAGTAGCTCACACCTTGTCTTTAGAGAGAATATGCCTGGCCTAAGTTGAAGCAACTAGACTAGTTGCTTCAGGCATTACTGGTGAGATTTAGTCTTCGGCTCCTCTTTCCATATTCAGCCTCTTAGTTTTGTTCACTAGGAAGTCAAGTACACCATTACATAGATAACTTACCTGGTCCAGCCATCCTTTAGTGCTGCTTTCAAGAGCTGTGAGGAAAGGGGTGCATCTCTCATTAGATATTGGTACAATGGACCATGCTCCCCTGGCCTGATAGTACTTAGTAGTTTCTTATCTTGATGTCACAAACATTATGGTTGTCTATAAACCAGAGGAGCAAAGCATGTATTGTTTAAAGATAGAAGCAGTTTGGCAACAGCACTCTAGTTGTGAAGTGGCTTTCTTTCCTTATCTCTGTGGAAAACATTCCTTTAATTGTCATAACATTCCAAGGATGATGCAGTATGAATGTCCTTCTTTGTAAAGCTAGGATTCTCTGTGGCATCCACTGAACTAACACATGTAAGAGTAAGAAGCAGAAGCAGCCTTTCCCTCTCTCTGGCCCTTTGTCTTGGCTCTAGGTGAATACAAAATGATCAGAAAGTATGACTGGGATCCTAGATCAGTTGTCAAGGGCTTGCCTAGCCCTGGGTTTAAAAACATCTATAATGTGGTCAGAATAATAAATGACCATGTGCTTGCTGTGAAACACTTAGAACTTTATCTGAGTCTTCAAAACTGTCCCATAATTTTCCTACTTCCCACAAAGAAAACTAAGGCTCAGTATGGTTAAATGACTTGCTGGTGTTACAGTGCCTATACACGTATAGAATCAGAGATAGGCTGTCACATTCCAGAACTTGAGACTCACTAAGACAGAGTGAATACATAGTTTTATTTTTTCTCTCATGTAAGGTGGCCTTGGATACAGAATATATAGAGATACTAATGGGAAACAACAAAACTCTCCCAGAAAGCCACTGTGCTATAAGGACATACATTCTGGCAATTGCCCCCTTTTGCACCTTCTCTCCCTTCCCATATTATTTCCTAGCACACAGTATCTAAAACACAGAATCTCCTTAGTGATAGTGTCGTTTGTATACCAATAAATTGACCCTAAAAATCAGTCCCTTCTTTGTTGGTCACCATTAGACCAAGCTATAAGCAAAGGATTGGAACTTTTAGTCCTACCCTGAAACTTCTAGAGAGAGAAAGGTTGATGGTTGAATTGGCTTGCTGAAAGCCAATGACTCCTCTGTAAAGATCCAGGACAGAGTCCAGGAGACTTCAGGGTTAGTGAACATGTTATAGTACCTGGAAGTATGCTGAGAGGGGAAGCTCCATGCTGCCAGCCCTCCACTCTTTGTTCTGTGGGTCCACTATACCTGGCTCTTCCTAAATTACAGCTTTTGTGATAAACTGGTGAATGCAAATCAAGGGTTCTGTGAGCTACTCTAGGGAACAATAAAACTCAGGGGTTTGGATTGTAGAGATCTGTGTTCTAACTGCTGTAGGTCAGAAACTCAGGTGAGAATCTGGACTTAAGAACAGTGGTGTGTGCCACATTTATCTAGTGTCAGAGCCAAGGATGATGATAGTGGTAAGAAACACACATGAACTAGCTTGTTTCTCCTGCTTGGGCCTGTCTGTAAAGCCGGGTTTAAAAGCTTACCTGTTTCAGTGTGCTGTCTGAATGCCCCAGCGAGGCGCAGGATGTAGTGTAGGCCGGGTAGCCATGTCTCAGCATTTGTTTTTCTGGAAAACACAGCTCTTATAACATTTGGGACTTTCCAGAGAACTTTAGAATTAGAATTGTCTGGGACTAAGTTGTTCCCCAGAGGATATCTAGTTGTCCTCCTGGTTGCCTTTTTAATACCTACTGCCGTAAGTTCACCTCCTGGTGTGTCAAGCTGGGACAAGGATATTTGCTGAATACCCTACTCTTCAAAGTTCCCTATCCCACAGTGCAACACAAAGCGAAACCTCTTTGAATGGTTGCTGAACTGAGCCTCTAGCCACATTACGTTAGATGGCCTCTTCACCCAGATTTACAGATATGAATGAAGGTCTAACACTTAGTACAGCGTATGTGGGAATACCACGTACACCCTAGAAGACAGAGATGTTCAAAAGTAGGCATTGATAGCACAGAGAAAGACATTTCCCCACACGTACCTCTTTCTTTTTTACCATGTTGACCATTCTGCAGTATTTCTGGGGGGTGGGAGGAGAGCATAAATCCCTCATTTAGACAGTCTGCATCTGCTGTATGCACTCCTTGGTAAGCACAAGGATACTCCCAGACCCATGGCATACATATTAACTCACCATAAGCATCCTCTTCTGTCAAGACATCGGTGATGTACCTGAAATTAATGCAGGACAACAGCATCTCTGGATCCTGGTGGCATAGGAGAAAGGCCCGTTATCAATCCATAGGCAGATTATTTATCAATGCTTACACTAGTCTTATGGGCTTATTCTTTCTAGGAAGGGATCTTTGGGATGTATGTGTCTGTCTGGTCCAGTCATTCTTTAGTACTGAACATTTTAGAATTCACTGCTGTTCTTCATGATCTCTCAGAGCCTCCATCCCTCCTGTCTTAACGTCTATGTCCCCCCTCTGTCCTATTCTTTCCAATTAACCTGACTTCTTGGCCACAGGGCCAGCAGCAAGTGAACAAAGTACACTTCGTACACAGTAAAGCAGTCCCTCTTTGAGTCTCTCTCTCTCTCTCTGAATCCGTTCTTCTTTCCATTGTGAACTTCCATGAAGTATGAGATGATGAAGGTGGCCCTGGAGCAGCAGAGTAGAGAAAGGCTGCTTTCAGAGTCAGGCCACTCAGGGCAGCCCTGGGTCTCCAGAGTGACCATGGCCATCTCCTTGTGGACAGGAGGACGGTGGTGCACTAATCCTGAAGAGCGCTGGCTGCATGGGCTACTTTTTTCTTTTTTTTTTTTTTTTCAGACAGGTTTTCTGTGTAGCCGGCTGTCTGGAACTCACTCTGTAGACCAGTGGCTCGAACTCAATCCCCTCCTTCCTCTCAAGTGCGATAAAGGTGTGCCCCACGCCGGCAAGGGCTACCTTTTCATACTCACTCCCACTAGCCCTGCTGGACTCCAAATTCTTTTATGACTATAAGCTATATCCATGTGAAAGGTGACCTTTCTCCCCTTCCTTCAGATGGTTCCATGATGCCCTCAGCCTGTTTGAAGAAGCTGTGAGCATCTTACTTCATGTCCCCTGCCCCCAAACTTCAAGCCATTTTATTGTTTGTCCTTCATTTTACTCCCAAATAACAATGGAGCCTTTGTTGTGGCCCTCAGAAGTCACTTGAGTCAGCTGCCTCTCACATGGATAAACAACATGCCCAGGGTCACTCGTTGCTTATTAATGAATGCTGGACTGAAAGTCTGTCTACTTGGGACTGAAGGTCCCTCCCTTTTAGCAGCCTAAACTAGCACAAATAAAATTTTTTTTAATCCTCCTTAACAATCAGGTGCTCATTCCTGCTACAAATATATTGGTCACCAAGAAAGAAAACAGCCAACTGTATGCTTTTGGAATTCCGTATCAAGCTACTGACCTGAAAGAACGACATGGTGGAAACTGCCATGACTTGATCCGATCGTGCTTTTAGAGTTAATGTGGCCATAGATGTCCTAGTAATAGTATGTGGCTTTTCAAAATTTATGATGTTCTATTGTCATTTGATATTTAAACTGATTCTGAAGCTCCTGATGGTTCGGATAGTTTTTTCAAGGAGTAAGAGCTCAGAACTTAGATGATGTTGTAAGGACCCTCTAGAAGAAAGCAGGACTTGAACTTACTGTCTCCCCTCCTTACCTGCTTGCCTGCATAGCACAGGTGTCTGCTATTTCAAATGATCAGAAAGAGAACATTACGGTCTGGGAATATAGGTTAGTGGTAGAGTGAGTGCTCGCCTAGCATGCAAGGCCAGATTCATGCCCATTGTGGAAAAAAATTTTTTTTCTGTTTTTTTAATTTTATAATCAATGATCAACAGAATAGTCCTGAATATTCTTACTGATTATTAAAAACAGCCAAGTAATCTATAAAATATTACCTTTAGAAATAACTGTAATATTAAAAGACTTTACTTACCATGTCCACAAGTAGCTTCCATAAAGGCTTGATTATAAAAAAGAAAAGAGTTGTAAAATATATACAAGGCAATCATTTTTGTCTGATATCAATACACTAACGATGACTGCTGCCACCAGACATCTGGCTCATTTCCCACCTGATCCCTAATGTTCCCACCCCATCCCTAACGCTCCCTGTGAGTCCTGCTACCCCTAACTGCTTCTTTACCTTGGTTGTCCCTTCCTCCCTTTTCTTTGTCCTGCTTCAAAAAATTTCTGACGACAGCCATGTATCCTGAGTTGTAGCCACAGGTGTGCTTATAAAATCATTACCTTTCCCTCCTGCTTTGCCCACAGGTCCCACACAGCATTCAGAATAGCTGCAACAGCCAGACCCACTACGTCTTTCTCTGGACCAATCTGGTTGGGAAACAAAGCACAAAAGTGCTTTTCTTAGATGAGAAAAGATATCTGGGTTTTTCTCCAGGGACATGCTTTGAGAACTTAAAGACAAACCAGTGTGGTAGCAGACACCTACACTCAGCAATCAGGAAGCGTCAGTGGAGGATTATGAGTTCAAGGCAGGCCTGCCTTATACAACAATAAAGTCCCTGTCTCAAAAATGAACAAACAAACAAACAAAAATTGGCAGTAGTGGAAACTCAATTTCTGACCCACAGAAAAGTTGCAAAAGTAGAAATAAAAAAACTCAACCTCCCTCTTTCCTCTCTTTCTGCACATATTTAATTGTTTTCAACTATTTAAAAGCAAAGCTGTAGATATCATTCTTTTCGGTAATCATAAGTACCTTTGTGTGCATGTATTCTCCTACACGTGTCCTCGTAATTCAGTGAACAAATTCAGGAATATCATATTGATAAAATATTATCTAAAAGATGACTCATAATCAAATCCTACCAGTTTTCACAATAATGGGCTGCTTTTTGCTGTGACTTGTCCAATACGGGACCCACTTGTTGCATTTAGCTGTCATGTGTCTTAGTCTCTTTCATCTGAAATCACTTTTTATTTCTTTGAGAGACACTGACACTTTTAGAGTCAGGGCCTTGAGGTGTCTAGTATCCCTCAATATGGGCTGATTAGCATAAATTATGTAAGTGATGATGGTATCTTGCCTTATAATCAGGGTTATTAAATTATACTACTTAAGCTAGTGTGTGTTTGTTTTCTTTACTATGGAGTGACCATTCTTTTCCAAGTAAGTATTCTATGGCTGCAGATTTTAGGACTGCTTATGACTCCGCTCACTTGACTACAGTTACGACAACTACAGTATGGTGATTTCTTCATGACCTCATTGGCCTCAGACTCATTAGGTTACATCCTATTGATGATGCGCTTTCCCTTACCCGAATGGACTCATGGGTTTTTATATTACAAGGGTTATAAGACATTATTATCATATCTATTCTCATGTTCAAATCATTCCAGATTCAGCTAATGGGAGCTTCTTCAAGGTAATATTTTTCAAGGCATATTTAACTTACTCTACAAAAAGTTAAAAATACAGGGTAAGAAACAGAAAGTACATTCTCTTGTGGAAGGGAAATTGAATAGAGTTAGAAAAGAGAAACTTGCTATCGTAAGACAGGAAAAAGAGTCTTTTCTCTAGTACGTTGTTTATTCATGCTTTGACCTTACGGTTCAGATACTGACCTTTATATATGAAGCATGTTGTTCTTCTGTGTTCTTAGTTTTCCTCTTATATCTTCTACCCTACTAGCTACTCCTAACATGCCAGTACTATTCACATCCTCCCCCCTAGAGGGTTGCTCATTTGGACTTTTTATCTTTTAGACCTCTTTCTTTTGTCTTTTTGAAACAGATTCATACTCTGTAGTCCAAGTTGGTCTCAAACCCATGGTGATCACATTCTAAGTGCTGAGATTTATAGGCATAAACTACCACCAGAGGCCTGGCTGCACTCTTTTTCTAGACAGTGGCCACTGTGGTATATAATAGCTAGATTTCTTGAGATCCAGATACATTCAGATTCAAGTCTCATAGAAAAGAACTGCCTATTTCAAAACACTGATGATCTAAATGGCTCAAGCCTTAATTTAACTGAATGAAATTGTTTATGAAAAACTTGAAAATCTTTCTCTACTTTTATATTTGTTACAATCAAGGGACATCATAGACTGTAGAAACATTATTTATAAGTATAAATGTTTTGATAAAACATTATCCCTGAGCTGGAGAAATAGCTCGGAGGATAAGGGCACTTGCTGATCAGAACTGGAGTTTGATTCCTAGTACTCACATCAGGTGACTTACAAACTCCAGAACATCTGACACCCTCTTTGGCCTACATAGATGCACACGTAGAGACAGACAGACAGACAGACACACAGACACACACACAGACAGACAGACAGACACACACCTTTTAAAACAAAACAAAATACATGTCTTACCAGTCTGAACTCCTCATCACTTGTGAGCTCTCTGCAGAAGCCTCTAAAGTCACCAACAATGTCCCTGAGATCCTTGTCAAGCACGTAGTAGGTTAGGGCATTCACAGCACCGACAACTATCAAAATAAGATTTCATTCTTGTTCATGTTTTAATATGCAGTCAGGAAACTGAGACACTAATATATGATGAGCAAATTAGTAAGGACATTTTATGAAAATAACTAAAATACAAAAAAAATCCCCATATCCTTTGTAAAATTCCAAAATGTATCTGTGCCTACTGTAGCTCAGAACGGAACCAGCTATAACAGCTGGGGCTTTACATACTGAGTTGAGCAAAAAATATTTTGCTAAGCAAAATCATAGACCTGCAAGTTTAAATATTATTCCCAAGTTATTTTCCTATTTACTGGGTAATGTGCTGGGCAGTGAGATTCAAAGCTAGACCTTGTTAATTCACTGTTCTGAAAGGATAAGAACAGTCTGACTTACATGGCATTTAAATTGATTTTTTAAATCCTGGCAAGTAAAGATATTCACTTCACAACAACATACACTACTGAAGATAAAATTACTTGCATATAGTATACTTTCATAAAATGTAAAAGTACATTATAGCATTAAACTTTCCCCCATGACTTATACTACATTTTTCATATACAGTCTGAAGGTTACACATAATTTGGGTTAGCATCACCATCAATTATTTATTTTTGGTGCTTTAAAAGGCTTCACTGGGTCCTTTGAAGAGGTGCTAGGAGGGAACTCACGGTAGGACACTTGTCTCATATGTGCAAGCGAAAGCCTTTTCCAGACTTTGTTCTTTCCAGGACACATTTAGTCCATGTGCCAAAGGCCAAAATAATCATGTCATTGACTTGCCCTCAAAGCAATTAATTCATTACAAAACACTTTGATAATTTTGTTTGGTGTTTTATTGTTTCCACAGTAAATCTTTAGGTCATTTAATAGGATGGCTATAGGGATACAGTTTTACTGTCAATAATATTTAAGAGGAAAACATTTTGAAAGCAGCACCACGTCAGGTGTGCCTGGCCTCTGACTAACACGGCTTTCCAGTAATTCCACACTTGCTGATGGATGTATCAGGACTGAGCCAGCCATTCTCGGTTCCCCTAGGAGCTACTGTTAATGGAATGGAATCATTGTAGTTAGGACATTCATGCCATAAAACTGTAAGAACACAGTAGCCTCCCCATTCCTTGATGGTTGATGTTCTTGTATTAGAACAAAACTCTAAAGTTATTTAGTGACTAACAGTGAGGTATTTTATTATCTACATCAACCTCTGGCCTCGTGTCTTCGGTTGCTGCTATAGATGGCTGGGTAAAGCGGCCTCTGGTTGCATCACAATAGCAAATGCATTTAACAAAAGCTAGGAATGATCTCAATGTCTATGACTCAAAAGAGTGCATGGGACAAACCATAGTGAAAAATTCATCTATAGTATGTGGATCTTCCTGGCTTGACATGAAGGTGCTGCAAAAATTAACAGAAATTTTCTGTATTCAATATATATTTAGGTTGTAGTGTTTTGGCTCTAGCATGGGGAAATACATATGTTAAAAATTAGCCTTAAAGGTAGATTCTTGTTGACTAAACCCAAGATTTTTTTCCTGCAAGATAAGTTGGGGAGGAAAAAAAAAACATTCAACAAAAAGACGACTTGGTATATTCTATACATTAATATACAACCTGCTCTACCTGGTTCTTGGTCACACATACATATTCATACTCTTTAGTAATGAGGAACACACAATTTTTTTCTTATTTTGGGAGGTGATGGTTAACTTAAAATAGTAACTTAATAAATGGGTTGATAAAGATTATAGGAATAATCATGCTGAATTAATAAAAAATTTCTTTGATTCAGGTTCACAATGAGTCCCATGAAATACATAGGAAGATCAAATTTTAAGTGGATTCTATCTGAATGTGGTCTGGAAAATGTGGAAGCCAATAACATTAGTACAAAAGGAACATGCATCAAAATCACAAGGAGATCCCTGCGGTAAGACCTCCATCAGGATTGTGGGTAGGCCAGGTAATGCCATCTTAGTGCAACAGAAGAACAGCATCTCATCATCTGTCTTAGTGCTCAGGGTCCCTCCACTGTGTGAAGGCAGTAAGTTCAAAGACTTGCCTTTGTTATTAACAGAGTGGTTTCAGTGGCCTGCCCCAGGTTTTATAAACTCACTGTGTGGATTATAGAATGTGCTAGAGTTGTGCATATAGTGTGCAGTATGGACAAAGACAGCAACTTTGTAAAATGCTCGACACTCAGACAGGCACGATTAAAGTTGCAGAAAGTCAGCAACAGCTCACAAGTCTACCTTGGTCAGCAATCACTACCTTGTGGGAAACTTTTAGAGGAGACTCTTGACTTAACGGGAAAGTAGGATGTGAGGATGAGTTGCTGAATCCTTATCTGGTCTCCTCTTTTACCCAACAGATAGGTTTTATTAACTCTTTGGACTCACCTCTGTTCCAAAACCTTCCCCAAGCCTTTGGTGAGGAAAAGAAATCTTCTCTGTGCAGTTTAGATACATTTTTTTTATAAAAACAGTAATTTTCACAATGTATTACTAATTTTACCTGTTATATCTGATTCCCAGTAAATTCATGCATTCTTCTTATATGGGACTCTGGTTTGCTATTCTTTCTCCATGTATGTATGTATGTATGTATGTATGTATGTATGCATGCATGTGTTCTGAGTTGTCAGTGTTTGCTTGTATGTATGCACGTGCACCACACACATGCCTGGTATCTGTGGAGGCCAGGAGGTGATACCAGATTTAAAAATGTAAAGGGTTGTAAACTACCCTGTGGTATTTATAATTACCCAGGTCCTCTGCCAGAAGAACAAGTGCTCTTAACAGTTGGGCTATCAGGCATGAGAACAACCTGCCACAGAAGGATGTATCCCTTCTGTCATGTAAGTTATGGGAACTGAACTCAAGTTGTCAGGATTGGCAGTAAGCAACTTTATCCACTGGGTCATCTCACCAGCTGTTTCTTTTCCTTTTAAAAATTACAGGTCAAATGCCCTGAGGATGTTCACATATCAGCTCTTCAGTCACATGCAGGGTAGACTGACTTGCAAGGTGACTAAGTGCCCTGTGGGGTACTGTAGGAGAAATGGCAATGGAGCAAATTTAGGAGGATCCACTGAAAGGCTGAAAATTTTTCGCTTGCTATTTGCACACACATGTGAACTTATTTTTTACTTGTTTGAAAATATCTACTGAAACTCATCTTGTGAAAGTGACCTCCTTGTACTCCTTGAATGCTGTACTACGTGTATATGTTGTGAATGCAGACAAAAGGCTGCATTTAAATGTTCTAGAAAGGGACTGGGGAGGTGGCTTAGTTGGTTAGTACTTGTCTTGCAAGGATGAGGACCTGAGTTCAAGCCCTAAAACTCATGTGAAAAAACTAAGCTGAGTGTGATAAGTGTGTTTGGAATTCCAGTGCTGGGGAGGTGAAGGTGGGTAGGTCTTGGCATTGTTGATTTCAGGCAAATGAAAAACACCGTCTCAAAATCCAAGGTGGACGGCACCTGAGAAACAACACCTGAAGCTGATCTCTGGATTCCACATGTATGCTCACATGTGCAAGCTACCTGTACATACACTGAATCAATCAGTCAGTCAGTCAGTCAGTCAATCAATCAATCAATCAATCAGTCAATCAATCAGTCAATCAATCAATCAATCAACCAACCAACCAACCAATCAGTGCTCTAGATAGAAAGTGCTTTGGGACATCCAGCTCTTCGATTGCTAATCACCAGTCTGGACTTGGTGCTTTAGCTCTATAATATGAGGGAGTTCAATACCATCACTGAGATCTCACTCAGCTTTGAGAAAGGTTACAACGTACTCAGTATTTTCAGTTTAGAGAAACAAGAAAGCTTATACATGGATCAGTGTGAACCATCAAAGAACTTTTCTGGAAAGCAACTTGGTATGAAATACTGTGAACTGAGTAGACTCGCAGCACATACAACAATAAATGTTTCTATATATTATGACGTATCTGTCCTCCCCCCCCCCTCAGTCACTTGCTTTATTTAGTCCTCACAGCTCTACAATAGTCTCTGGTAGTTATACTTTGACGCAGGGAAACTGATACAGATTTCGGAAATTTCCAGCGGACTGGAGAGATAATTATGAGAAAGACCAAGTACTGTTACTTTTCAGTTTCTTCCAGCAAAGCAACGAATTACAAAGCATTGTTTTTATTCCATTTGAGCAGCACAAATATAGAAAAAGATAAAGTAAAAATGGAATCTACATGAAAATGAAGCATTCTGGAAACTTAAGAGAGTTCTCAAACTCACCAACTTCTGGGTCCTTCCCTAGAGTGAACATAATGCCACAGCCCTTGCATCCATCTTCTGAATCTGTTTCTATGACAACATAGGCAGCTGAGCAGTCAGGTGTGTTTGCTGAAGGAAAAAAAAAGAGCCCCAAAATGCAAACACATTTTTAGTCCCAGCACTTGGAAAGCCGAGGCAGGTGTATCTCTTAAGAGTTGGAGGCCAGCCTGGTCTACAGAGTGAGTTCTAAGACAGTGAAGGCTACAGAGAAACCCTGTCTAGAAAAGAAAACAGAAATGCTATGAGGTTATACAGAGCTCCAATCTGATGGAATACTTGATGTACCCCGGAGAGCATCGAAGAAATCTGAATGAACTGAAGAAAAGTACTCCCAAGGATTCACAGTAGTACGGAACTTAATGTACGCAGCTTTAGGGGATCAGTGGAGACGGTACCCAAGGCTCGCACATGCTTAGCATATACTCTCCTACTAAGCTTCCTCCTTGGCTCCAGATTATACTCTTAAACCGGTTTGCAACGATGTCAAATTTTGGTTTTAAGTTTATTTTTAAACCCAAGAGTTTTGGATCAAATCTCCCTAAAAAGATTTACCTTTGGTGTTGGCCTGGAGCGGAGACTGCCAGGAGTGGAGACCTGGTGCTGGACCCGATCCTACATAGCACACATACCAGTTACAGCTCGACTCCCCAGGTATTCAGACACTCCCAGCTTGACAGGTGAGACCTTAAACTCAGTCCCAAGACCCAGCATACAGCATGTGACCTGGGGAAGCCTGAGACCTGAGCTCCTTCCAGTTCCCACCTATGCGGGCTGGGAGCAGAGCCCTGGTGCAGGACCAGATCTCACACAGCCCACACCCCAGTTGCAGCTCAACTCTCCAGGTTCACAGGATCGCAGGCTCACAGGAAGGACAGGCTCCAGTCAGAGACAGGGAAGCCAGATAACACCAGAGATAACTAGATGGTGAAAGGCAAGCAGAAGAACGTAAGCAACAGCTGGGCAGTGGTGGCACAGGCCTTTAATCCCAGCACCTGGGAGGCAGAGGCAGGTGGATTTCTGAGTTCGAGGCCAGCTTGGTCTACAGAGTGAATTCCTGGACACCTAGGGCTACTCAGAGAAACCTTGTCCCGAAAAAACAAAAGCAAAACAAAAGAAACAAACAAAAAGAATGTAAGCAACAGAAACCAATTTGATGTGGCAACATCAGAACCCAGTTCTCCCACCACAGATCTAAATTCTCATTTCATGAGCCCTTAAAGAGGGAATTCCCTTAAAGAAATACAGGACACATTCAAACAGGTGAAGAAATTGAACAAAATAATCCAGGATCTAAAAATGGAAGTAGAATTATTAAAGAAAACTCAAAGGGAGACAGCACTGGAGATGGAAAACCTAGGAAAGAGAACAGGAGTCACAGATGCAAGCTCACCAACAGAATACAAGAGAGAGAGAATCTCAGCGGCACAAGATACAATGAAAGACATCGACAGAACAGTCAAGGAAAATACAAAAAGCAGAAAGCTCCTATCTCAAAACATTCAAGAAATCCAGGACAAATGAAAGACTGAAGCTGAGAATAACAGGTATAGAAGAAAGTGAAGATTCCCAACTCAATGGGCCCTAAACATCTTCAACAAAATTATAGAAGAAAACTTTCCTAACCTAAAGAAAGAAATATTAATAAACATAGAAGAAGCCTATAGAACACCAAACAGATGGGATCAGAAAAATTCCTCGCATCACATACTAAAACACTAAATGCACAGAACAAAGAAAGAATATTGAAAGCAGGAAGGAAGAAAGGTCAAGTAACATATAAAGGCAAACCTATCAGAATTACACCAGACTTCTCACCAGAGACTATAAAAGCCAGAAGATCCTGGGCAGATGTCATACAGACCCTAAGAGAACGAAATGCCAGCCCAGACTTCTATACCCAGCAAAACTCTCAATTACCATAGATAGAGAAACCAAAGTATTCCAAGACAAAACCAAATTTAAACAATATCTTTCCACTAATCCAACTCCACAGAGGATAATAGAAGAAAAAGTCCAATACAAAGAGGGAAACTATACCCAAGAAAAAAAATCAAGAAATTAATCTTTTCATAACAAACCCAAAAGAAGAGAGACACACAAATATAATTCAAACTCTAAGAACAAAAATAACAGGAATCAATGATCATTGGACCCTAATATCTCTCAACATTAATGAACTCAGTTCTCCAATAAAAAGACATGGGCTAACAGACTGGATACATAAACAGGATCCAGCACTCTGCTGCATACAAGAAATACACCTCAGGGTCAAAGGCGGACATTCCCTTAAAGTAAAAGGATGGGAAAAAATTTCCCAAGCAAATGGTCCCAAGAGACAAGCTGGAGTCGCATTCTAATATCTAACAAAATAGACTTTCAACCAAAAGTTATCAAAAAAGATGGGGAAGGACACTACATGCTCATCAAAGGAAAAATCCCCCAGGACGAACTCTCAGTTCTGAACATCTATGCCCCAAATGCGAGGGTACCTACATTTGTAAAAGAAACTTTACTAAAGCTCAAAACACACATTGCACCTCACACAATAATAGTAGGAGATTTCAACACCCAGCTCTCACCAATGGACAGATTATGGAAACAGAAATTAAACAGAAACACAGTGAAACTATAAGAAATTACGAACCAAATGGATTTAACAGATATCTACAGAATGTTTGACCCTTTTCAGTACCTTATGGCACCTTCTCAAAAACTGACCATATACTCAGACACAAAACAAACCTCAACAGATACAAGAACATTGAATTAATCCCATGAAGTCTATCAGACCACCACGGACTAAGACTGGTCTTCAATAACAACAAAAACAAGAGAAAGCCCACATACATGTGGAAGCTGAACAACTCTCTACTCAATGATAACTTGGTCAGGGAAGAAATAAAGAAATTAAAAACTTTTTAGAATTCAATGAAAATGAAGGCACAGCATATCCGAACTTATGGGACACAATGAAAGCAGTGTTAAGTGGAAAACTCATAGCTCTGAGTGCCTCCATAAAGAAACTGGAGTGATCAGGCTGGTGAGATGGCTCAGCGGTTAACAGCACTGACTGCTCTTCCAGTGGTCATGAGTTCAAATCCCAGCAACCACATGGTGGCTCACAACCATTTGTAATGAGATCTGATGCCTTCATATGGGTGTCTCAAGATAGCTACAGTGTACTTACATACAATTAAAAAAAAATTTGGACTGGAGAGAGCAGGGGTGGGAGTAGGGGGGAGCAGAGCAATCAGGAAAAGGAAGGGGGAAAAAGTCTAAAAGAAAAAAAAATTGGAGAGAGCATACACTAGCAGCTTAACAGCTCATCTGAAAGCTCTAGAACAAAAAGAAGCAAATACACCAAGATACAAGCAAATACTCAGGGCAGAAATCAACCAAGTAGAAACAAAAAGAACTATACAAAGAATCAACAAAACTAGGAGCTGGTTTTTTGAGAAAAATCAACAAGATAGACAAACCCTTAGCCAGACTAACCAGAGGGCACAGAGAAAGTATTCAAATTAACAAAATCAGGAATGAAAAGGGAGATATAACAACAGAAACTGAGGAAATTAAAAAAAAAATCAGATCTTACTACAAAAGTCTATACTCAACAAAACTGGAAAAACCTGGATGAAATGGATGATTTTCTAGACAGATACCAGGTACCAAAGTTAAATCAGGATCAGATAAACAATCTAAACAGTCCCATAACTCCTAAAGAAATAGCAAGCAGTCATTAAAAGTCTCCAAACTAAGAAAAGCCCAGGGCCAGTTGGTTTTAGTGCAGACTTCTATCAGATCTTTAAAGAAGACCTAATACCAATATTTCTCAAACTATTCCACAGAACACTACCCAATTCTTTCTGTGAAGCCAGTTACACCAATACCTAAACCACAAAAGACCTAACAAAGAAAGAGAACTACAGACCAATTTCCCCTATGAATATCTATGCAAGAATACTTAATAAAATTTTCACAAACTGAATCCAAGAACACATCAAAACGATCATCTACCATGATCAAGTAGGCTTCATCCCAGGGAGGCAAGGATGTTTCAATATATGGAAATCCATCACTGTAATCCAGTATATAAACAAACTCAAAACAAACACATGGTCATCTCATTGGATGGGGAAAAAGCCTTTGACAAAATATAACACCCATTCATGTTAAAAGTATTGGAGAGATCAGGAATTCAAGGTGTATATGTAAATATAATAAAAGTAATATACAGCAAACCAATAACCAAAATCAAACTAAATGGGGAGAAACCCAAAGCAATCCCATTAAAATCAGAGACAAGAGAAGGCTGCCCACTCTCTCCCTATCTATTCAATATAGCACTTAAAGTTCTAGCCAGAACAATTAGAAAATAAAAAGAGATCAAAGGGATACAAATTGGAAGGGGAAAGTCAAGATATCACTATTTGCAGATGATATGATAGTGTACATAAGGGACCCAAAAAATTCTACCAGAGAGCTCCTACAGCTGATAAACAACTTCAGCAAAGTGACTGGATATAAAATTAACTCAAACTAATCACTAGCCTTCCTCTATTCAAAGGATAAAAGGGAGGAGAAAGAAATTAAGGAAACAATACCCTTCACAATAATCAAATAATATAAAATACCTTGGTGTGACTCTAACCAAGGAAGTGAAAGATCTGTATGACAAGAACTTCAAATCCCTGAAGAAAGAAATCGAAGATCTCAGAAGATGGAAAGTTCTCCCATACTTATGGATTGGCAGGATTAATATAGTAAAAATGGCCATCTTACCAAAAGCAATCTATAAATTGAATGCAATCCCCATCAAAATTCCAACTCAATTCTTCATGAAGTTAGAAAGAGACATTCTCAAACTCATTTGGGTCTGGGCAGTGGTGGAGCCCGCCTTTAATCCCAGCACTTGGGAGGCTGAGGCAGGCAGATTTCTGAGTTCGAGGCTAGCCTGGTCTACAGAGTGAGTTCCAGGACACCCGGGACCATACAGAGAAACCCTGTCTTGAAAATCAAAAAAAAAAAAAAAAAAAAAAAAAATTCATTTGGAACACCAAAAATCATAGGATAGTGAAAACTACTCTCAACAATAAAAGAACTTATGGAGGAATCACCATCCCTGACCTCAAGCTGTACTACAGAGCAATAGTGATAAAAACTGCATGGTATTGGTACAGAGACAGGCAAGTACATCAATGGAATAGAACTGAAGACCCAGAAATGAACCCACACACCTATGGTCACTTGATCTTTGACAAAGAAGCTAAAACCATCCAGTAGTAAAAAGACAGCATTTTCAACAAATGGTGCTGGTTCAACTGGAGGTCAACATGTAGAAGAATGAAAATTGATCCATACCAATCTCCTTGCACAAAGCTCAAGTCCAAGTGGATCAAGGACCTCCACATATAACCAGACACACTGAATCTAATAGAAGAGAAAGTGGGGAAAAGCCTTGAATACCTAGGCACAGGGGAAAACTTTCTGAACAGAACACCAATGGCTTATGCTTTAAGTCAACAATTGAAAAATGCGACCTCACAAAATTGAAAAGCTTCTGTAAAGAAGGGACACTGTCAATAGGATAAAATGGCAACCAACAGACTGGGAAAAGATCTTTACCAGCCCTACATCTGATAGAGGATTAATATCCAAAATATACAAAGAACTCAAGAAGGTAGACTCCAGGGAACCAAATAACCTTATTAAAAAGTAGAGTACAGAGCCAAATAGGGAATTCTTAACTGAAGAATCTTGAATGGCTGAAAAACACTTAAAGAAATGTTCAACATCCTTAGTCATCAGGGAAATGCAAATCAAAAGGACACTGAGATTCCACCTCACACTAGTCAGAATGACTAAGATCAAAAATGCAGTGAAGCAGATGTTGGCAAGTATGTGAAGAAAGAGAAACACTCCTCCACTGCTGGTGGGACTGCAAGCTAGTAAAACTGCTTTGGAAATCAGTCTGATGATTCTTGAAAAAATTGGAAATAGTTCTACCTGAAAACCCAGCTATACCGCTCCTTGGCATATAGCCAAAAGATGTCCCCTCATATAACAAGGACACATGCCCCACTATGTTCATAGCAGCCTTATGTATAATAGCCAGAAGCTGGAAACAACCCAGATGTCCTCAACAGAAGAATGGATACAGAAAATGTGGTACATATACACAGTGGAGTACTATGCAGCGATTAAAAACAATCACTGGATGGATGGAACTAGAAAATATCACCCTGAGTGAGGTAACCCAGTCACAAAAGAGCACACATGGTATGTACTCACTGATAAGTGGATACTAGCCCAAAAGCTCACAATACTTACGATACAACCTACAGACATATGGAGAGTAGAAGGAAGGAAGACCAGGGGGTGGATGCTTCAGTCCTGCATTGAAGGGGGGAACAGGATGATTGTGGGAGGTAGAAGGAGAGGGGAACAAGGGAGGGAGAAAGGAGGAGAAGGAAAGAAGGGTGGCAGTATCAGAAACTGTAGGAGATGTGAGAGAGGTACAGAGGGTAGGAAATCGAACACAAATAGGATGATGAACTGGGGATAGCCACTGGAGGCCCAGGACCCAAGGGGATTGACTTTAGCTGTAATGCGCAGAGAAGGAGGAGATAGAACCTGTGGAGACTACCTCTAGTAGATAGGCACAGCCCCTGCTTAAGGGATGGGACCACCCACCTGTGTCAAAGATTTTTAACCCAGAAATGGTCCTGTCCATAAGGAAAACAGGGACAAAAAATGGAACAGAGATTAGAGGAAGGGCCAATCATGCAAAGAGCATGAGTGTATCAGGAAAGGGATACATGATGAATCTAGGGATACATCATGTCTGCAAACCCAACACTGTTGCTGTGGTCAAGAGGTCTGGCCAGCAACTGACCAACGAGATGCATGATGCTTGGAGCCAACCATCAGACTGAACTCAGAGGACCTGGTGGTGGTGCTAGCAGAAGGACTGCAGGAGCTGAGGGGGATTGCAACCCCATTGGAAGAACAACATAGGCTGACCTGACCACCCATGTTCTCCAAAAGTCTAGATCACCAACCAAGGAGTGTACCTGGAGAGATCCGTGGCTCCAGATACATATGTAGCAGAGGATGGCCTTGCCAGACAGCAATGGCAGGGAGGCCCATGGTCCCGGGGCAGGGGAGGCTGGATGCCCCTGAGTAGGGGGACTGATTTGAGAGTGGGTTGTCATAAACTGCGTATCTCTCTTGTTTCTCTACACTCACTCTTGCTACGGGTTTGCTTCCTTTCTCTTCTTCTCTATCACTGTACAATTCTGCACCAGGTCCTCACCGGAAGTTGAGCAGAGGGTGACACCATGTTCTTTGACCTCCATTCCTGTAAACTACATAAATTCGTTTTCTTCATAAATAACACAGCCTTGGGGATAGTGTTACAGTAACATAAAACTGTAATACAGTGGTGGTGAAGGCAACAATGTATTCAAAAGGTTGCATCTCTGGTAGTTTGAATAAGAACGGCCCTGTCATATAGGCTCATATAATTTGACTAGTTATCAGTTGGCAAACTGTTTAGGACTGGGTGTGGTATTATTGGAGGAGATGTGTCACTGGGTCAGTGGGTCACTGGGGGTGAGCTTTAAGGTTTCAAAAGCCCATGCCAAGCCAAGTCTCCTATCCCTGCCCCCGTCCCCTCCCCACACTTGCAACTTTTGGATCAGATGTGGGTTCTCAGCTATTGTTTCAGTGCCATTGTCTGCCTCCATGGTTCTTGCTATGATGGTCATGGACTCACGCTCTGAAACCATAAACAAGCTCCCAATTAGATGCTTTCTTTCTTTTCTTCTTTTTTTTTTTTTTTTTTTTTTTTGGCTTTTCGAGACAGGGTTTCTCTATGTAGCCCTGGCTGTCCTGGAACTCACTCTGTAGACCAGGCTGGCCTCGAACTCAGAAATCCGCCTGCCTCTGCCTCTCAAGTGCTGGGATTAAAGGCGTGCGCCACCACCGCCCGGCAGATGCTTTCTTTATAACACCACCTTGATCATGGTGTCTCTTTATAGCAATAGAACAGTAACCAAAACTGTACCTATCCTGGTTTAGAACAACAATTAGGTTCTTGAAAGTGGAAATTAAAGAGATGATACTAAAAGCAAAATTGCAAGGATTAAACTCTCCTTGGCTGTTTCTGGATTACAGGATTGCATTGCTTTTTAAAGTAATAAGAAAAAGAAATACTCCATTAAAGCTGTAGGAGAGAGATAATAGGACAAGATGAGCCAAATATAACTTGAAGCTTCTGAATCTTTGTGACTGAAAGCAAGCTCATAGAGGATCAGAAGGAAGTGTATATATAGGGAGCTGGTCTCTGATTTAGATGGTGTTGAGCATGAAGGCAAAAAAAAAAAAAAAAAAAAATGTTGAACAGAACAGAAAATGTCTAGACAGCAGCTGGACCTGAGGCAAGAAGGCAGATTCAGAAATGGAATCAGGAAGACTGTTAAAAAAAAAAAAAGATAGAGTCAGAAGTTGAAAATATTGAATGGCATCATGGTGGGCTATGGGGTGAGATGAGAAAGCCTTGAAGAGGAAAAAGGGGCAGCACAAGGATGGGTGGGAAACAGACTCAGATGAAACAGCAGATAGCCTGAGAAGTGGCAGAGGGACCAAGGGACTGGTGGAAGAAATAAAAAAGTCAATTCAAAGAGCAGGGAAACAATGAATTTCAGATTAGAGAGCAAGTAAATAGATATAAAACGAGGAAACAGGCAAAAAGCATAAAGTGACCAGGTGCAGGAAGCAAAGGAAGCCAAATATGAATTTGGTCAAGTTCAGAATGTTCTAAAAAAAAAAAAAAGGGATAACCACTGGAAAAGTAGACAGTTCAAAAAGCTAGAGAGATGGCTTAGAGGTCACGAGCACTGGATGCTCTTCCAGAGTACCTGGGTTCAATTCCCAGCACCCACATGTTGGCTCAGATCCATCTATAATTCTGTTGCCATGGAATCCAATGCCCTCTTCTGACCTCCATGAGCACCAGGCATACCCAAGGCTCACATACATACATACACACATACATACACACACATATACACATACACACAACACACACATACATACACACACACACATACATACAAACATACATACACACATACATACATACATACACACACATAAATACATTCATACACACATACATACATATATACACACATACATACATACACATGTACATACATACACATGTACATACATACATACAGACAGGCAAAAAACACTCATACACATAAATAAATAAATCTAAAACTTATGTTGCAGGCTATTTGATCCTCCCACTGTGAACCTAGAGATTGTGTTATTTGCTGAAAAAAGCTATTTCTAGTTGTGGTGTGGCTCAGCCTTAGAACATACTTCTGGCTAGAATGCAGACGTGCCCTTAGAACACACTATTAATCCCAAACAATGAATGTAAAGATGGTTTAGAGAAGGAAGCAGCCATGTTTGGAAGTGATGTATAATCGAGTGGCAGACAAAGTAACAAAACAGAGAAAGAGCTGACAGAATGGGATACCCCAACTCTCATGGGAAGAGAGAGGAAAGGGAAACTACTTGAGAGAGGAGAGGGCAGTTTTTTACCAGGACAGTTGTACAGAGACAGGTTAGACACAGGTGAAGACAAAACAAGCCAGAGAATGAGAAGGATCCAGAAGATTAGAAGATTACCAGAGTTAGTATGAGGCCAAGCAGAGCAATTTGGGTGAAGTTGAGAGAAATTATATTGAATCAACCAACTTGGGGAGGAGTTTGAGCCAGAACAGCTGAGTTGAATAAGCCAGCCAGAGCTCAGAAAGAACTAGAAAGGGTGAGCCTATTTAGCAGTAAGCTTCAGAGGCTGAAAACATTCTAGGCCTAGATAGATAGAGGCTAGAAGCTTCCAGGACTTAGGCCTAGGTTAGAAGGTGGAGGCAGTAAGCCCCAGAGATGACAATTACAACAGGAAAATAAAAGATACTTTCACAAACTTAAAAGATATTTCTAAAAAAGCAAATGAGAGTGAGACTTGGAGATGTAAAGACTCAGGGGTGAGGGGCTAGAACGAGCCTCAGGAGTTTAGAAAGGGAGGAATGTGGAAGTAAGGGACTATGTTAGTTTTGGAGCAGGACATGGCAGAGGACAAAGAGAAGAATGAGAGGATCAATTTGGAGACAGACAGGAAGAGGGTATCTTGTCTTCCATCCGAATGATGGAAGCGACGCATAGAACATCTCTAACTGCTGAGGGTTGAGAACTAGATCCCAGAGAAGAAGGAACTAGGTAGCTCACAGTGAGGGGAAAAACAGCAAAATTATTGCTAGGAGGTAGCAAGTAGTAGCCGGGTTACGAGCTCACAGCTGTGGCGCTCACTTGGTGAGCACTGATACAGCAAACCACTAGTAAATACATATGGGCTTGAGTGGTTCAAATCTTTGCTTTCACAGATACTGAGGACAGTTAGGTCTTTTTCATGAAACGTTCATTGCTGCTGAGTGCTGGAACGTAGCTGGAGTGCTGAGTCCAGTATTCCAAGACTAACAAAGTAATCTCCATCAAGGACAGCAAAGCTGTATATTCTATAGGAAAGACCCCGAGAATCAGCATACTATATCCACTTTATCTCCCTAGGAGAAATGTTCCGTATTTACGAGCTTCTAAGACAGATCATTTCTCCTCATCCTGAGCTCATACCCAACTGAAGCCCAGAAGTATATTCTATTTCTTAACTGTTCCTATACAAACCACATTGTTTTTAACATTTCATACATTCCAAGTTAGGTTTATTCCAATCCTTTCTGCTTTAGTTTCCTCATCAATACGTGATAAAGTCAACTGTTGTTGGGAGGCTTCTTTGTATAAGGCTCTTTTCAGGCATTTACACAAAGTAAATACTGGTGGACCCAATTTACAGATGAGCAAATCTAGGCTTTAAGAGATTATAAAATTTAGCCTCAGCTGCTAAACCTCACAGAGGTGAAGACAGTCACATTTAATGAGGTATCTGGATTTTACAAATCGCTAAAACTATGAACATTTACATGTAAGTCCACAAAGGACTGTGACTAGATTTTTAAGGCATTAACCATATTATATATAAGGGCACGGGGATTTTTTTAAAGGTCTCAGAATAGAGAACATTCTTCTTCATGTAAAATATTCATTTAATTTTGAGAAGCCTGTTTTTAAACAAACATTTCAGGTTCTCGGGAAGTAAGACATTACACTGTAATTTGGAGTTTCTGGGGATGACTCCCTGACCATATTTCTCTTCCTTGGGGATAGGTAACCATGACCCTAACATTGATGCTCCTTGATCCTGGGCGTGGTTCCATGCATTCACCCTGCATGGATGCAACTCTTGGTATTCTAGTGTGACATCACATTGGTGGATGAGGAGGAGCCAGGAGGCGCTCAGGGCTGTCAAGACCAGACTTCACTCATTTAAGTTAGGGCATCAGCCAGGTGCCTGCCTCTCACAGCCTCAGCTAGCAAGAAAGTCCTTCAGCACTGAGGAGGGAACCCAAATCTCTGCCCTTCTTTTATTTCCTCTATTAAAGACTGTCATAGATAGAACTCTTTATGTTAATTTGTAGGTACAGCAGTTTCACAGGAGTGCCCTCTCAAGTGACCCACAGTCACTAGACACTTGGTTTCATAGCCTAACTGTGACACTTCCACTCCATTGATGGGCAAAGGGTAGCAGAAAGGCCAGAGTCTTCACAAAGTCACTCAGTGAGCTGTGGCAGGGAGGCAGGATCATCACCCCACATTCCCAGCCTGGGAGTTCCTGGTCCCCATCACTTGTCCCATATAGACACAGCTATGGGGACTCCGAACCCTTTTGCTCTTGGTCCTCTGCATTCTACCCTGTCCAGGAAAACCTGAGTTGGAAAAGGAACTACCCTCCCCGAGTGGGTGGCAAGTGCTAGCTACTCCAGCTCCTCAGGGAGGCGTCTGCTCTGCCTCACTTCCTCCTTCACTTCACAGGGGCCGGTCGCCTCGCTCCGGTGAACCCTGTGGCCCACGCGCTTACCTTGGTGTCGAAGCCGTGGCTACTTATCGATGTGGGAAAGCGCAGGTTATGGACCGAGAGCTTGCAGATCCTGCAGCTCGCCATGTCGAAGGCACCCGGGAGCCGCGGGTGGCTGTTTCGGGAGGGAAGTCGCGGAGTACCGGACCTGGCCGGGTTTTTTCAGCAGCTCGGTGGGATGCGGGGTGGGATGGGAGGCTGGCGATGATTGGTCGGTTCCCTGGGGGGCGTGGCCGCACACCTGTACTTCGATTTCAAGTCTGCCCGGGCCAGGCATCTGGATACCAGGGTAAGAAAATGACGTTTTGGATCGCTAGCCTCCAGGCCAGGGGTTGGGCAAGGCAGAGGGCGGCCCCCGACTAGCCAGCGCAGCTCTTCCAAGGAGGACAGCAGTGGGAAGTCAGGTATGTCCAGCGTGTGGCTGCGCAGAGTTGTGAATGCCACCCTGCACAAACTTATTAAAGTTTGTTTATGGGTACGAACTTCATACAAAGTGTGGAACCTAGTGTTCCTTCAACAAGCTTGAATGTACTTAGTAGACTTTTCTCCACTTTGTTTTGTTTAATATATATATTAAAAAACCAAAAAAACCAGGAACCAAAATCCACTTCCCTGGTTTGTACCTTGTTGTTACTCCTTCTGGCCACTATTTCAGTACTTTTATTTTTACAATCTCCACAGGCCATGGCCATGTACTCATTTTAAGGGAAGATTTGCATTAACTGAGGAGGAACTAGCAGATGCATCCTGAAGGTCTGGGGTCCATTTCTACTGCTAAATTTTTATACATTGTTTCTAGATTTTTTTCTATTTCCTCTTCTTAGTATTTCTCAATTCCTACTTATTATTCATAAATTCTTCATTCTTTACCTGAGGTTGATAGTCAGATATACCATATATGGCACATCCATCTATCTATCTATCTATCTACTGGAGATATTTCTGGCACTTTACTGTAGCCTTGGTTCTAAACACACATGCATTTTGCCCAGTCCATGATGTTACTCTATGCGACACTAGATACAGGCTTAAAATGCCTCAGGCGGTCAGAGATTACTGTATATTACACAACGTTTCTATTGTACATAGTTTTGTGCTCTTATAGAAATATGACTTAACTATGGAAAACAAGTATTTTTAGTATTTTCCTACCATTCTTCAGTATGTAAACATAAAACTTATCTTTGGATTTTTAGATTGTATTGTTTTAATGTTTAATTGTATGAATCGCTGTTTATGTTGCTAACTTGAGTTTCATAAGAAAAACATTGTTCAAAAAACTTCTAACATTAGAGTAGGACAATTTTTAAAATGGCCCTTAGCAAACTTTTGCCATTTGATACAATGCATTTATGTAGAGTGATGCTCTAAACATGGACAATCAAATGCTGACCAACTCTGAAAAAAGCCAGGGATGTTTTGCATTCTACAATGTCAAATATTCAGTTAAGATTACATTCCTTGTGTAAAAATAAAAAAGAGCTGGCTGTGAGGGCGCACACGTGTAATCCCAGCACTGGGCAGGTGAAGCAGCACTTCCAGGAGAGCCTCAGTTACAAGAAACCAAGTTTAAGACCAGCCTGGGCTACTTGAGACCCTGTATTCTAAAACACACACCTTTTATCTGTAATAAATGATAAAATTATACTCAAGAATTATTTCAAAACAAATTTATGACTTTATCAGTTTTATCCACAGTTAATGTAAAAATTTTTTGGACAAAATGGAGTCACAAATGGAAAAAGTTTAAGCAGCTGTGGTTTAAACAACAGGAAAATGGCAAAAACAAAACAAAACCCGTCACTGGCACAAGGGCTGAGAAGAACAGATTTTAAGGAAGGAAGCAGTGCTAGCAGGGTACAGTCTGGAATCTAGCACACTGGCTTTTTTTTTTTTTTTTAAGTTGTGTTAATTAATAGCCAAGGCTATTCTTGGCTGTCAATTTGACTACACATAATCTCCAGATTTTTGAGGTAGGAAGACAAGCCTTTGAGCTGGGAAGAGAGAGACATACCTTTAATCTGCATCTTGAGGTGGGAAGACATATCTCTACTCCACCTCTTTAATCCAGATCTAATCTGGGCCACACCTTCTGCTGCAAGCCTAGAAAAGGACACGGAAGAAGGAGCTTTCCTTCTTGGCCTGCTTGCCCTCACCTTGCTACCAAGTCCATTCTTTCCCTGGTATTTGAGCCTACTTCTTCAGGATTCCAGGACTTCCGAGCCATTGTTGGATCAGCTGGCCCGCAGTCTGTAAGTCATCTAATAAATCCCCTTCCTAAGTACAGATTCATTCTGCAAGTTTTGTTACTCCAGAGAGCAATGGTCTTCAGGAGGACTCCAACAGCATCCTGAGAGCAGTGGAATCACAGATGTGAGAGGAGAGTCATCTTCCAATACCAGTAAGATCCAAGTTAAGAGTTGCACAGACAAAACAAGAAGACTGACTTGGTTTTATACTGTGCTGGGAAACCACAGGAAAATAAGAGACAACAAACAGTAAAGTCATGTTTTATAATCCAATAGCTTTTAACTGAATCAAATTGTTAAAAACAAAGAGCATAAACTGTAAAATAGGTGATATGAATTTTTAATGTTGTGGCAGATATTTTCTAGGAATAAAAAGGAATATACCTGACACAATACAAAAATGTACAACTTAAATGGCAATCAAGTACATATAACATTAAAACTAATCAGCAAACTAGAAAACAAATTGTTCTTTGGAGACAGGGGCTCTGTGTGTAGCCCTAGCTGAACTGCAACTGTCTGCATAGACCAGGCTGTCCTGGAAATAAGATTTGCCTGCCTCTTCCTTTCAAGTGTTGGGACTAGAAGCATGTATGCCACAGGATTGTTAATATACTACATAAACAATGCACTGAAGAAAGCACTGTGCTGATTTACTGGTATTTGGAAATGTTTTTTAGGAAATCATAAAAGAGGAAACAATTGTACATGAAGTAGTAGTAAAAAGTAATTAACACAATTATAGTACCGAAAATTACAAGGGCTTTTGACTAGACATTAAATTTTTATTTCCATTAAACCTTTGAAAAGAGAACTGTAGAACACGTAGAGATGTGTGTAAGTTCCTACTGGCCCGGAGTGGCTGCTCTACTTCAGATCCTTCATGCTGCCTCAGTATCCTAAATGGCTTCCCTTAAACCACCCAGGTCTCTCTCTGTGACACAGTAACTGTATGTGATGACACAACTTTAGAAAATATCATTTACTAGGTACAAGAAATTAATCATGTGAAATAAATTCAGTAGTGTTCTAAATTTAATAAGAGATGACTTTAACTCTGTTTAGGATTTCCGAGTTCTAAGTGAACATTTTCCCCGAGTGAAGAATGAATTCAGAATATGTCAATGTTTACAAAGTTAATAAGATACAACCAACAGAAAAATACATTCAACAAAGAATTTTATTTTAATTATTCACAAAACAATATTACAATATTTTATAAAAATATTAAGTTTTAGGCTACCATTATTTATTTAAAAAAGTGTTTGTGCTAGAAGGCTGCTTTTGCCAACTCTCTTTTTTGGTAAGGGTGTTAAAAGTTCCATGTTAAGACAATACAGATGAAAGCTGTTGAAAAAAAAGATCTTCAAATGTACAAAACTGTTTCTTTCTGTTGATAATTAAAAAAACACATAACAATTTAAACTGAAAACACATTAAGTTAGTGTTGCCTCCGTACTGTACAACTTTTATTATAAGGAACTGCTCCATTTAGTTAAAATCTAAAGAATGTCATCAAATTTTTCTGATCAGAATTAGTACATCACAATTTTATTACCCTTTACAGAAGGCTTACATAAACTCTAATACCATAGTGCACATGAAGCCCTTTAAAACACTCATGTCACAGACCGTAGACAACACGGCAATAGGACCCAGTCTTCTCAGGAGACCCTCTTGCCAGAGGACTCAGTACTGAATAGGTTAAGTAAAAGAAAAACAAATACAACTTTTTAGTACCAGAACTTTTGCCAACTTGCATGAAGTTTACTTGTCACATTTAGAAAGGTTTAAATTTGAACATGTTTACCATGGCACACATTTTTACATTTACTGATGGTAGTTTAAAATTATATTCTGAAAATAAAAAGAACTTGGTATAATTATATGCCTTAGTATAACTATAAAATAAAGCATTTTAAAACATAAATATTAGACTTTTATTTCATTTAGTAGACTCCATTTTTCTCTTGCTAGATCCTTAAACTGTTAACACTACTGAGTTCAAATTAATATTTCATAATTTCTACGTTAGAAAACCTCTCATTTTAAATGTTTTACTTCTGCACTTTAAATGGTCAAAATTTTCCCCCTTTGTATTACAGTTACTCAGAGTAAGTATTCTTTCTCAAATTAATTATATTATAAAAGGAAAATATGAAAACCATCAAATATATTTGAACTGTAAGTAAAGCTTCAAACAGTGATTTGAAACTTGGTATTCTAAAAGTTCTGTATAAAAGCTGGGCCACTGAAATTAGGGTAAAACCTTCTCTTCACTATTTTGAGGTAAAACTTACTTAGTGTATACGATAAGAAAATTAGAGCTTTTAAAGCCTAAGAAAACAGCTAAGGAGGAGCTCTGAGTGCCAGAAAGCCATGTTGTCACTGCACAACACCAGCAGTAAACATTCCACCCATCCCAATACCTGCAGAACCTTCACATTCTTCTCTCCTATTTCTTTAAATACATTTTCTTCTCTCCTATTCTATACTCAATACAAGCAAAGTGCATTCAAGTCCCTGATCTAGCGATGTTTTCTATTTGTGGAGCCCATAACCATAAAAACATACGAGCAACATCTCACAGTACTCCATTTATTTTTTAAAAATTGACTACTTGAATATTAGGTTTTTATTCTTATGCTATGCAAATATTAAAAGATTTTTTTCCCTTGGACTGGATAGAATAATTTCAATTGTATATAACCTTAAAAAAATCAATACATCCTTGTCAAAGATGAATCCACTTTCTGGTGACCTTCATTATTCAAAGCTGAACAACTGAAGACATGACTAATGAACACCTCTGTCCCCTGTCCTCCGGTTCTCTGGGCAAAGTGTGACCACACTGCGTTACACTTCTACCTTCCATGGCTGTGGTCTAACATTTAATCAAGTTTTTGATGCTGTTTATAATCCATTTTTTTTTTTTTCATTTGGAAGACTTTGTCCATTTTCACACAAAAGGAGGCCTCTGATAAGAATTAAACAGGGAACAAAACAAAACAAAACAAAAAACAAAAAAACTTTTGAGAAAAAAAATTCTAGAAAAATTTAAAGACTGGAATGGAATTAGTTGGTCCCATGACGTTCTTTGATTTTAGATTTTACTGTGGTGTAACAGCCAGGTTTTGTACGTAACAACAAATAGTTTTCTCTTGGCAATTCTGAGTTCGGGGAAGCAAAGGCAATGACTAGGAAGCAGTCGTTCTCTGCTCCTCCTTACCATGCTGTCACCCACAGTCCACATCAAGCTCTACTTCCTTTCTCTGGACCCTGAAGTAAGTTGTAAGATGCATCATTGGTACTTTAGAGTTTAACACTTGGAGAAAAAAAAAGTGGTTCTGAGTAACCATATCTGGAATTCCAGTTTACCACAAGAAACATGCAGAGTGACGAGTCCCTTCTCATGCTGTGCAGGAAGAACTCACACAAGGTCGTTATGTTTTGGCAGATCTGTGCACACAGGCTACTTGGATTACAAGTTTTCTCCTGGTTGGTACTGCGGCTCTGTAGCAGTGAAGTAGTCTTCCAAGAAGGACTGAATATATTCAAACGTTGGTCTTTCATCAGGATCCTTCTTCCAGCAGAGATTCATCAGTTCATGGAGGGATTCTGGACAGCCCTGAGGACACGGCATTCTGTATCCCCGCTCGACTTGTTCCAGCACTTCACGGTTCACCATACCTAGTGTTAAGATTCAAACATTAAAAACAACAGTCCTAGCCATGAATACCACAGGAGAGTAAATATCCTAGTCACTAACGGAAGACATATCAAGTTTATCTTGTAAAAAGGCATTTTTTAAAGATAATAGATTAAAATTCAAATACCAATATAAAGAAAAAGTTAAGAAATATAATTTGTATTTTAATACGACTGTGGTGGTTTCAACGTGCTTGGCCTATGGGAAGTGGCACTAATAGGAGGTGTGGAATGTGTGTGGTCTTGTTGGAGGAAGTCTGTCATCATGTAGGCGGGCTCTAAGGTCACCTAGTGCTCATGTTCCACCTGGTGTGGAACAGAGCCTCCTCCTGGTTGCCTGTGGAAGAGTCTCCAAGCTGCCTTCAGATCAAGTTGCAGAACTCTCAGCTCCTCCACCACCATGTCTGCCTGCACACTGCCATGCTTCTTGCCATGATGATAATAATGGATTGAAGCCAGCCCAATTAAATATTTGCCTTTATAAAGTTGCCTCAGTCATGGTGTCTCTTCATCATAGCAATAAAACCCTAACTAAGACAATGACCATTTTTCATTCCACTTCAACTTTTACTTGTAACACAGTATCTTCAAATGCCAACTAAATCTGACTGAAAATTTAGGGTATATTTAAGGTATTAGTATTTTCTATTACCATTTAATAATCCCAATTTGAATAATGACAAATCACAACTGAACTAGGAGAGAATTCTAGTTCTATTTTTTGTGTATGTAAGTATTTCAAATCATTAACCTGAGTTTCTTCATCTATGTCACCTATTTGGATTTCAGTGCTTTTATTCCTTTGCAGCCCCCCCTCCTGCTGCTGATGACCTATTGTGCACTGTCTCTCCCTCCCGTGGCTGATGACCTACTGTGCACTGTCTCTCCCTCCCGTGGCTGATGACCTATTGTGCACTGTCTCAGGTAGCGATGGACTCTACATTTCTCTTCTAGACACTGACTCGCTATGATGGTAGAATCATCCAGAAGAAACCCCCGGGCATGCCTGTGAAGAATGATCGATAAAGAGAGCCCCTAGGCCTATCTATGAAGGGTCATCTAGGCTAGGTTATTGAGGTGGAAAGATCCATCTAACTGTGTTCAAAACCATTCCATAAACTGGACTGAATAAAAAGGAGCAAGAGCTGGGCATGGTGGTGTACACCTTTAATCCCAACACTGAGGAAGCAGAGACAGGCAGATCTATTTAAGTTTGAGGCTAGCCTAGTCTACAAAGCCAGTCCAGGACAGCTAGGGCTGTTAGATAGAAAAACCCCGTCTCAGAAAATGGGTGGGGGGAGAAAGAGAGAGAAAGAGGGGGGGGAAGGAGGAGGAGGAAGAGGAAGGAGGAAGGGAAGGAGGGAGTAAGGGAAGAGAGGTGGAGAGAGAGAAAGGAGGTGAGAGCTAGAGAGAGGAGGGAGAGAGCAAGGGAGAGCGAGCATTGTAACTCCTGGAGGAGGCAGTTGTGTCTTGCCTGGCATGGGACCAGAGCAGTGCAGTGCTAACCACTGAGCCACCTCTTCTGAACCCAGCACCTTATGTATACTGAACACATGGTTACCACTGTGCTATACTCCAGTCCTAATTGCTAACAACTCTTTTGTTCGAGATTGGCCCTTCAGCATTTTCTGATAATCAGAACTATTGATAGGATTTTATGCCTAAAGATGTAAAGTAAAACAGGCAGAAGTGGCCTCCAGTCCATCTTTAGGAAGATAACACTTCCTACAAAAGCGTCTCTTGGGTTCTAAGTAAGGTGTAACGTCCAAACATGGGAGGAAGTCAAGTTTTTCATACCTATTCTTAAATAAAAATGAAGACTAACATTTAATACTCAAGATCAACAACAATGCTTTACATTTTGTCAATAAATTTAAGTATTTCATTATCATTTACATTGTTGAGGTTATGCAAAAAATAATAGCAGCAAACAGAAACTGTGGGTGGCACACGTGGATCCTCTTCAGTGACCTGCCTTGAAGCCTGGGAATCAGCGTAGAGCGCTAGCCAACACAGACACAGCCCTACTTTCAATCCCTAGCTCTTCCTGCAAAAATAAAAAGAAAATCTGCAATTTGTTTATATTCTGTTCTTATTTGAACATTTATTTATGTAATTAGTTATATATTCATGTTTGAAGTTTTGTTTCCCTAGTTCATCTGACCCTTTTATCATCATTTAATGATCTTATGTCTCTAGAATATTTCTTGCCTTGACATCCACAGCTCGCTCTTTCTTTCTCTCTTTTCTCTTCTTTCTCTCTTCTTTCTTTCTTTCTTTCTTTCTTTCTTTCTTTTCTTTCTTTCTTTCTTTCTTTCTTTCTGTCTTCTGTTTCTTTCTTTCTCTTTCTTTGTTAGCATTTTGCATAGTATGTCTTTTCACCCTCTGAATTTTAATCATTTTGTTTTTGTATAGCTTATATATTTAAAGTATATCCCTTAAAACAGTACTATAGAGGATGGAAAGATAGCCTAATGGTTAAAATCTCTAAATAGTCATGAGGACTATAGTTGGGATTCCTTGTAACAAATTGGGTAACTAATGCATGCCTGTAATCCCAGCTCCAAGGACAGGGTGGGGTTGAGGCAGAGACAGAAGGATTTCTGGGGCTTGCTAGCCTAGTCAAGAAAGAACAATGACAGTAACAGTAACAACAACAAAACATGATGCAAGGAGAGGCACTGCCTCAAAAGGAATAAGAGGAGTAACAGGGGTATACTAGTATAGCATTTATACATACATCTAAAATCTGTTTTTCGCCTTTTAATTGGAATGTTTAATGTACTTACACACAATGTAATTATGGACATAGATTTAACTATCATCCCTTTTTTTTTTTTTTAAGACACAGTTTCTCTGTGTAGCCCTTGCTGCCCTAGATCTCACTCTGTAGACCAGGCTGGCCTCACACCCAAGAGAGCCATCTGACTCTGCCTCGAGTGAGTGCTGGAATTAAAGGCACTGGACACCAGACACCACTCCAGGTTAGCATCCCACTTACTTCTGTTTGTCTCACCTATTCTTTTGTCTTCCTTTTATTTTGATTACGCAGGCACTGCTCATCATTACATTTTAGCGGGTTTTGTTTTTGTGCTAGGGATGGAGTCACCATGTGATTGCTGGGAATGAGCAATCCAGGTCATTCTGGATGAGCATCAGTGCTCTTAATTACGGACCGTATCTCAAGCCCCACTGAACTTATTTTTATATGTACTGTAAATGTGAAAAGACAATACTAGTTGTCTTACAACAATAATTTCCTCCCAAGAACTTTGAAGACATAATTTTGGGCAAGGTGGCTTTGTGGGTAAAGATGTCGTGCTGCCACCCTGGTGACTGAGCTGGAGCTCCAGAATCTACAGAAGCTAACTCCTACGGGTTGTCCTCTGACCTTTCCACACATGGCCCGTGGTTTCTATGTCTACTTACATACATATAAATAAATGTAAAAATATTAAAGATACTTCACTTGTTTCTGGCTTATACATCACCTTGCTGTGGCTATTTGGCTTTAATTTTCATAATGTGGTCATGATATACCTGATTGAAGTACACTGAATTTTCGTTATCTTGTTTCAAGTTCAGTGAGCTAACCAAAACTAATTTTAAGGAAGACTTCTGGCTATTCCCTTTCTACTAATGCTTGCTAATGTTTCACTCTCCTATCTCCTGGAACTCCAGGTAGAGAGAACTTAGACCTTCTCAATTTGTTCCACTTATTTCATACACAGTCCATTTTCTCTCCATGTATTTAATCTACACATTGCCTTGGAATGAACCTATGAATATACTAAATTTCCACAGCCATATACTGTGTTAATGTCACATACTGTGTTATACTTCTTACATGATATTTACTTATTAGAGACAGGGTCTTGTTGAGTAGCCACGGTGGCCCTGAACCTCTGATCCTTCTGCGTCTGACTCCTGACTGCTGGGATTACAGGTGTGCAGTACCACATCAAGCTTTGATTTTTTTGTTTATAGATTACAATTCTACTGAAATTTTCTACCTTTCCTTATCATTTTACTAATACCTTTTTTTTTTTTTTTTTTTTGCTTAAACCTTTCATTATAAAGATTATTAACTTTGGTCATACACATGTATAGTCCTCACATTCTGGAAGCCAAAGTAGGAAGATCACTTCAAGTTCTGGCCAGCCTGGCTATTTTAAATAGCAAGATCAGGGAAAGCCTAGGTTATACAAGAATACTCTGCCTCAAACCACACACACACACCACCAAAACCATGAACTAATTTGTAGTAGTTTACTAAGTTTATAATTGGTGTGCTTTTTAGGGCCCGGTAATGTTCAATTCTTGAATCAGTCATCCAACCATCTATCCACCCATCTATCTATATTTTGGAGACATGGTCTTTGCTCTCTGCTGGTCTGGAACTCACAAAGATCTGTTTTTCCTTCCCAAGTACTGGGATTAAAGCATACAAAACTATACTTGGTTTGTGGGTATCTGAATGAGAATGGCCTCAATGAGATAGGCTTAAAATGCTTAGTCACTAGTTAATTGAATTGTTTGGAAAGGATTAGGCCTTGTTGGAGGAGGTGTGTCACCAGGAATGGACTTTGAAGTATTAAAGGAAATGACAGGCCTATCGGATCTCTCTCTTTCTCTGATTGATGCTTGCTCATCAGGATGTAAAGCTCTCAGCTACTGCTTCAGGGCCAGGTCTGTACACTCCTTGCTCTGAGGACCCTGGACTAACCCTCTAAAACTGTAAGCAAATCCCCAGTTAAGTGCTTTCTTTTATAAGAGTTGCCTTGGTCATACTGTCTTTTCACAGTAACTAAAACGGTCCTTCCCCCACTACCCACTAAATCAGCAGTTTTCCACATGTAGGCTACAACCTCTTTGGAGGGTAGAACAGCCCTTTCACAAGGGTCATATACCAGAGAGCCTCCATATCAAATACTTATATTACAATCCATAACAATAGCAAAATTGGGGTTATGAAGTAGTAACAAAAATAATTTTATGGTTTGGGGTCACCTCAACATGAGAATTCTGTATTAAAGGGTCATAGCATTAGGAAAGCTGAGAACCACTACAATAATATTTTCTTTCACAGAATACAAAATTTTGTACCAATAGACCTATTTTATGTTTGAAAGGACTCTGGCCAGCTTGAGCATGGTGGGCATGGCTCTGGTAGACCCTGTCTTCTTCTAAAACCCATTAGACTACATACCTAATGCCAGCCACTAAGGTCCATTCCCCTATTTGGCCACTTCCTCCTCCTGAAGCTAACTATCAAAGTCCAGCTATCAAAGTATTGAAGTCTAGCAATCAAAAGCCTCCTTTGGTTCACCTGATGAACACACCCAATTAAAATTAAACACCTTATCCTAACACGGAGTTTCCCCTTATCTTTATAAGCCTCCGTTGCCTATGGGCCACATCTGTCTCTCTATCTAGAGGCAGTCCTTTGTCCTCCAGGACAAATACCCCTTTCTCCATCTCCCCCGTTCCCTTCCCCTTCTCCCTGTCCTCTATCTCTTGTCTGTCTCTTATTCCCTGCCCTCTAGCCGACTGAGGCAAATAAATCTCCTTTGTGCTGAGAAATTAATCTTGGGGGACCTGAGCAGATACTATTTCTTATAATACTGACATTCTGAATTACATGCAGTAGATTTCTTTTTCTACAAGACATTAGGTTTTAATAGTAAATGTACTGTCAAATCACCTAGTGATTTTTTTCTTACTTCAGGTTTTGTTTAATTTTGCCTTTTCTACTAGAGCACTGTTATAGAAACACAGTCTAGGGATAGAATCATGTGAGGAGAATTCTGAGTGCTTGTGAGAACATTCTAAGAAAACAAGTCTTACGACCTCAGTTTCTTGAAAAATCTGAAATTATCATTGGAATGTGTTTTGTGATCCTCCTGGGTGTAGCATAGGACTTGAGTTTACTTCAGATAGTTCATTAGTTTGCTGTTGTAATTCAATCAGATGTTTAAACTATCCTCTTTATGCCTCTATAGAATTTTATACAGCTTGAACTCATGAGAACGTTACTCATGTGACCTTTCTTAACCCTCAAAGTAGAAACTGTTTGAGGTGCTGAATAAAGCTGGCTATTTAATGAAACTTTAGTCCACCTCACTCATCAGCTCCATTCTCACAGCTTCCTCCTTGTACTTCTTTCTCCTTCGTTCAGTTAAAACAAACAAACAAACATAGAAACAAACAAACAAAACCTGATGTCTTCATTTTGACTTTCATCAGTATGCCCACTTAGAAAATGGAGAGAAGCATGATATAAATATAGGACTCATTAAAAAAAAAGTTGTAAGCCTTCCTTGATCAGTGTGAAATATAAAAGAACAACTGTATTATGGATCTAATTCTGTAGGTGTGTGTAGTGAGATAGCAGATTTTAGATTGTCTATTGTGGCCAAAATGGAAAGTAGACCATGACTAAAATGTCAAAGTGAAATTCCTTAATTGTATTTGCTAGCATACTCAGGGTAGAACTAGATTTTATCCAGCATTATGATTTTGTTAGGTAGCTATAAAGTAAAGAAAAACAAAGGACAAAATAAACTCAAGGGAGTGACCATACTGCTTGACTGTGCAGTTTAAGGAACAGCAGGGCTTTGTAAAGAAGATCAGGGTCTAGAAAAGTTGATACCAATACCAAAAGATCTTAGTGGTATCAAGAAATTGCTAAAGCTGGAGTAGAGAAGGCTGGAAAGATTCAAGGTAGGTGTCAAATAAGAGGCACATGATATTGTGGTAATGAGAGGTATTGTTAAGGTTGAAGGTACGAGAAATGACAGGATCACAGACTGAAAGTGCTCAAGCTATGAGAGACCAGAAGAACCAGTGATATATGTATTAAAATTACTATTGTGTCCTTGCAGTACAGCAGCTTTTCGGATTCAGAAGTCCCCATGCATTAACAGTTATTCTCAGGGCCTATGCTATTGGTGCCCTGTCAGAAGGCTCTTCCTGTGCCAGTGAGTTCAAGCCTTTCCCTGCTTTACTCATTCTATCAGAATAAAATGGGTTATTTTAAGTTATGAGCTAGTTGAAAGAAGAGCCTTAGCCAAGGTATTTGTAAAAATATTGAGTCTAAGTCTTATTTTTGGTAGCATAGGCTAGGAGGAAGAATCAGATATAGCTTCTACATATGGGGCCTAACTACAGCATAGAATCAAAATTAACCTGAGAAAAATCTTGGCTAAAGGCACATACCCTCCCTGAAAACAAAACAGTTTTAAAGATCTGCCTGTTTAAGAAAAGAATCTGGTGCTTTAAAACTTTTCTAGAGAGAACAGAGAGGACTGTAAACAGCAGGTAGTGAGCAGAAATGCAGCCCAACCTGCCATGCCCCAAGAGCCCAATTCAGGTCCACACCACTAAAGGTCTAAAACTGCACAAGCAGCAGCCAGATCACAGCGGCACTGAGCACCCCTGCTGAGAGGGGAGCACTGAGAGCTGCTCACAGAGGCACTGAGTACCTACCCCTGCTGAGAGAGGAGCGCGGGAGCTGCAGAGCTCTAGGTTGGGAAGGAATTTAAAGGCTCCAGCCCTAACCTGCCTTGGGCCCACTACCTTTGTGGAGTGAGCGAAGTTCAAAGGCTCCAGCCTAACCAAGTGTGGCAGGACACATGGGCTTGAGATTGTTGGTGGGTAGGAGCCCATGGAACACACAACAGTCTCTGACTGTTCAGAGCTGGTACAGCAGAAAGACCGAGGGGCTCCCACAAAACAAAAGTCAGAGTGGGGCTCCCTACTGATAGATACAGCTGCTGACAAATGACAGTCTAAAACACTAGACACATCTTTTCCTTAAAGGGGGTTTTGCTTAATAATAATTAGGAATATCCTTAGTAATTAAAATAACTAAAATACACATAAATCTTAAATTTATATAAAGGGAAAAGAGAATATAGGCATTTTATCTACATAAGGTATGTTTATAATTTTTTTTTTTGAGACAGAGTTTCTCTGTGTAGCCCTGGCTGTCCTGGAACTCACTCTGTAGACCAGGCTGGCCTCGAACTCAGAAATCCGCCTGCCTCTGCTTCCCAGTGCTGGGATTAAAGGCATGCGCCACCATGCCCGGCATGTTTATAATTTCAATTGGAAAGATAATACTTTTTCTGTGGCCAAGAAACATTTTGCCCTAGGAAAGATACATTCTGCTGGTCAATGTAAGGACCCAGAATTAGGGCTGGGGCAGGGCTGTTTGTATCCAACTAAGGAATCCGGAGACTACTGGACAAGAGAAATATCTAAAGAAAATGATGGAGCATTAAAGAAGATAGTCTAAGAAAAGGAACAAACTAGTGACATATAAAAAGTTATACTGTTAAGCTAATTAACTGTATCGCATGTTAATTATCAGCTTGACAATGCAGAATACAATGCCTTTTGTCAGAGGAGTTAAATAAATCAAATAAACACACATGTCATAGACACAATGTAATACTGTTTATAATATGCTTGAGGGTATGCTTGGGCACTAAGATGGAAAGGAATTTAAATAAAGTTGAATACAGGGAAGAATGTTAGAGGAAAAAAGAAAGATATAAATCCATATAAAAAGTAAATCTCCAAAGAGAAAGAAAAATTGATATAAACGTTTTCAAGAAAACATAGATACTAAATAAATAAACTTATGTTTTGATCCCAATACTTGGGAGACAAAGACAAAACAGATAGGTTCCTTATAAATTTGAGGCCAGCCTGATCTACAGAGCAAATCCACGACAGCCTGGGCTACACAGAGAAACCCTGTCTCAATAAATAATAACAAATACTTATCATTGTAGAAGAATATATTTCAAATCTATGGTCTTGTTTTGATTTATTAACATGAATATGGTTGTATGGTCAATGGTAATGGTGATATTGTCCATCCTTCTTTAAGAGGAGTCAAAATGGAGCAGACCTGAATGGAATAGGGAATGCTAGATTACATCAGTCTATACTTATGACTTCAGACTGCAGGATAAAAGGTATGCTATACTGGGAAAGAGGCTTTGTGTCTGTGTCAACAGGAAAGAAGAAAAGACTTTGGATTCCATCCAAAGTAACAGATCATATTTGATTGAGGAAGACCCCCTCCCCTCCCCAAAGACTTTGGCTACAGATAAGAAGAAAGAAATCAAGAAACCAAACAGGACAGGTACTATGATTTATTGATCTTTCTACATGTGAACAGTCCTGAGACTGGCTCAGATATAAAAATGTCGGTAGCTAGAACTTCAACTATACATAGCCAATGGATCTTGTTGTCTACAGTCTTCAAGACTCATCATGCCATCCTTTCCTAGGCATGAATGGAGATTTATATTGCAGTTTAATTATATGATCAAACTAATTTTTAAAGACAGTTGTCTTTAACGTACTCAAAAAACGAGCAGAAAATCAAGCCGTGTGAAACAAGTCAGTAAGCAGCATCCTTCTATGGCCTCTGCCTCAGCTCCTGCCTCCAGGTTTCTGTCCTGTTTGAGTTCCTGTTCTGACTTCCTTCAGTGATGAACAGCAAATGTGCAAGTTAAGTTGAATACACCCTCTCTTCCCTAGCTTGCGTTCTGGTTATGGTGTTTCACTGCAGCAATAGAATCCCTAACTAAGATAGGATGTCTTCATCAAAGCCCTCCTCAGGATTCAGGGATCTATGTGGAGGCAGAAAGACTGTAAAAGGTAGAGGTGATAGGTGACTCCAAGGGAACATTGTCTTCCAGATACAATAGGACTGATCTGATGCACACACTCACAGACATTGATAATGCACAAGATCTGTACAGGTTCAAGCCCAGTGGGGTCTCAGTACTGAAAGGGGAAATTAGGCATGATGTTCCATCCCTAATCATTAAGGTATTTGTAACTTATAACCTACTGACAAAGAGAAACATTAGTTTTCCCTAGTGGAGTGTCACTTGGCGTATTAACCACATTCCTATATGGTGTATAACCATATGCCTAGTTGTAGCTGGTCAACACAAAATGAACTTAATATTTCTGTGGACTTTTGTTCTTGTTCTTTTTCAAGACAAGCTTCTCTGTTTAGTTCTGGCTGTCGTAGAACTACCTCTGTACACTGGGCTAGCCTTGAACTTAAAGAGATTTACCTACTTCTATGCTTACTGAGTGCTGGGATTAAAGGTATGCACCATTTTAAAAAGTACCGGGTGTGGCACTTTTTTCTTTTTTTTGGTGTTATTGGTCTTTTACTTGTTTTGATTCTCATTTTGTGGGTTTTTGTTTTTTGAAACAGAGGTAAAAAACTAAAGATGGGTGGGTAGAGAGGTGAGAAAGATGGGAGAGGAAAATGTTAAAAATATATTGCATGAAGAAAATTTAATAAAAAAAAAAAGACAGCCGTGGATTAAGACAGAATCGGAATCTTACTGGGCAGGGTGATGAGGGTGACCAGTGAGTGAGGAGAGTTGTATGTGTCAGCACACAATGAAAGGGTGTGGCACACAGAGCACAGCACTACAACTGCAGCTCAAGGATTATGGCATGGCATGGAACAGAAGAGCAGCACAGCTTCTTCAAGATTGCATGTTTTACATTTTCACATTCCTCAACTATAAGGATACCTTCAGTGGAAATGTTTGAGAGGTAACAGGTTGAAGGAATATTCAGTTATAGCTGAATTTCAATTAAGCTAAAATCTCTTCTTGCTTCCCTAAACCTATATAAATAGACATAAAAAAAAGAAATTTTTACAGTAGTTTTTTCCCGCTTCTTATTAAAGAGGAAACACTTCTTCTCAAAACAATCTTTTGATCTAGAATGTCACACTTCTAGAAAAGAATAATTACTTGGGGTGGGGGGAGCAAATGTAACCTAGATATTTAAGATATGCTTCTGATCTGAGGAACACAGCATACAGGAATACAGAAGAATATAGGACATACTTTCCTGTGCTTGCTCAAGGATTCTAGCTCTCATGAACTGCTACACACCCAATTAAAGAGGGTGGGAAAGAAGAAATAGTCTTTCTCCCTCCTGTTTTTTGCGGAGTGTATCCCTCACTGAAGCCGATGCTGAGATACTAAAGAGCTGGAGAGAGAAACACGAGCTCACCTGGGTATGGCACTCTTCCTTTTGTGACCAGCTCTGTCTGTAGAATTCCAAATGACCACACATCTGACTTTATCGTAAATCGACCATACAGCGCAGCCTCAGGAGCTGTCCATTTGATTGGAAATTTTGCACCTACAAATAATATTGACAATTTAAGTGTTTTTAAAGCATACTTGTGTAAATGTTAAGGTTCACAGGTCTAATCTTTATCACTATCTCTATCCTATGTGTATGTCTTCAAACACTGAAAATATGTGGAAAACAGCACTAACTATAAATTTTTACATTAAATTTGTTTTTTTTCTTTTATTTAATGATAGAAAAAGTTGCTGGTAGGAACAGAACATGATTCATAAAAACAGTAGTAGATAAGACAAAAATGTAGATCATAAAATCTGCAACTTTTTTTGGGGGAGCACATGGGATCTCGAGATATATATGTGTGTACACACACGCTCGCGCGCGCGCGCACACACACACACACACACTTAGGCTGGCCTTAAATTTTCACAATCCTATCTCAGCTTCCTGAAATTTTTAACTGTGTTTTGCTTGTTTATTTATGTGTGTATGACGTGAACAAAGATTAAAACTTCATGCATGAGTCTCTCTCCCCCCTTGTTGTGCTTTTTGAGAAAGGGTCAGCTGCTCTCTAACATGCTATCGATTGGAGAGTGACTGTGAATACTGATCCTTCTGCCTCTAACTCACAAGTGCTAGGTTTAGAGACATGAGATACTATACCATTGTAAAATCAACAACTTCAGGGTCATTTGACATCCAGTGGCTGTAACTAACTATGGTTGAAGGCATATTCTGTTAGGTCTAATAGCTACTGGCTTTTGCTCATAATCATTTCTGTATTTTGTGCTGTCTTTGCAGAAGTTTTTTATTGTGCTATCATATTTTTTATTGTGTGTTTGGGTGCGTGCATGTGTCATGGAACTGGTATAAAGGTCAGAGGACACCTTTGTGGACTGGAGCTAGCTTTCCCTTTCCACTTTTACATGGGTTCCAAGGGTCAGACTCCAGTCACCAGGCTTGAAGAAGCAAGCACATCTGGCAGCTGAACCGTCTCACCAGCCTTGTGTTACCATTTTAAAATACCATGTTAATTGACACAAATATTTAGTGTATGATTTTAACACATAAGCATTATGATAATTATTATGGGTATACAAACAACAAAGCTTTCATAGAAATGGGTATTTATGCTAATAAAAGTATTGGTAATGTATATGCTTGAAGTGATTATATATACATATATACTTACAACATATAAAATATATGTTATAAAATAAAAATTATTAGATATTAGGGAAAAAATCATTCAGTTTTCATTTGTCACAATAACAGGAGGTTTCATTAGAGACTGGCAGCTAAACTTAGCCTTAAACAAATCATTAGGATTTTCTAAGTAAGGATTACAGGAACCTATGACTAGTTGGAGGAAAGTGTACGTAGGGGTAGAGACAGCAAAGAAGTAGAGAAGACAGTGAAATGACTCAGCAGTTAAGAGCACGAGCTGCTTTTCTGGAGGACATGGTTTGATCCTCAGCACCCACTAACTTCCATTTGTCACTCCAGTTCCAGGGGATCTGACACGTTCTTCTGGCTTCCACGGGCATTCCACCACATGGATGTGGTGCACAGACATAACATGCAAGCAAAACACCCATACACATAAAATAAAAACAAATCCTTTTTAAAAACAGGAGTTAACAGGGTGATGGTGGTGGACACCTTTAATCCCAGCACTCAGAGTTGGAGGGCAGCCTTGTCTACAGAGTGAGTTCCAGGACAGCCACGGCTACAGAGAGAAAAAAGCCTGTCTCAAAACAAACAAAAAACCCCAAACCTGGAGCTAAATCATGATTTTTCTATCTTGGCAATGCTGACTATTCTGGGCATGGTAATTATTTTCTTTGTTTGATTTAGCCTGTATGTTACAGCATGTTTAGCCTATCTACCAGATGTTAACAGTAGTCCCCAAACTGGAACAACAAAAAATGTTTCTAGACATTGTTGATGTCTCCTTGGGGTAGGAAGAAACAATACTTGATCGGAATCATCTCCAATCTAAGACAACAGTTTAAATAACAACTCACCAAGTTTGTTTAAAAAGAGTAACAAAACATTTATGTGAGACAGAGGAGGTAGCTCAGTAGGTCAAGTGCATGCTGCTCTTGAGGACTTGAGTATCGATTCCTAAAATCCATGTAAAGCTATAACTTGTGTTTGTAATCTAGTGCTTTTACAGTGAGAGAAAGTGGAAACAAGAAAATGTCAGGAAGTTTGCCAACAGCTAGGCCTGGCCTTATATTGGGAAACAAGAAATCAGATTTCAAAGAAAATTCGAAAGTAAAGTTCAAGGTTGTCTTTGACCCTTGCATGCTTACTGTATCGTGTATACCTGTACTCATACACACAAACATACATGCACACACAAAGAACAAATAAAATTTACTGCTAACATCCTAAAGAAAGTAACAAGGATATTTTATCTCCTATATTTATAATACAAAAGTATCTTGTTAAGTTCTTTGCAGGAATTAACTACTAGGAAGCTGAGGTATTGTTTATTAGATATAATTTTATGAATAATATAAATGTTTCTGAGTCCTCTGAAAAAAATCTAGAACTGTTTCATTTTTATTATAACTTATTTTTTATTTTTTGTTTTACTTTTAAGCTTCAAAAAAATTTTTTTTGTGTGTGTATGTGCATGAGTACATGTACTTGAGTGTAGGCTTTTCATGCGACAGCCTGGGTATGGCAGACAGGACAATTTTAGTGAGTTCTTTCTTTTTTCTACCTTGTCAAGACAGGGTCTTCTCATTTCTGATGCTACTCTACTTTCTCCAGGTTAGTTGGCCTGCCAGTTTCTGAATGATTCTCTTGCCTTCCCCTTCCATTTCCCCTTAAAGGAATGCTGGGATTACAGATGACAGGGATTCTAGGGGTCAAACATCGACCATCAGGCTTTGCATTCCGAGCGTTTGGCTGGACCCTCTCCTTATCTCCCTTTCCCCAAATCCCATTGACTTCCAACAGATTTCATAGATAGATGTGGCTGCTTTGCTACATGGGAAACACCCACCCAGAGGCATTTAGTCTACAGATTGTTTTGTGCTAGGTCCACCCACATGGACATGTATGTTACATGCTGAGCAAAAAGGCAGCCTCATAACAAATGGCACATGTGTGCTGACAGCCCACTGGCAGGGGCAGGCAGGGACCTGGCTATCCACTAGAACTATTTGTATTCCATAAGGCTCTGGGTATTCAAAACAGTATTAAGACAAACATAGGGCATTAGATTATAAGCATCTATTTATATTACTTTACCTTGTCTTGCTGTGTATTCATTGTCTTCAATTAATCTTGCTAAGCCAAAATCTGCTATTTTGCATACAAGATTTTCTCCTACAAGAATATTAGCAGCTCGGAGATCTCGGTGAATATAGTTCATTCTTTCAATATATGCCATGCCATCAGCAATCTTAAGAGAGGAAAAAAAAGATGCAAAATATATGATGCAAAGGGAAGAAGACACTTCTGGTTAAACTAAAGGGACAGTTAAAAACTAGGTAGCTCAAAAACAATGACAGTAACAGACACAGTCTAGAACACAACAACAAAAATAACAACAACAACAACAACAAAATGCTTAAATAATCTTTATAGCCCTAATATGGCAAGAAAAAAAATCAACATATATTTTAGAGATCGAGATTTTATGCCTAGAGTATACCCAGTCACTATGACCAGCACAATGTCCTATTTTCTTGTCAGTGGTTAGAAGAAGTGCATCATAAGACTAAACAAAAACCCACACAATCTAAGGTGCTAAAGTATCAACATATTATAGCTTGTCAGTCAGATGTGGCCACAGCCCATTTTCATATGCCTTGAGAAGTTTAAAAAAAAAAAAAAAAGCCTTGACATTTTTTAAGGGGCTGTGCAAACTAATGAGGCCCAACAGAGTTTGTATGTGGCTCATAAAGCCCATGTCATTTACCTAAGGTTTTTTGTTTGTTTGTTTTTTAATAAAAACAGGTCTGCCACTTTTCCAAGAGAACAAAGGGCCTAGTATATGCCTGCCTCCTCTGAAGTTACTCTACATGATCAGATGTAGATATGGTTCTGCAGATTCTTACTGATAGGTATGAGAGCTGCAGAAACAAGCTCATCAACTGTAGCCAGTAAACAGTGCCTGCAACACTTGCCATCTATCTTAATAGAAACTTTGCAACCAAAATTTACAAGTATAAAAGACTAATTCTTACCTGTATATTATCTGAATTCTTGTCTTAGACTAGACTAAACAAAAAAGTTTCAGCACACTTTCAGGTTTTAATATTTAGAATAACCTTCATCCACCTTAGTCCGTCTGTCTTCCTTTCTCTTCTTTCTTCATCCATCTTAGTTTTCTTGTCTTTCTCTTTCTTTTTTCTTTTTGTTTGGTTTTTCAAGACTAGGTTTCTCTGTGTAGTCCTGAAAGCTCATTCTGTAGACCAGGCTGGCCTTGGACTCAAGACACTGGACTGCCTTTACCTCCTGAGTGCTAGGATTAAAAGCGTGTGCTGCCACCTCCACCCAGCCCATCTTAATTTTCTTAAATTTATCTGCTGAAATGTAAATACAGACTTTGTATTTCTGGATGAACTGTGTCAAATACCATATGACACAGGGCAGCACCTGACTGGGAGAACTACAGCAGTCTAAAACTGGCTCTGCTACTGAAGAGCTCACACTGAACTATCTCCAATGTTCCTTCCTCTCCTAAAGTTCTAGTATTTTATTACACACAATTTTGACATCATGCTAAGATTCTTCTGCATTTTAAACACATGCTTTCAATTCAAACATATATACACACACACACACACACACACACACACACACACACACACACACACACGCATACACACACCTACCTGAGCAGCCATATCAACCAGCTGTGGGAGCTTCAAATACTTTCCATCTCCTTCTTTAAGGAAATCTAACAAGCTTCCTGTAAGAGATAGATATTTTAGAAAAATTCAAACATTACATTACAATGGAAGTAAGTGCTCTTCAAAACCTTAAATAAATCATCAAACCACACAGTGGTGTATGTGTGTGTGTGTGTGTGTGTGTGTGTGTGTGTGTATTCATTCAGTCAACTGGGAATATCCTGGGGTAGTTACAATTACAAACAGGCAGCTCATGCTGGTCTGATATATACCTCTTAAGTGTTAGGAGACGGCATTTTAGGGATAGCGAAGTATGACAAACTCAGCAAAGGTCTGGTTCTCTCTCTACTGTGAGTTAAGATTATACAACATCAGATAAACCCAAATCAAGACACACTTTTATAAAAACAAAACAAAATAACAAAAAATAAACACTCATTTTCGTAAGAAAGGTTTCAGATTAAAAGACTCAAAAGAGAAATAGCAATTGAATATTGGGCTTGACCATGGATTCCACACTGGATATATAATTGGTAGAACCGGTCAAGATAGGGAAACAAATTCTGAGGAATGAGAATAACATGAACAGAACTTATGGACAGGGCTGGGGCCAGAATAGCTCAGTGGTAGAGCATGCTCTTAGCATATACAAGACTCTGAGTTTGACTGTCACCACAACAGCAGGAGAAAACACAACACAGAATTCAAGAGCAACAAGAAAATCTGTCTGCACATGAAGCAATATAATGACAAAGCACAGAGGGCAATAAGCTTTGATGAGTTGTAAGGGTCTACTGCTAAGCAACTAAATAGTAAAATGAGGAATTACTACATTTTAAAACCAGAAAAGACTTTTGTTATCTTATATTCTAAATCTGTTACCTGCAAATAATTAATGAAATTATAGAACAGAATACTAACACTGTCCCAATTTTCAAAAGTCAATAATTGAGCTAGGTGGTCCAACAGACTTACCTCCATTTGATTTCTTATCCTAGTAATATCTTGATTTAAATTTCTTTCTTGTCCTTTTATCCCTTCCTGTTCTATTTTATTTAATGTACTCATTCAAATGCCACAGGTGGCAGTTGTTTGCAGTCCAACACCTTCCAAAAAAGACATATACTTTGGGACTTTAGGTATATGCTGGCTATCAATTAATAGGCAATTGTTTTTAGTCCAGTTAGAGAGACTCCCCCCCCCCCATGCAAATTTGTAGTGGGCAGATGCCCCATCACCACTAGAGGGAACTATATCATCAGCTAAGGTGGACTACTAAAGAAGATGACAAAATAGTAACTTAACTAGTTTGACTCAAAAAAGTAAAAAATTAAAATTTAAAAATAGATCCAATTCAAATAGGGTAAATTCAGGTTAATCAGCATCATTTCATCACTTGCTGGCTCCTATTCTAAAGCATCAATGGCCTAGAAATAGTATCAACCTTGCCTGGCTTTGCCCCTGACTCTCACTAGGTATTATGTAAGAGCCCACCTGTGCCTGGGTTGGGGAGGAGGAGAAATTTCAAATGACAGCAGGGAAAAACAGTTTCTAGAAATCCTCTAAGAACTGTATTTATATAAAATGAGGCAAAACCGATTCCCTCTAATGTCTTTGCCTTAGTGCTATTGATACACGTTTATCACTTTAATTCAACTTTTCTACCGTCCTAGCAATCTATTTCCTTTAGTTAAATCTACTTTCAAAAAACTCAGGCTGCCTAATTTTCCATTAAAGTCTCATAAGATCTTGTGGGATAACTAGGAATAAACACGATTCCATGAAAAAAGTATCACATTTCCTCTTTCCAAAAGTCTAGAGAAAAACCATGTTAGAAAGTACTGTATGACAAAAACTGATTAAAACAATAGAGGAATAAAAATGAGCATGAGGCTCAGTGGTAGTGCTGCTGCAGACTGTACTGATCTGACCAAGACTAAATGCAACTTTTTGACTTACGTACAACACATGCAACCGTACTACATACGAAAATACAAACAATGATTTAAAGAGAAAAAATCAAGCTTTTGACGATGATCTGTGAGCCATAGCAGTCTGTGCAGGTATCATGGTACATGGGACAGATATTTGAGCAACAATATCTTTTGTTGGATTAAGAGGCTTCTCTTTCTCTTTTGTTTTTTTTTTTTTTTGGGTTTTTCGAGACAGGGTTTCGCTGTGTAGCCCTGGGTGTCCTGGAACTTACTCTGTAGACCAGGCTGGCCTCGAACTCAGAAATCCGCCTGCCTCTGCCTCCAGGTGCTGGGATTAAAGGCGTGCGCCACCACCGCCCGGCAAAAGACAGAACCCATACAACAGTGTTAATGAGGCCAAGAACCTCTGAGATCATGGGCCCTAGGGAATATCTATAATGATTCTGTTAAATGAACAAAGCAATAAAAGGACTTCTGACAACACACTGCTATACCCATAGACAAGTGCATCACTGAACCACCATCATAGAGACTTCTTGCAGGAGATGGTGACCAGCACAAAGAAGCACAACTGGACAACATGCAGGATAAGAGACTTTGGAACACTGAGCTGTAAATGGGGTCAGGGTTAGACACCCTAAATGGATCATACCTCTCCCCTCAAGGCTCAGAGATCTATGCAGGAGCCAGAGGTGGTGGACTGACTCCATGATAACAGCATTTTCCAGACACAGCAAGTCTGATATTCACTAAGACAGCGCTAGCATCACAATACCTGCACAGTTCACACCGACAGAATCCTAGCACAGAGAAGGCAAAGCACAGGGTTCAACTCCTAACCAAGAGCCTATTTGCAACTGATAACTGCTGAGAAAGGGAAAAAAAAAAAATCAGTTTTTCAAATGGAGAAACTGGGTAAAAACACTCCAGGGAAGGTTGCACGCTCAGGAACAGTTGGCCAACACAAAATGAACTCCATGTTTTTGTTTTTAATTTTGTGTTGGGTTTTCCTCTCACTTTTTGTCTGTCTGCCTGTCTTTCTCAGACAAAGAATATAAAGGTGGGTGGGTGGGTGGGTTGAATGGGTATCTGAGAAAGAATATGATATGACTAAGATATATTGTATGTTTTTAAATAACATACAATAAAGTAAAAATAAAATTAATTTGTTTCATTCTAACACCATCCTTTAAGAGACAATTCATATGCACATACCTTTTGACATAAACTCAGTGACAATATAAATTGGCTCTTCAGAAACAACTGCATAGAGTGGAACAAGTTTATCGTGTCTTAATTTTTTCATTATCTGAGCTTCTTGAAGGAATGCTTCTGGCATCATTGTACCTGGCTTTAGTGTTTTGATTGCTACTTTTGTAGTTCCGTTCCATGTTCCTAGGAAAACAATTTGTTTTATTCTTTCAATCTGTATTTCAAGGAATTTTAGACCAAAATTCAATCAACAATAAAAGTTATACTATATAATAAAATATATACTGTACATATTTTGCTATTTAATTTATGGTTCTATAACGAGATGAAGTAACGACAAGCTCAGGGTTCTTACCCATCCACACTTCACCGAAGCATCCTTGACCTAGTTTAACCTCTAGTCGCAAAGACTCTCGAGGAATTTCCCAAGCATCTTTTGCTAGACCTTGAGTCTGGGGTTTCACAGTTGGACACACAGTTGTTAACTTGTGGCATAATCCATCAGCATGTTCTAGACAGATAAACAGGGTACACTGTAAATGAATTACTTTCTATGACAAATAGAATATTAGTGTCTGGTCATATGATTATTTATTTATTTATTTATTTATTTGATCGCTCTTTGAGCGAGATCTCACTGTATAGCCTTGGCTGGCCTGGATTGAACTCAGAGATTCACCTGTTTCAAGGATTAAAGGTATATGCCACCATACTTGGCTTATTATTTGGTTTTATAAAAAAGCCCACCATTAAATTAAAAATCAGTCTCCTATCAGTTTTATTCTAAAAAGATATATAACATGGGAAGCTTTCAATAAGAAGATGGAGTATATACAAATGAAACACGTTAGAAATACATTTTATGCTAATATTTATTGAGTATGTACACTTATGTTATTATGTCCATCAGCACTATATAAATCTTTCATATAAATTGAGATTGGAAAAGCTAGAGAACTGTCCCAAGGTCCCAGCTAGTAGAACATTCAAATACAAGTCTGTCTGCCCCCAAAATTCCACTCTGCTTTTCGGCAGACAGCTAGGGTATCTGAGAGTTGAATTCAGATTCTTCCTGCCTTGGCCTTCTATGTGCTGGGTTTACAGGCCTGTGCCATAGCTTAGAGCTCTGCTCTGACCACTAAGATTCATGTACTCCCCAGGGAGACACATTATTAGTTGTTACTTCTAATAACGACTAATTTGTAAAACTCTGAAAATCAAGGAAGAAGTTGATATAAGAGATTGAATTTTAAATAAAGGAGACCTGATGGCAGCCATTCCAGATTCATAATGGCTTGGTTTGTGTATACTGCTTATATGAAACCTCTCATTGTAAATGAGACACATTTCCTCCCATTCTCATCAAGCAACCACTTAAATCCATTATAACAAAGGCAATTACAAGTAATGCCAGCTTAGTAACACATTCAATCAATGTCAAATGTGTTGACTGATTTGCTGCTAGCTGTCACAGACCTCCCTCTTGTAGTACTAATTATTTAAAGACTTTCAGATGCATTTACATATCTAATTGACAATGAAAAATTTTAAGACACAAGACTCCAAAATAGAATACTTTTCAAAAGTCTTTAAAAGACAAGAATGTCTGTAATTGAAGTTCATTTTTCTTGGGTAAGAAATAGCAATTGGATTTGGTAGCTCTGTGGTTCAGAGGGTGTAACAGCTTCAGCTTCTACACAGGGAATCAGAGAAGGCATCTGAGGGCTTTTGGCTCTACTCCTTATCTTTTCCTTTTGCAGTGCTGGGGAGGGAACTTCCACACACATAATTAGGCACTTTACCCCTGAGGTCCAGGTCTGAGAAAGCTTTTTTAGATTACAAGTTTAATTTTAGTTACTTAATAAATAAAGTCTTTGCTGTCACATTTTTAAACTTATTGTCACAATCTATTTTAGCATTTATGTATCATGATCTAGAACTCCAATGTAAATACTCTGCCAGTAAGACATAATGATTTAAATAATGTCTGATTGGAGCGTGCTATCCAATAACCCAGGTCAGTTTCCCGGTGTCACATGACCTTCACACATGTACCAAAGCTTGTGTGTGTATACCTATGTATACACAACTAAGTAATTTTCAAAAACAAAACAAAAACCCAACCCAGAATACCAACATTTATTGGGCATTGCCTGTGTGTAGATGTAAATGATTAAAGCTTGATAGACAGACGTGTCTTCACAAAATCGAACATAAGGGGTTAATTCCCACCTCTGAAGTGCTCACTCACCTGTGTAATGCTTTACCAGTTTCTGCAGGGTATCAAACTGAGCTCTGGTCGTGATGTAGTATCCACCATTGTCAAGTTTTCTGATTTTGTAATGCTTCACATTGTCACCCCTCACCTCATCCCAATCACGAATTGAGAGGGAATAAGCACCTGGGGAGAGGGGGGTTGACCACATTCATTCCAGCTTCCTCCAACTATGGTTAAGGTGGTCTATGCACATATTAACAGAATAGTCATACCTTTAGTAGTTTCACTTTCTCTTACTAAGAATATACCTCGCTGATTCCCAGGATTCAGAAGTAATCTTTCGGCATCTTTTCTCCCCATTTTGCCAAAATACCATCTAAAAAAATTAATGATACTTTGATGTGGAAAGACATGAAGGTCAGAAAAATTACATACATGTATCAGTAAGAATGGTGTATGATAGCTGGGCAGTGGGGGTGCACAACTTAATTCCAGCACTTGGGAGGCAGAGACAGGTAGATCTCTGAGTTCAAGGCCAGCCTGGTCTACAGAGACAGTTCTAGGATAGCCAGGGATACACAAAGAAACCCTGTCTGGAAAAACAAAAAAAAAAAACAAAAACAAACAAGACAAAAAAGAATGGAGTGTGACAGAAAAGATGACAGAGAATAGTTGTAACTTAAATATAACAATAAATATAAAAATGATTTAAAAGAAATACTAATATTAAATCAAATATAAAAATATATTAACTATGGAAATATCCTGATAGTTTTTTCCACATACTATCTACTCAACATGTCTCTTAAATTCTCATTACCATCCAGAAAAACAGTAAAATAGAAAAGGAAAAGACAGAAGATACAGATAGAAAATCTGTCAGTGACAGGGAAATAATTCTTTGGAAACAATGTGATCACCTGTATTCAATAAGATGCAAATATATAGTATCAAAATTATAGGTAACTCCAAATTTGTGTCGGTTTGATTTAATAAAGTTTAGTGACAAAATGACAGTCACTGCTGTGGGTAAGTTCACAGAATACTGACGAAGACAAAGAACCAAACAAAGAGTCACAAAAGTAATAGTAGCAAAAGAGCACTCTCATGATTTGTATCAGTTAAAAACAAACAACTGTATACTCTGTGCAAACATCTCAAAAGACAGTCTGTGCAGTAAAAAAAATGAATTTTTAAAATGAGCAGAAAAATAAAAGAGATTAAATATAATGTGGAATGATTAACGCAGATTTACTTACTGTGTGTCTCTGAGTAGACACAATATTAATTATTAATTCTCAAACAGCATTTATTAATATGATACATTAGCTGTTTAAGACTTGCATATAACTGTGTGTAAAGTTGTGGTTACATAGAATGTGCATTAAAACATTTTAAAAGTCAAAATAATTAATAAAATATGAAGTAGTAACATACTCTTCTGCCTGAATAGAATCTGCAGGCGCTACATAATTGCTAGGGATGTAACCATTCTTTCCGGTAGCAATTGATCTTGCTTCCCACCAGTCTCCTTCCCTGAAACACATACACACACAAAAAAAACAACAATCACTATAATGTAGACTCTTATCCATGGTGTAATTTCTTATCTCAAGCAAAGAACAGAAACCACTTCCATTTTTTATCTGGATTTTTTTATGATATGACTAAGAGCTGAACTCAAATGAACAATATTTTTAAAAGCTAGTTACATGAATTAAGGGAATTAAGTCCATACAAAGCAACTAACTGTTCTAAACCAACAATAGTAACAACAACAAAACCCCTAAATACTGCACCCTGAGTTCCTACTTATCTTTTTTATGTTCTTTCAACTAAAGCTAGTAAAACTACTTTGAATACATACATTTATTAAATTTTAAATAAATTTTAACAGTTTGAGTTATTATTTGCATGTCATATATACCTCCCCTATTTAAGGGCTAACATTTAGGGTTTTAATATATTCAGAGTTGTATAGTCATCAAAATAATTCATTTTAGAACCTTTATCATCTTAAAAACCCTGGCTGGCAAGATAGCTCAGCAGGAGAATTCACTTGCCATGCAAGCTAATGACCTAAATTTAATCCCCAGTGACAGTGTAAAGGAGGAAGGAGAGACCCAACTACACCAAGTTGTCCTCTGGCCTCCACATATGTGCCTACATACACACTAATAAATAAATAAAATAAAGTTGAAAAAAAAGCCAACCTATGCCAACAAGTCACTCACAGGCCTCCCCCTGCCCCATATTTTCTTTAAGTAGCCTTTATGAATATGCTTATCATGGAAGATGGGGCCATTTATGAAGTTTTTTCTGTGACTGTCTTCTTAAAATATTATTAAGATTCATCCATATTTTAGCCTATGTCATGTTTTTTTGCTGTTGCTAGCAAATGTTTCCTCTTTATAGCATATAAAAGTGTAACTTTTTAAGTCACGTTAGGAGTAAAAACAAAAGCCTTAGCATTCTTAAAGCAAAAAACTTAGCGGCGAATAACAATCCAAAGTTGAAATGTCAAGAGCTAGAGAAATGGTTTAGTGGGTAAAGGCCCAGGCCTACATGGGGTAACTAAAAACCTACTTTCAAAAACTTTCCTCTGACCGTCACATATACACCATGGCGCACGCACATGCCATCAGTACGTTTGTTTTCTCTCATAATAAGAAAAACTATCTGTCTGCCTCTTTCTATCACAGTGAGTAAAACAACTGTTTCTCTTTAAGAGATGATTCTCCAGTGGCCTAAGCCTACGATCCAGCCAGCACCCATGAGACAGTGCAGGAGAGCAGGGAGATTCAAATAAAATAAACATGGATGCTTCTAAAATGTTATCCAAAAACTGCTGTCAGTTTAATATTATGATTCAAAACATAAGAACTATATATTGTTTATAATATACTGACCTTGTCTTTTCCAAAATTTCTAAAAAAGTATCTCTAATAAGATGATATATATGTGATTCATTACTTACATACATTGTCCAAACTAAAATTTTTATAAACATTCTTAGTGAATTTATTCTCTTAAAAAAGTGAATTAAGAAAGCTTTTAGTAATTAAACTATTTGCAAACAGATACTTTACTAGTATCCTAAAATACATTAAATCCTTTCATATATATAAACAGAAAACTGTATTACAAAGCCTTACTCCGTAGCCCTTGCTGGCTTAGAATCTGTGGAAATCCTGTCTTAGACTGAAATTTTGTATTTGACCCTTGTTAGCATTCTCTGAATTACCCACTGAGTGTTACTAATTGCAAGACAAACAGCAGTTTTTAAGCTCCAGAACTAACTCTGGAACATGGTTGGCAATTTTGATGGCATTAACACTGTGACACTTTGGAGTTGATGAATCTTTGTCATGTTCATAAGCAGGATTTTACCAGTATCTCTAGCATGTACCCAGGTGACAGTAACCACACTCCCATCCTGATTGTGACAACCAAAAATATCTCTAGACACTGCTAAATGCCTTCTGTGTCATTCTGCCTCAAGCTGAGAACCACTGGTCTAAAAGAATGACAAGTAAGTTAAAAATTGTAATTTACAATGTGATGACGGCCATGACTGAGGTTTGTAGAGTGTCATGTAAACCACCTAAGAGAAACACTGCATACAGTAGGGTGTGGGAACTGAGCTAGGCAGGAGAGGAAAAAGCAAGAAGAGGAACCATGGAAAAGAGCAGAAAACTATCTTTTAAAGGACGGGGAGGGCTAACTCAAAAGGGGAAAGAAATAAGGGCTCAAGTACAGCACAGTGACAGAGCATGAGATCTGGGTTCTGTCCCATCACAAACAAGCAACCCTTCTACCCCACCAGAAAAAGAAAAAAAAAAAAGAAGAAGAAAGTCATTCCAGAAAAAGAATTGGTATATGTAAAGGTATGAAGAGAGTAGAAAATACTGCAAATTGCAAATACTTCATTATGGTTGGATGGTAGAATGAGAAAGGATAGAAATACAGGGCAAATGTTATTGTTCTTTTTGGTCATAGTTAGCTATTAAAGGCTCTTAAGGCAAAGAGACACAATCACAGTTCATGTTTATATTCTAGAACAGTAAGTGGTAACAGATGGTATAAAAAAAAAAAAAAAAAGAAGAAGAAGAAGAATGGAGGGAAAGATGACTAGAAGCAAAGAGACCATAAGTATATACTTGAGAAGTTACAGAGTGGCTGTTACTTGCTAATGAAATTACAAAATCTGCTACATAGCAAGCATCAAATTTTCTATGGCAGACCAATAAATGACAAAGTCTAAGAGTAACACAGGAAAAGCACAATTTAGTAAGTTTCAGAGTACAAAGGTTCTGTATCCAGCACCCCCATGAAGTATTTAAGTCATCTGATATTTATATAATTACAGATTTCTCTTCCTGGAACTCTTTTTTATAAGGAGCATCATTTTGGAGACAGAAACTTGACATGTATGTAGCCCTTGATGACCTGAAACTTACTATGCAACCTAGACTAACTGTCTTAGCCTCTCCAGTGATGGGGTTATAGGTATATACCATCACACCCAGAACCCTTTGTTCTAAATTCTCTATTGTTTACAGACTAACTCCATGAGTATGATTTACAAAGTAGTAACTTCTGCCTAGCTATAGCAATGTATCTTAAGGCAAATGCATCATCCAACCCAGGGACAAAGACTCACCCCCCCACCCCTCGCATCTCTGTCTCATCAAGTCCATCAGTGGTTCAATGTAGAGACCAGGTTTCTCTCTTACAAAATATACACAAAACTTACGTATTGTTAATTATTTGAAATCTTTCACCCTTCTTAAAGGAAAGGTCTTCTGTAGTTCTAGCTTCATAATCATATAAGGCCACAAATATAGTGACGCCACCTGGCACGGAAAAAAAGACCAAGGTAAATGATATACCTGAATTCATAAGAGAAATAAACAATCATTGCCAGTCAAAGCTCAAGCACAGGGTCCTCTTTGCCCTCATATTCATTTTTGGAAGTTAGATTATGAGTAAGATGTTTTCCTAAGGTTTCCAGTGAAACCATTGTGTTGCATAAATTCTAAAATTCTATAAGCTCTGAAATAAATGTAATTTTCACTTAGGAAACAACATTTCCGGCTTGAAAGGCCACACTGCCGATCAGTTCTTTGGAAGGGAAAGCACACAGACAATGGCACTTGTCTTCAATTCCTTATCCACAACAGGAAAGCAGTTCTGTCTATAACCATTAACAGTAATCATAAAGGTTATCTTAAGGTTCACCTTATACTTAAAAATGAAAATATAATATTTGTCTTAAATGTTAAAGGTATGGCTAGTATGAATTATATGGTACAAATTCAAAAAAATAGTTGTCAGATCTAGCAATATGTGAATATACTTAAAAGATGAACATATTTAACATCTAATATATTATTTGCAATTAGAGTAACAGAGCAGATACACACAATAAACATGACACTGCATTGTTTAAAATACTTCAAAGCAGGTATTCTAGTTTTAAAAATTCATTATGGCAATTTAAAAAGATATAATATATATTATCAAGTATAATAAAATGTTTTGAAACATAAATTACAGTAATGGTTAAATCAACCTACATTATAACATTCATCTTTTTTGGGAGGACAGGAAGCTTAAAATCTACTTTTACCAACTTTCAACACAATTTGTTGTTACTAAGCAAGTCACAAGTTTGTACAATAGAATTCTTCAACTTATTTCTTCTCAAAATTTGTATCTCTTTATCAACTTTTTCCTAAGAAGGGTAGGGAAGGTTCAAATCCTTAGCCTCCTACATGCAAGGTCAGTCTATCCCTGAGCTATACTTCTAGACCTGACCACCAATGAATATATTCTTTATGAGACAAAGCCTCACTGTATGGACCAGGCCTGAATTCAGCTCATAGAGATCTGCCTGCCTCTGCTTCCTGAGTATTGGGATTAAAAATGTATTGCCACCACATCCAGTTTTGAACAACATAGTCTTAACTCAATTATGTATAAACGCTATCTAGTATAATTCAATATTGACTTGCTACATCCATTGTTAGTGTATAGACATCAGTACTTTTAAAGAATGGGAGAAGGAATAGGCAGGTAGTAAAATTACAAATGAGTGATAAGTACAAATACTGTGACATGGAAAATGCATTATAAAACTTGCTGCCTCTAAATACAAAGTAGTAGATAGAAAAGCACAGGTGTAAGGACACATTCATACACACAGCATCAGCTCACTTGGCTGGCTTCTCCCCTCAGTTTTAGTCATCAATCAGCTTGTTTATTTGACATGTCTACTTCAATGTCTAGTGAACATTTAAAATTTATTAAAAACAAATGAAGTTCTTGAACTTTCTTCTATAATCTGTATTTGCCCAACTCATTTCCCTGTAAGCAAAGGGCAGACTGTTACTTCTAGCTCTAGAATGGATGATTCAGTTACTTCCCAGTGTACTGTGGCCGTCTCTCACTAGAAAGAATGCTGGTATCAGAAACGTACCTTCTGCTTCCCTAGCATCCATTCTCCACACCGCTGCTAGACTGAGTTTTAAATAGCTTTCAAGATTTACTTTCATTTAAGTATATATGTATATGAGTATAAACTATGTGTATGCAGGTGACTGAGAAGGGCGGAGGAGGGTGTTGGATCCCTTTGAGCTGGAGTTACGTGTAGTTTTGAGCTGTCTGATGTGGATACTTAGAACCAAACTAGGGACCTCTGGAAGAGCATCAAGTGTTCTTAATGGCTGAGCCCATCTCTACAGCCCCTATATTGCTCTTAGAGAGCAAATTCTTTCCTTTAAATCTCAAAGCTTCTTTATAGCTTTGACTAACACCCCAACTCATTCTTACAGTCTATGGTCCTTAGTGCTAACTACAGTGTCCTGTCTGTCTAGTCTCATACAATTCTCCCAGCTATGTACATTGGTCTTCAAAAGTTCCAAGTCTATTTACTTCTTAAACTTTGTGTTTGTTATTTTTGTTATTTTGTTCTTTCTTTTCCTAGCTCTAGAAATAGGTTATATCTATCAATCAAGTATCAGTTCAAGAGATTTCTTCCTAAGGTGGCTTTCTGTGGCAACTACAGGGCCTTCACCAATCATCTGTTTTTGCTTAAGCAAATACTTAAGCACCACTACTGATTATTGTTTAGCTGTTTATTCACTAATTATTATTCAACTATTATAATGGAAACTCCAGGTTCAGAAGCTTTGTTACTCACCTCTCTATACCTTGTATAAGACATTGTTTGTTTGTTTTCCAGCTATTAGATAGACATCTATGAATGGAGTATTTCACATAAGAAAATTGCTTTAAGTATTGGGAGTGAATCTGGGAAGAGTTGTGGGGAGGATTGTGAGAGGTGAAAATGATCAAAATACATTGTATGCATGCATGAAATCTGCAATGAATAAAATGCTGTATTTTTAAAAATTGCTTAAGTATCTAAAAAATGTCTTTTTATATCAACATTTATTTACTCTAGCCATTTTGAATTACCACCTTTCCCAAGTAATTTCAAGGCTTGTGTTAACAACTATCAGAAGTAGAATCCCCCAGTCATTGATTACTTTAGTGTCTGCAGCTGGGAGGCTAAGATTAGGACTGTGATTGACTGTGATGCCCACCACTTTCCTAACGCTATCTAGATTCACTGTATGGCAGGCCTCTGGCTACTGTTACTGGTCCTGAGGAGCAGACTGGGAAAGATAAATGTTCATACAGTCCATGCTTGCAGAAGAAATGTCTCTTTTGTCTCCACTGGTTATTAATAACGACACGAGCCATTCCATTCCTTGGTAGCTGATTACACCCAAGGCTAAGGCGGGCACTCCAAGACTAAAGAAGGGATGAAAGTAACTCCATGCCTTCCTGACATCATGGACCTCTCACATCAGGGAATCCCAAAGCTCATTCTTTGGTAAGCCAGATGTGCTTTGTTATTTCAAGAGAAAAGAGTCCTACTGTAGTCTGGGCGAAAGAGCTTATTTTCTTTCTTTTTAAAATCTACACTTTTAGAACTTCTTGATTTCATGGCAACTATCCCTTCTGGCCACCCTCTGAAGGAGAATGACAATGTTATGAATGGAGTTCTGACTTAGGGTACCAAATCTGTTGCTTATCAACTGTGACTCTGGAGGAAAACTATCTTAACTATGAATTGCAGGATTTTCCTTTTAAAATCACTACCTGGACAAGTGAAATGGCTGGGCCAATAAAGGTGCTCACTGCCAACACTGATGACCTGTTTGATACCCGGAACCAATATGGGAGACGAGAACTGACTCCTGCAAACTGTCCTCTGACTGCCACATGTACACTATGGGGAATGTAAAGCACACACACAAAATAAATAAATGTAATAAAGGCACTATCTGATAGAAACAGTGTGCTACTGTTACTAAACTGATGTATAATTAACACTTATTAAATAAGTAATATAGCACTTGATAGCACTTTACAGCTGTCAAGAGCTAATAAATTGCTGGGGTAGAAAAAGGATTCTTTTAAATCTCTGTTTTTCCAGTATCTGCCACATAGCAGCTGCTCAATAATTATTTGAATAATGAGTTAATGAAACACTTTATGGTAGAAATCAGTAAATAGTCATTATTATTACCAAATTTCTTAGAATCTATCATGTATAAATTAAGACTCCAGAGCTAGAAATACAGCTTCACAGCAAAACACTTAACTAGCATGTTATGTTGGAGGCCTTGCTTTTGATTCCCAGGTCTACAAAAAAAAAAAAAAGAAACAACTAAAACTGTGAGGATGGGGTGGATACACAGTGAGATCTTACCTCAGAAAGTAAACCTGCCCTTTGTTAGAGACTTTACTTGCTCATACAACATTTTGGGAAGTCTGCTAACAAGGTTTTTTTCCCCTAGCAGTGGGCAGACCTGAAGTACATAAAGCCCAAGGTTTTATTTTCTCCAACTCTCCATTTAAATCTCACCTGATAAACCTGTAGGATATGAACTTGGCACCACTGGGAATGAGGAAGATGTTCCTCCAAAAGGAGTCACCCCTGAGGACCCTCCAAAGGGTGTCATGGAAAGACTATTAAAATTAACTGACGCTCCCTTTGTGGAAGAGGTCGGGGTAACTGTAGAGTGTTCCACTCCATAATGACTGGCACTTGTGCTTACAGGCTCTGTAGGATTTTCCGGTGTATACTTAATGGCTGGACTTTTGTTTTCTTTACTTTTAATGCAGCCCATTATCAAATCTGCAGAGGCAATAAGGCAAGAATTTGAGAATTAGTTAATGTACAGGGAACTTTAGAAATACACAGTTGAGTCCAATGTGGTGGTACATGCTACATGCTTTTAATTCCAGCAATCAGCAGGCAGAGGCAGGCAATCTCTGTGAGTGTGACGTCAGCCTGGTCTACACAGCAGCCTGAAAGATGACTTAGAACAGGCATCCCCCGTCTTCCTCCCTTACCTGCAAAAAGATGTTTTAACAAAATAGCACAAAATAACAGAAAGAAACGTGTTCAACCTCCCAGCCAACACAAACTTTAAATTATCCTTTTTGATTATCCCTTTGGAAAGTTCTAACTCAATACTTAAGGCTGAATTTTATCCAAAACATTAATATTTACAGAATATGTTAAATTGCAAAAACGTACTAGTATAATAAATTTAAAAATTACCTAAATACAAAGTCTAAGTATTAAGGAAATATTAATAATTAAATTAAAATGTAAAAGAGTAAGTCATATCAAAGAGTTAAAAATTTTAAAGAAAACACTAATTACTTTAAATCTGATAGCAGGCTGATGGTGAAATGTCCTATCAGTTCAAAAAAGGATACTGTAATTACTGACCACCCATTTCCTCTGGCTGTTTCCTTAATTACTTTCCCAGTTTCTTCATGCAGTATGGCTTCAGCCAGGTGATAATTACCTCCTAAAACACTCCTCTAACTACACACCCTCTCCCTTCAAGAGCCATACATATTTCCTTTGCCCACCTACAGAGTCTTCTGTTAGTATTCTTGATCTGTTCTCTCCCTTTTCTCTTACTATGCTCTTGGTCCTTAGAGTGAGTATTAATCATTTTCTTCATGTCCCCTCTTCCTTAGTCAAATTAATCCTCTAAACCCTGATTACTCTTATTTTTTATACCTCATATTTTCCTCCTCTTTTCACCCACCCACGTTGTCCAGGACAGATCAGCACTGTCAGTCTGGTTCCATCAGGACCCTGGATCAACACATAGAAGCTACTACTGATGTCCATCTCATGTCACGCATTATAACTAATGGTGTGGTTTATTTTAAAGTGACCACCAGGTGTAAACAAGAGTTAAAAGACATGTGGTGGTGGTGGTGGTAATGTCGGGGAGTGAGATGGTTTAGTGCAATGGTTCTCAACCTGTGAGTTGCAAACTCCTTGGCAAACCTCTATCTCCAAAATATTTAATTATGATTAATAAAAGTTGTAAAATTACAGTTATAAAGTAGCAACAAAAATAATTTTATGATTAGGGTCACCACAACATGAGCAACGGTAGAGTCACAGCATTAGGAAGGTTAAGAACCACTGGTTTAGTAGGTAAAAGACTTTGCCACTCAAGCTGGGTGTGGTGGCTCACACCTTTAATCCCAGCTAAGGGAGGCAAAGGCAGGTGGAGGAGTTCCAGGACAGCCAGGGCTATAACACAGAGAAATCCTGTCTTGAAAAACAAAACCAAAACCAAAAGCAAACAAAGAACTTGCCAAACTAGATGACCTGACTTCCATTCTAAGCACTCACTAAAAAGCCAGATGGAATGGCATGTGCCTATAATCCCAGCACTGTACTGTAAAATGGGAAGCAGAGACAGGACAACAGGATGAAACTGAGCCAGCTAGCATGAAATAATCAACACAGGAGAAACAAGACAGGCAAAGAGGCATAAATTGACTTTTTTTTTTTTTCAATTAAAAAGAGAATGGTTTAAATCACTCATTTCATGTATAAGGGTATTTTGTCTGTATATATGCCTGTGCACCAGGTGTGTGCTTGGTGCCAACAGGAGCCAGAAGAGTATGTCAGGTGCCCTGGACTGGAGTTACAGGAATTGTGAGCTGCCATGTTGGTGCTAGGAATCAAACCCACGTCCTTTGGAAGAACACTCTTTACTACTGAAGCAGCTCTCCAGGCAAATATAACTGACCTTTTTCTTTTTGTTTTAAAGAACACCCTTGAAAGTTGTCCTCTGTTCTTAACATGCATACTATGGGTCACATGTGCACACACAATAAATGCAGATTTTCAAAGGACCAGATTTTTTTTTTAATGAATTGCTTTGAGTTCCAAACTCTACTGACTTAAGAGACATGTGTTAACATAAATTATTAGAGCACAAGAGAAGATGGTCTCTCTTTTTTAAAAAGATCGCACACAAAGTATAAGAAATAAAATACTGTGAAATCTGAAAAGTAATAGAGGGGAGAGAAGTACAAACTGTCAGAACAGAAGGTAGTTTAAGTGAGGGCCTGAACATTAAGGAAAGGAAGCATTGCAAAGGAAGTGGGTGTTACTGCAATTTTAAGATTCTCCTAGAATATGAACATATTTTAAAATGCAAAGTATGGAAATCCTTTCTCTCAGATACTATCAGTTTTTACATAAAATATCCCCTCCCATTAACCAAGGGATAATTTACATACATTCAAGTGAATCCATTTTCATGAGAGGCTCAATTGTGTTTTGTCAAGTGTGTAAAACTTTACACTTGACACTATAATCACAACATAATGTTTTGATCATCCCTTCCTCAGACAATTCCCAACTACAGCCCTAGGTAACCACTAACCAGTTGCTTCTAATTAAAGATTAATCTCTTCTAGTGTTTCACATAGAGGGAATCACAAAAGCAGTCTTTTAAAAATTAAATATTGTGTATGAGATAGCTCCACAGATATAATTAGCTCACTAATTTTAATGGCATTGTCCAGCTTTGGTCTATAAACATTCTGTCAAATCTTGGTTACTAGTCTCTCTGCCCTCAGCGACAGCTAGGAGTGGAACTGATTGGTCGTGAGATGAAGTTAAAGACCCCTTTGCTCTGTGAAACTGTTTATCTGTTTATATATAATCTGCTCTATTGTAAGCCTCACATTCCTATGAATTCCTGTTGCTTTACATATTTAACATTACCACTTCTTTCTCAAAAAGCCATGAACAGACACAGGATCTAGCTAGATCTACACATTAATACAGCTACCATTTCAGTCAACTTAGAAAGCTTTACAATTGACATCTACTGATATCAAAAGTAAACCAACAACACAAAATGCATTTGGCCGAGTAGATGTTAAAACACATTTACTAAAAAACTATTAAATTCTAACAAGTTTAACAATGAATTGGTTAACAAGTTAACACTGAGCTCTAATTTAGTGGTAGAAATAGTGGTTATGATCTAAGTAGCCAGCTTCCCAGCATCCTTACCAGTATCTAACCTGCCTCATTAAAGAGGTTTCTTACTGCAGTCGACAACAGTTAATATAGAGGCTCACAACTAGTCAAAGGTAGTTGATATATCTAGGTTGGGTATTGGGTTACACCTCTGATTGTGTGGGCATCTTGTTATTGAGCATTACCAAATATATAAAGCTATTGGATAATCTTTAAACATTAGGGTCTCATTTCTACCGGGTACCACGTGGATGGTGGGATGGTCTGGGCTCAGCCCAGCCTTGTGGAGACATCTGTGGAAGATTGGCAGAGCCATCTCCCACGATGGTGATTTGTGGGTGGCTGGGCAGGTGTCTCTGGCCGCCCTTAGTTGGCAGCCTGAGCCAAGCTATGGTGAAAATAAGCAGCCTCTGCTCATGCTCAGGCCTAGGCTCGTCAGGAAGATGGCAGCTGATTAAGAACAAGCCAGATTGGGTGCTGCCGTTTAATATCTCCTGCAATACAGAATCATCTGGGAAGTAAGTCTCAATAAAAGAATGTTTAAAGCAAGTTGGGAATGGGGATGGGGGTGGAAGTGAGAGGATTACCTTAAAAGAAGTGGGAAGACCTATCCACTGTAAGTGGCAAGAGTTCTTATAGAACCCAAGGCCACCAGCAGGAATGGGAGCATCTACCAGGGGTATTGCAACTCTTCTCAGGGGTCTGGCATTTATACCCACTCAAAAGTTCTCAGAATGTCATATGTCACACACTCGCAGAAGCTATATTTGCAGCTGGCAGACATGCCCTTGCTAGAGCACAAGGCAAATCATAATCACCTGCTGTGAATCACCCTCTTATCCCACACCTGGGATTAAAGCAAAAACATATTCACATAACAAAACTAGGTTTTTAAAGAAACCAAAATTCTCTTTACATTCTAAACCACAGAAAATCTTTTGTGTGTGTGTGTTGTGGGCTGGAGAGAGGTAGGGATAATGTCTTGTATGCTGTATGGAAGCATTGCCTGTTAGCAAAAGGCAGGAAGTAGAAGGTGGCAGTTCCAGTAGGAACTCTGGGAGATAGTCAGAGGCAGGAGATAGTCACATCGGGAGATTTTGCCCTGGACTTGGAGGAGACCAACAAATGAAACTAAGAAGAGGTAACTAATCATGTGGCAGACATGGACTAGAATAAACAGGTCATGTAAGTTACAAGCTAGTCAGGGAAGGAACCAAAGCTTATGGCTTAGGCATTTATTCATAAATAATTAAGTCTCAGAGTAGTTATACTGGGAAAAAGGAGGCCAAGGAGAAAAAGCTCGTGGCTATAGGGTGTCTCTCTTGTAGCTTGGCCTAATATCTGTTCCATAGCACATACCCAATGAATACTTTGTAGATAGTACATGGATAAGAAATAACCTTGGTTTAGATCTGCAGTTCAGTTCTAGGTTGGCCACTTATTAAGATCTTTATTTAATCTTTTCTAAACCCAACTTCTTCCCCACTGCCAGCCCTGACTAAGCCCAAACCTGCAAGAATAGTACCTATCTTGAAGTTGTAAGACCTATTATTATATGCAAAAAATCAAAACATCCCCCAAACAAAACAAACAAACAACAACAAAACACCTATCACATAACCTAACAAAAAAGCAGGTGTTTGCTTTAAGACTCCAGAATGAAAGACCAAATCTAATTCAAGGTCAAAAGAAAAAAACTTTAGATTTGGACACGGGGAGACACACATACACAACACACACCACACGGACAAAACAAAAATCTTCTAAAATATACTAGGCCCACTCAGATATCCAGAAGGCACTATTTCAAATTTTAAGCAAACTCTCAGTTTATTAGCAACCCTAACTGTATGTGCAAACACATACAGTTTTTGTGAAATGATTGTCTAGATTAGGTTAATCTCCAGGCAGGTCAAATAGCATGCTATTTAGGTTGAAAAGAGAAGATCCACCTTAATGGTGGACAGCATCATGTTTAGACTCAATAAAAGGGAGAAATGAAGCTGAACACTAACACTGACTCTCTGCTTCCTGACTGCAGATGCAATGTGACCAGCTGTCTCAGCTCCCACTGCCAGGGACTTCCCTGTTATAATACAGACTGTTCCCTTCAACTATGAGTCAAAATAAACCCCTTTTCCTTTAAATTGTTTTGCCAGGGTATTTTGTGTACAGAAAAAGTTACTTATTCAGCATATCTAAATGTTCCAAGACTCATGTTGAAATTGTGAGAAATTAAAGTGATATAGACTACATATGACCATAAAGTGTTTGAGACGATTATGAAAGGCTCCTCCTTTGAATAGATTAAACTGTTTCTCAATAATAAACTAATGGTTTGTTTCCAGATTGGGTTTCTTGTCAGAGCCAGTTTGAAGTTATCTCTTGTACACCTCTCTTCCTATGTGATGCTCAGTGCCACATCAGGACTCTATAGGGTCTCCGTCATTAAGGCCCTTATCAGATACAACCCCTCAGCACTGGACACTCTTAGCCTTTAAAACAGTGAGATGAATAAACTTTTAGTTTCTATAAGCTACCAGTCCCTTTACTATTAGTAACAAAAACAGACTAAGACAATATAATATAGACAATATTATGTACAGACAATATTATAATACAGACAATATAAGACAAATAATGAATTCCTGGAATCATAGGATGTGATCATCTTGGAGAGTCATGACGTAGCCTTCCATAGTGCCCACACTTGCAAATCAGCATATAGTCTCCCAGTATCCATGGAGGAATAGTACCAATATACCCAAAATATAATCAGGATGCCAAAATCCATGGGCTCTCAAGTCTCCTATAGAAACGGGTGAACTATGTTCATGTAACCTATGTACATTCTCACATATCCTTTTATATTATCTTTATCTCTATTAGTTAGTAATATACAAGTGCTATATAATTAATTTTAAACTATATTGTTTAGCTAATAATGACAAGGAAAGTCTTCATGCTCAGTACAGATGCAGTTTATTTCAAACCCTCCCCACCCTGTGGTACTAGAGGTTGAACCCAGAGTCTTAGGTAATGTTAGCAATCTATCATTGAGCTATATTCCCAACCCCTATATGACATATTGTTGGCTGTATCTGAGGTTATAGAGCAAAAAGATAACAACACAGAGCTATTGTTAAAGTCCAGGCACCATGTTTTGAATAAAATAAGATGAACTCTGTACTAAGCAATACAACCTGTTCCCTCTTTCTCTCTCTCTCTCTCTCTCTCTCTCTCTCTCTCTCTCTCTCCCTCCCTCCCTTCCCCCCCCCCTCCCTCTGTGTGTGTGTGTTGTGTGTGTGTGTGTGTGTGTGTGTCTGGCTTTTTAGAAACAAGGGTTTCTCTGTAGAACAGTCCTGGATGTCCTGGAACTCACTTCGTAGACGAGGCTGGCCTTGACCTCACAGATTCACCCCTCTTCCTCTAGAGTGCTGAGGTTAAAGGTGTGCACTACCACGCCAGGCTGTTCCAATGTTTTCATTTATTAATTTAACCCTCAAAGTAAACCAATGAATATCAGTCCACAGGGTTATAACTCTTTTTACTAGTCACAGAGGAAAATGAGCCAGTAAGAGACATGGTGTCTCTTCGTCTGTCTCCCCCTTGAAATCTGGAGTACTATTCTGACAGGAAGCGGCCCTCTACAGAGCAATTACCAAGCCCACCAGGGTTTAAAGATGGGAGATTTGAGGGGTGGGAGTGATTTCCTTCTCTGTCATACCGCCAAACACTGAAGAATTTTCTCTTCTTTCTCTCTTTGTCCCACACTGGAGAGGAGATGCTAGATGATGCGAAGTTTGAGCAATGCACGCCAAGAACTAAGGGAAGTTGAAACGGGATCTCTGTCTATTGTTACGTTAGCCCAAAAGTGTTCGGCAATATTCACTACTAGAAATGTCTTTACTAACATACATATGGTCATTCATTCTCTTAGTAAAATTACTTGACTCAGTGAATACTGAAGGCATTTCAGAAGCTCTACAAAAATTGAGCTGACAGATACACATATTCCTAGCATAGGCAAAACAAGGTGACCTACTGCTTTCTTGAGTGCCCTTTATGTGGTCTGTAGTGTCTTTTTCCCCATTTTTGTACATTTTATTGATTTTGCTGTTCAAATGTCCCCACTGGGATTGAGGGTCCATGCTGACGTGTGCCTAAGTGGGAGAGGAGGCTGGGGAAAGAACTCTGTTGGTAAACTATGTGCTGCCTAAGCATGAAAATCTGAGTTCTGATCTCCATCGTCATATAGAACCAGAGTGGCAGAACATGCTGCAGTCTCAGTGCTGGGGAACTGTATGACACTACCCCTGGGAAGATGGGAACAAACATCTACTCGGCCCAGTTTGTTTCTATACTCTTGGAGAATCTGGTCAGTTTCAGGGACTTCCAAAAGCTATTTTGATTTACTTCATATCTAAGGAGCTTCCGTGCAGGCTGGAGTGTTTCCCCTCCTCTTAGAACATCCTGTTGTTCCATTTTCCTTTTTATATCCTACATCTTAAGAAGGTTCCCTCCAAACGGAACAAAACATTTTGAACCTCCAAAATGGAAGGTTTTAATCTCAGGAAACTGCTGTACAATATGGAAGAAGAGACAGGAAGATCCTTACAACTTGATGACTAGTCTAGTCAATCTCTGAGTTGTGAAAGAGATCCTGTCTAAAAAAGTTCAAAAATAAAAATATACAAATGTAAATGTCTAAGCTGTATCTTACAGAGAAAACAGAAGTGTCAAAAAGCTGCACCTAGGCATGAATTACAGTGGTATTTTATTGAGCTTCATGTTACCAAGTCAATAATATAACTGAAGGTGTCTCTAACTGAAACACAAGGAGCAGTCATCGTTTATTTACAAAAGCTCCTATGATCCCAACTCTAGGCTTCTCCTAAGGAAATAGCTGGCAACTTATGTTAATGTGATTTTATAGAACATAACTAGAAATAATTATTTTGTGCTCTAGTTAAAGTTCTGCTGCTGTGATAAACACTCTGACCAAAAGCAATTTAAGGGATGAAAGGGTATATTTCAGCTCACAGGTCACTGCCCATCAAACAAGAACCTGAAGCAGAAACCATTAAGGAATACTGCTACTTGGCTGGCTCATTCACTCTCTGGCTCATGGTTAGTCAGCTTTCAAATATAGCTGGGGACCACCTGCCAAAGGAATGGTGCCACCCACAGTGGACTAGGCCCTCTCACATCAATTAAAAATCAAAACAATACTTAACATACATGGTTACAGGCCAATCTGATCTGTGCAATAGTTCAATGGAGGGAGGGTCTCTTCTTGAGAGACCATATGTTGTGTCAAGTTAACAGTGAAAATTAACTAGGACATATTGTATATATAATTTATTTTGATAGAAAATATTGTTATAAGTAGGTTAAATGTTTTCTTTTGTTTGATGCTGGGGACTGAACCTGGAGACTCACATGATAAGCATACAATGTTACCACTAAGTTATACCCCTAGTTCAAAACATGTTTTTTTAAGTGTGAGATATATATGTATCAGATTTCCCTCTAATAAACATTTATGTAAAGGAAAGATCTAAATGCTGTTGTTTTAATTAATTTTTTGCAGAGCTAGGGATAGAATCTGAAAATTAGATAACAGATGAAATCACTTCACAGCAACTCCTGAACATTGTCCTCTCATTACCACACACATTTACCTGGGTATATGTGAACGCACACACACACACACACACACACACACACACACACACACACAGAGAGAGGGGGGGGGAGAGATAATTTATTTTTAAAAAGTCAAGAAAAGAAATTAAGAACCTACATTCATAAAATAAGAACTTTCATGGAATAGAAACAGAAGAATCCTTCCATAATATTATTTCTGCATCTAAAGCGCAAAGCAATTTTGGAATCACTACTTAGTGAAAAATACTAGAAATACTTTCATTAAAAACTTATAATAATTCTTTAACCCAATCTGAAAATACCAGTAAAGCGACTTAACAACTGTGCTGGTTAATATTTTGTCAACTTAACATAAACTAAAATCATCTGGGACAAAGGAACCTTGAGGGGTTGCCTCTTTCAGATTGGCCCGTAGGCAAGCCTGTGGTGTGTATTTCCTTATGTAATGACTGGTGTGGGAGTGTCCAATCCACAATGGACACTGCCACCCCTAGACAGGTGGTCCTGGACTATAATGAGAACGCAGGCTGTGGGAGGAGCCATGGAAAGCAAGCCAAGAATCAGACATGGTTTCTGCTTCAGTTCCTGCCTCCAGCTTCCTACTCTGCCTTCCCTCAGAGATAGACTGTGATACACATTTAAGGTGAAATAAACCCTTCCTCCCCAAGTTGCTATTGGTCATAGTGTTTTCTCACAGCAACAGAAAGCAAACGAGGACAACAATGTAACAAAATAAGATGGTGACAAGCTGGGAATGAATCTAGACTAGTTATCATTTCTGCATAATCTAATTAAACAGCAAAAGCTAAGGGAATTACCTGAAAAACAATCAGACATGAGATTTCCAAGAGCAGAAGCAGTTGGTTACCCGTGAGTTCAAGGCCAGCATGATCTATATTGAAAGCTCCATGCCAGCCAAAACAATATAAAAAGATCCCATCTCAAAACCAAGCAAAAAGACAAAAAACAACCAACCAACTGAAAAATAGACAAAAGTGTACAAGAACGTTCAATTGAGGACACATTGAAAGTGACTTTAAAAGGCTGGATGGGGTGGCACACACCTGTAGTCCCAACAACTGGGAGGACTCAGGCAAGGAGATCACTTAAGTCTAGACTGGGCAACACAGCTAGACCATTAAAATAAAAAAAACCAACCAAACAAACAAACCAAACCTCCAAAAACCTCCAAAATAAAACAAATAAAAACTCAAAAAATAACTTACAGTATCTTTACTCATATATATAGCAAAATAACAAAATGTCTATGTTCATAGATATTATGAATAAACATGCTTACATATTTCAGTTCAATTTTCTTTAAACACACACCTGAAAAGACATAGAAATAACTTTTAATCTATCAACATCAAATGAAAAAAATAAGCCTGGTGGTGTTGCACACCTTTAAAGCCAGCACTCAGGAGGCGGAGGCGGGGGCGGGGGCAGATCTCTGAGTTTGAGGCTAGCCTGGTCTGCAGAATGAGTTCCAGGACAGCCAAGGCTACACAGAGAAACTTGTCTCAAAAAACAAAACAAAACAAAAATAATGAAAAAACAGAAAGAAAAAAATAAGACAAGAGACATCACCTAGTCCCCAGGAAGAGGTAGAAAGGCAGCCAGCAAGATGGTGTAGTGAGCAGAAGTGCTTGCTGCCACATGTGACCACCTGGATTCAATTGCTGGGACCCACACAGTGGAAGGAGGGAATCACCTTCCAAACAGTCTTCTGACCTCCACAAGCACACTATGGAACATGTGCTCCCCTCCATAAATAAACTGTAGGTGTAAAAACATTTTAAGGTAGAAAAGATATTACTGAATCTTAAAGACACTGGGGTGCCTGTTTATGACACAAGAGTGTGCCACTAACATATGACTTTTATGTAGCATATACTCAACCCCAAACATAGAGGTTCACAGCATAGCTGACAGCCAGTTGTAAATAGCTACTTTATAATCAGCCATCCAACTGCCTATAAAGCATAACAAGTATCTGTTTAATAAATAGCTTAAAGTACTGTCAGGAACCAAAGACAATGATTAGTGTCTATATTCATCAAAATTTACTTTTAGGTCAAAGGTCATGTAACATTGTTGTGTCTGTTTCTAGGATTTCTCTCCTCCCAGTGGTGCCCTGGGAATATTAAAAAAGTGTCTTTCAGAAATTAAGATATGGAATTCTTCTAGAACTAAAGATCTGATATCACTTAAGGCTAGATACCCTCTTTTCTATTTTTAAGTATTTTTTCATTTTTATTAAGTATTATATCACATATTACATGCTATAAAATACACTGCATCATACCTATTCCATTTCATCAAAGCCCACTAATATGATGTCTGACAGTTCTTTTTCTTTGCCTTAATGAACTGATAGATGTACACGGTGGTCACTTTTAATGAGCAAGCATATATCCGTTGACTCAGAGGTCAGGAAATATCTCAAAACACATCTCCACATAAGATTTGTTTTGGTCTTTTTTGGCTTTGAAACAATTCTTGCTGGCCTGGAACACTCTACATATACCAGAATGGCACCAAATGCAAGAGATCTTCCTGACTCTACTTCCCAGGGCTGGGATAAAGGTCTGCCACACCATGCCCAGCATCTACATAAATAAATAAACCAAAACTCCGTCCTCAGGCACTACAAAGGTCACTCTGGCTTAGGTTCCCTTTTGGTAAGCTCTTCTGTTACCTATTTAGTTTGTTCCAGCTTTTCTAACTTAAAGAATAACTTCTTGTTACAGAAGTTAAAAGATAAAAAGTCCAAACAATGTCTTGCTATTTCGTAGTATTATGTTCCTAAGGCATTCTAAACCTCTCATTTGTTTTCTAGTAATATCCTAAGACGTTCAAAACCCCCTCTTCTACTATTATTAGAACAACAACAAAACTAGCACCTAGCGCCAATAGGAGTGACTGAGAGATTTCTGAGACAACGAAGAGGTAAGGAATTCTACTCTAATTTCATTTCCACCAGCTACTACCCCCCCATCAAATGCGCTGACATTGTTATTTAAGCTCTTTGTTCAATACTAGAAGGACCATGTGGGTATAAGTACAATCCTAGGTTTCGTCTGAGCTCTCCTTTACCATCATAACCAGCATGTTTCATAAGCTTTCCTATAAAAACTTGGGTGAGGTGGGAGAGACGGTTCGTGGTTGAAAGAACTTGCTGCTCTTACAAGAGGACCAAGCGTGTATGGTGGTTCAAAACTGTAACTCTGATTCCGGAGATCTAATGTCCTCTTCTGATGTCCAACGGTGCACGCACTCACAAAGGGGCACATACATACATTGAGGCATATACATAAGATAAAATCTAAATATAAACAAATTAAATGCTGCCAATCTTAAGCTAGACATTTACTAGATTTTAATGTTTCTTAAAGTCAAGGTACTTCTTAAAACCAAAAACTGCTTTTCCTAGTGCTTTTAACATAAAACCCAGGATGACACAGCCCTTACCACCAAAGATTCTGTCAAGAATCTGCAGATGGCTAGCATTTTTTCCTTCTTAGTGGTCCTAAATTAAGTTCAAAAATCAAATGCCAAATTAAATTTAATAGATGCTCTAGCTTAGAAAATAAACTTTCAAAAAGTGCTGAGATATGTGACGTCTTAAATCATAACTAGCTTGCTTCTATAGCAACATTGAAAGTCTTAATTAAGAAAATATCACTTAGACACCATTTGATAAATAAGCTAACCAGGTTTTTGTAACCAAATAGTATGTTTCTATACATATATATGAATGAAAAAATGAGGACATGACTACTCCAAGGTCTGGCTGAGGAGAAGGTTTACTTAGATTTGATGGGGAGGGAGGGTCAGCCAGCCATGGGCATCTAAAAGAGTCTAGACTGAGTATAGCCAGCAGACTGAATGGGGCCATGAGAGAAGAGGGATGGGGTAACAGAGTAAGAGGGGAAGCAAAGGGGAGTGGCAGGCAGACCAAGAAGGGAGCCATGGACTAAGTGCCCAAGAGCTAGCCAGGAAACCTAGAGGGTGAGGAATCTGAAGCTGGAGGAAGGAAGTGGAAGGCCAGCCCCTGGGAGAGAGAGGTTTAGGGTAGGGGTATGTGAGAAGGTCCAGGAGGAGCCACGGGTACTGAGTGAGACAGGTCCTAGGTTTCTGTGATCTCACACTATCCAACTTGTTTAATTACTGGGTCATTTCTGTGGCAGAGATAGTTTTCTGCTCTTATGTGTGAAGTTGTTATGAGATGATAGGGTGCCCTGGCAGGGACTATATTCCCAGCTCTCCTTATAGCCATCTGGTAAATCCATAGGACTTGTTGACATTAATGTAATATAACAGGAACTGGTGTATGCTATAGTTTTTAAGAAGCACGGTCTCTAGACATAAAGGAATGTTCTCATTGAAAATGGTAATTGTAAGCCGGGCGGTGGTGGCGCACGCCTTTAATCCCAGCACTTGGGAGGCAGAGGCAGGCGGATTTCTGAGTTCGAGGCCAGCCTGGTCTACAGAGTGAGTTCCAGGATAGCCAGGGCTACACAGAGAAACCCTGTCTCGAAAAACCAAAAAAAAAAAAAAAAAAAAAAAGAAAATGGTAATTGTGCCTAGGGATAATTAAGTACTACTCTTTAACATTTACCTCTCCTTGACAGTTCAAACATCAGTCAAGTTAAATGCTTATTTGAATGTACTTGAAAAAACTACTGTCACTGAATTACATTAGATCTGCCACACCAAAAAATTAAGACAGGGTCACTGTCTTAGATTCATGGAAAACTTTAAGACTATAGCAAAATTCCCCACCCCAGGCAGCTTACAGTCTAGTCTAGAGCTGGCACAATAACAGAGTAAAACCTGTCAATTTTCATGTGAAAACTTACTAAACATGACGTGCTGAATTTATCTATAAAGAATTTGTACTGCATATAATCTCTATGGCATAATGTTACAAAGTCTAGCTGGTGTTCCCATTAGAAAACAATGTTCTAGCTTATTGAGGAAGGATAAACAGTATAGTCTCAGTTACAATTCAAGGCATAAAAGGAAGCCAAAGAAGACGTCTAAGGTAGTGAAGGAAATGTCAACATAAGAATACATGGCCAAAGTAGCAAAGAAAAATTCCATTTAGAGCTTTAGATGGAAACTTTTTCAGACAGTGAAGAATTTGTATAGCAATATGATTTATAGGAATAAACCATATGGAAGACAGTAAGAATTAAGATGATGAACCAGCATGAAAGAACCTCACTGTTTCCTCCAAATGTCGCTTGACTACTTGGTACATTTCTAACAGGAAATCACCATTCAATCATGGGTAAACTAGAACCATCTCTTTGTGCAGCATCATCTAACATGTGGCAGAGAGGAGGCCGGTGCCATTATTACTACTAATTCATTTAAGAATACATAATACAATGTAATACCAAAGCAATAGTTCATATTAGCAGTATGAGTCAGAGACTCAACTGAGTACAGGCTCCTCCATGTGTTCATACGTAAGTATGCTATGCACACAATTACACAGGATGGGGCGCTTGACTATAAACACACAAACTATATACAGAGCATATGGGTCTAAACTTATAGAAGGCAGTATGAGTACATAAATCATTTTTTGTATGATTCTATGTTAAATTTAGACAGGAAAAATACTGACTGTGAAACCATGCTAATAACTGTCTTTGTTAATCTGAGCTAGGTATTCATAATGAATCCTTGAACCATTTCCCATGATAAACCCACAAACAATAGCACCTGAGCAAAAAGCTTCTTCTATTATAACAGAAAGTATAAAAGTCAGATGGTGGTTGATGTCACTAATTCCACCACTAGGAAGCAGAAAGCAAAGGCCAGAAGACTAAAAATCTGAGGCCAGCTTAGGTTACAGAGCCAGTTCAAGGCTAGTTTGGTCACACTGGAAAATGGTGTACACAAACAAACAGCAACAAAAATTGTGAGTATTTTTCTCTGCTCCCAGTTCAAATATATGATTTAAAATAGAAGGAAAAGGAAAAGACCTTCCTTTTCTACCACTGTTTCTTATTCCCAAGGAATAAAGGTCTTGATTCAAATCCCAGTTATGCTAAATCACAAGTATGCTTCTCTAGTGAGTCTATCCTCAGTTGCTCCAGCTATGTCCCCCATGATTTTTCTGCATATGTGGAAACATATTAAAAACATTCACATTAAATATGGTAATTCCTGTTACAAATTAGTATCCTAAAAACCTGTCACAAAACATGCTTTTTTAATTACTCAATGTCCAAGACTAGGAATGGGTAGAAAACAGAAAAGGATAAAATAAAGAGGAAAATGATAAATTCTACATCACATCAGCCAGCATTTTCCCAAGCCCCTGTCATCTTTTTTTTTTTTTTTTTTTTTGCAGTTTCACTCTTTCCTGTAGGGTTAGAGTAGGAGGGGAATCAAAAAGCTTACTGAGCATTTGAGAGAGACTTGGGAAACTTCTTTACTTAAGGTTCACTAGGAGTTGTAGTGATTCTTAACAAGTGAAGGGCTGCAAAGGTAGGAAGGGGGTGGCAGATTAGACAATAGGTTCATCTACCTCATGTTTAGTCTACTTGCAATTTTAGGGTTTTTTCCTTAGGAAATCTATTCTGAAGACAAAGGTAAAAACTTCTAATATCCATGGTTGTTGTATTTAAAATATTAATTCCATGTTTAAAAAATACCCTTAACAAGTGGTTTACATGTTGTCAATTAAAAGACAAAAACCAAGAAACAAAAACACTAAATTTGGGCCAGTAAGACTGTTCAGTGGGTAAAGATGCTTATGTAAACCTGTTGACCTGAGTTCACCCTAGGTGAACTAGGAGGTAGGAGGAGAGAATCCACTCCACAAGTTGTCCTCTGACCTCCTGATACATGCTGTGGCAGGGATATTATGAATTCACATACACAAACTAACCAAATCTTTTAAAAAGTAAATCTGAATTTTAATGACAGTAGCTATTTTCCTGTTACCAGGGTGGCAAAGTCCTCATCCAAATGGACACAATTATGTGATAACTGATATCACAGCTAACTACTTCAAAGAAAAGGTAAGAAATCAATTTCCTAATACTGTCACATCAATATGAAGCTTTAAAAAACTTTGTATTTAACTGTGTCTATGAAGGTGCTATGCACCCTGACTATCCTAGTCACAAGTTTCTGTAATGAAGAGACAACACTAAATCCAGGCTTCTGACTAGACAGTTCAATTGATTTACTTGAGGCTAAATCTATCTGGTATAAAGGGACTTATTAAAAGGTTGAGAAGTATCACCAACTTAATAGCATCAAAAATCTAAAAATATTATAATGGATTACCACACTAAAACCATCTACCAATTTATAAAATTTACAACAGTCAGATAATCACAGCAAATTTTACCAACTGTGAATCCCTAGAAAACTGCAGTAAGGCTGCAACATTTTTATAATCAAAATTAGCATAGTTTTGTCATATCATAGGGTAAGTGTCCATTTAATGGATGGAATAACATTGTATTTGGTTGAGAAAATTCACTGCAAAGTCCATAGCTCATATTTTATTTTTTTTTAACCATTTATTGTAAATTTCAGACTACCACATTTTAATAAAATTTTGTCAAAAGCACAAAACCTCAATAGTAGCAAAAATAACATTTCACACATTTAAACAATGCTAAAATGTTATCAGAAATTAGCTGGTTCAACAGCCTCTTACCTAAGAAGTTTACTAAATTGACAAAACTATGGACCTGGTCACTGTCAAGTGGAATCAGATACACTAATTAAAAAAAAAAATTACATGTTTACAAAAGTTCACCATTTTTTCCTTCTTTCCTCATTATACCACATTTCCTTCTTTGCTCCTTTCCAACTCTATGAATGCCATTAATCTAAGGTATCCTTATCTATAAAAGACTAATCATGGGAGAGCAAAGGTTAGATTTCAATAAATATACCTTGGAACTTATATTAACTTATATATGTAAGCTATCAACTCCACCTCACTCTAATGCTCCTGAATGCTAAGAAACTGAAATTTATTTAAAAGACAGAGAGAGACTGTGAGAGACGGGGGAGAGGGGGCAAGAGTGAGCATGCGCTGAAGTAACTTAAGACTCTACACTTTTAGGAATACAGGCTGAAAACCAGACAATTGAAGTTTTCAGTGGTCAGTACTTTCCTTCCTGCAACCCACTCCTCCAAAAAACAGCAGATGTGTCCCAAGAACTATGTATCCCTTTACACATATCACAGCAAAGGAGAACATCTTTTTCCTTTCACCCTAGGGAGAAACAAATCTAAATTATAATATTGTCAGCTTTCTCATGATAAATTTCCAAATGTATTTCAGATAAAAACCAAGATTCTTTTTATAACCCAAGACTTTCTATATTCATTAAAACTGTTTAAAAAAAAAAAAGAAAAGAAAAAGAAAAAGGTTCTGCTTACAACCAAAATGTCAAAAGTGTAAGACATATTCCTTTAAAATAAACCTTCCTATCCGGACGGTGGTGGCGCATTCCTTTAATCCCAGCACTTGGGAGGCAGAGGCAGGAGGATTTCTGAGTTCGAGGCCAGCCTGGTCTACATTTTACAAAGTGAGTTCCAGGACAGCCAGGGCTATATGGAGAAACCCTGTTTCGAAAAAAACAAAAACAAAAACAAAACAAAAACAAAAACAAAAACCCAAAACTTTCCTAAGACTAGTTTAACTTCAACTATAAAGACCTTTAAAATTCACATTTGCAAGACTTTTAAATTCTTTCAGAAAACTTTGAGAGCAAAAAAACTGCCATTATTTAACTTTAATCTATAAAAAAGCACTAAGCTAATTTTATTAATTTTGGTAAAAATACAGGTAAAATGTCTGTTTTATGAAACACATAAAATGTGGATTAAAAAAACAGCCCATAGTTATATGGTTATAACTCAAACCCCATCTTTGATACAATTCAAAGATTACTTCTTCTGGCTGATGAGACCGCTGATTGGTAACAATGAGTTCAATCCCAGAACCCACATGGTGAAAGGAGAAAATAGACTCCTGAAGACTGCCCTCTTACACACACACACACACACACACACACACACACACACACACACATACACACACACACACTCTCTCTCTCTCTCTCTCCCCACATACACTAAATACATACATACATACATACATACATAAATAAATAAATGAGTGTGAAAGTCTTTTTAAAAAAATCTTTCCTGTGGATTACTATAAAACAGCTCCTTGGCTCAGGAGCACTACATCACCTATAAGAGCCACAGGAAGAAATAGTTACAATTTTATGAGAAATGTGCTTTGTCATATGAACTTTGTAGGACACAAAGGAAGACAGTATGTTACCAGTCTCTTGTTAAGTGGCTTAATGACAATGTATTCATGATCATGTTCAAACAGTCTTCTGTATCTCTTTCTTAGGGTTATGCTAATTTGAACTATTTCTAATTTCTACCTCAAATTAGCCAAACCCTGAGCCACCCAGTACTTCCAGGATTAGTAAAAGGAGCTGTTCCTACATTTTCGGTAGATGACTGTAAAAAGGCAGTATAAGATGCTGCATTATCATTTCACAGGCAGCAAAATTTGCTCATGGTATCTTCCAGTCTGGTTTGCGATACATAGCTGATACTGAATTTGCCTTTTTCCCCCTTTTATTTTTGTGACAAGGTAATACTAAATGGTTTGGGCTGGCCTTGAATTCCCAATCCTCCCATCCCATCTCCTCGCTGACTACTATGCATTGCTAGTTATTATACTTGTTAGGCTTATCTTCTCAAATACCAACAGTAAGAAAAAAAAATTGAGGGTTTCTATTTTCAAAATTCAGACAACTGCGGATAAATTATGGGTAGCTAGTACTAGAACTAACCCCTCTCAAGGATCTTCCACTGTTTGTAGGAGAGTCCAAAACTGATACACATCAGCAGTCCAGCCATCCCCCAACTTGAAATATGTTACATGCTTCTTAAAATCCAGCAACCGAAAGGCACCACTAGGCAAGGAGCTGAGGCACTGAGGCTTGTAACTCAGGCCGTCAGTACATCACACTAGACTTTGTACTCAGAAGATTCTCCATCTTTCTTGGAGTATGTTTCCCAATCTTAAGCTTATAAAGCTCAACTCGACTCAGATCAAGACATGCTGCAAGTCAGCTGGTTCCAAGACAACAGTCGTGCTGCAGCAGCCAAGGATCCCTGGCACAGACTTGCTCAAATAATACTGGCAGCAGCACTGGCTCTTCTCTGTCTATCTCGACTGTTACTATAGCTCCTTTTGCTAAATTTGCCTCTGAGTTTAGACAGGAGCTGGATGGCTCATAATCACCCAGCAGCTGCAGCTGAGCAATACTCAGCTAATTGTGGCACTGGAGCAGCTGAGAGAAGAAAAAAGAAAATATATACCCTATTGTAGCTATACACAAATGGCTGTACGCAGTGTTGGTAAGACACCAACACACTTTAATAGAAACAGATTACTTCCTTTGAAGAGAAGCAGTTAGGTCTTGGTAGAGGACTTGTATTTATAGTATAAATAAGTTTAAATGTGAGCCAAAGGTGACCTAGCCATGTACCTCTCTGAACAATGGAAGATCTTACTAAAACTTCCTGTAAATATTCACACAAGGACAGAATCACAAACATCGCCTTTACAACATGGCAAAGTCCCTGTGACATGAACTTGGCACAGGTGCAATCTCCAGTGCTCCACTACGACAACATAAAGTAACAAAACCAACAGCTAAAACAGCAAGCAGCTACACAGAAGAAATAAATCGGCATCAGGCAACCACTCTGCCTCTCTGAAACACACCATTGTCAGTGCTTCCTTCTGTAACAAAAGTGTATTATCTCTTCAGACTCTACATACCTCATAAAGTGTAATTAAGGGAAAGATCACTACACAATGAAAATTTCATGTTAAAACTGACAGTAATTTTTTTTATTTGAAGTATTACTGCTTTGGGGGGAAAAAACCTGAATGAGTCAACTCTTGCTATGTCAATTGTGTCATGGTACCTGATTTTCTGAAAGGTAGGTACCTGATAAAAGAACATCTACTCATTCAATAAACATTTTGATTACTATTTACTACTTATATTTAAAATTAATAACACACAACACCTTCTCTCAGAACATTAAAATAACAATAAAAATCAAGAACTCAGCCAGAAACACTTTTTTGAAAACTCTCTCATTACTGTACATTTGGAAGTGTGTGGTATTTTCAAGGCAGCTACACACACACACTAGTATATGACACTTATGAAGCAGGAGATCTAAACCTGTTAGCAAACGAGCCCAGGGAGTGCCCTTAAGCCAGACACCAATGACTAAATTTTTTAATCAACAGGGAAAAGATTAAAGGATGTGACAGGAAACCAGATTATCCTGAAAATTAAATTATTAATTTAACCCAAGCACCTTCTACATTGCATTACATCCAGGCTTCTTAAAAAATATTTTTATGTAAAATATAAAACCCAGCTAACAGACAAACACACAAATGTATGACTTGATAAATTAAATTACGACCAACACCTCCAAGACCCCAAGGATAGAACTTCCCACTGCTGCAGAAGTCTGGCCTTATCCCAGCTGCTTTCCTCTCTCCCAATCTTTGTTTTTATTCAAATCACTTCTTTGTAGTTTTTGTTCTTTAAATAATAGTTTTATCACTTAAATTTGTATTCTTAGACATCAGAGCCTAGCAGTGCTCTTCAAAAACAAAAAAAAAATCTGCTCAGGTTTCTTTCCTAAATAGTAGTAAGACTAATAAATGATGCTCACACTCAACTGTGTCACTAAATTGGAAGCTAAATATATATATTTTTAAAATTACCCACAGTGATATGCTATTTACTGCTAGAACTATGCAAATTTGAACTTCAAATAAACAAGGATTGGTAGTATTTCACTTGTACTGGGTCACTGCTCTTTTAGTATATTCTATTTATATATGCAATGAAATAAAATTTTATTTAGAGACAATTTTTTTTTGAGAATTTCCTCAACTAAAACCAATTTTTGACTATATATTAATATTATCCTTTGGCCAAAAGACAAATTCACACCTATCCCAAGAAGACAGGTCAGAGCTGTAATTTCACTTTCAGTTGAACAGAAAGGAGTCAATTTTGTGGTTTGTGAAGTCAGCAAAAACTAGCTACAAAATTAAAGGTATGATAACATTATCGTAGTTTTATGGCAAAGTACACATTTTAAGAGTTCTTCTGTCTTTTATCCTGGAAACATGAAATATAAACAGTCTTGTATTTAAGTTTCAATCAAAGGCAATCTTTTCCCGCCCCTAAATTTAGGACCCACTGAAATGTCAACCAGCATCTACATTTTCACTGAGGTTTTGCTGGTATTGAAAAATAAGCTATAGCTAAATGCTGACATAGCAAGAAGAAGAAGAAAATTCCCGCGGAACAAGTTTCCTACAGTTGTGTTCTCTCTCATATGTGATGCATATAAGAACTTTGGCTTTTAATTTAACATTCCCTATCTGCCCACTCAAAATGTTTCAAGTCCACAACCACTGTGCTGGCTAATAGAGGTAGCATGTATTCGGCCTTAAATTGAGTCACACATGCACACTTAGTAACATTTTCATTAGTGTGTAATTTAAATTTAGAAAGTTAACAGGATGTTTAAACACACTTTCAACTGTCAAGATACTTTTGGTGCAGTAATTTTACACGGTAATGCACGAACATACTACACCACAGTATCCTGTGAAATCACTTATGTAAAAAAAAAAAACACAGCTGTGGAACACACGAGAGAGGTACAAAACTACGTTTCAACTGCAGACTCTTCGTTTATTTACTTTGATAACTGCCATCAGCCATTCCACTGCTGTTTCAATCACTTACGCAAAGAATAACCACATCAGAACTACGCTGTGCCCCATTCACTATACCAAATCCCTATACCATATTCCCACTTAACTTAAAACAACTCTTTTCCCAAGCCCCCCCCCAAAAAAGCAAAAGCTGGAAGCAATTATCAAGAAGTAAAAACACACTCCAAACAAAATTTTCGTTAACACCCGAGGACGGAGAACCGAACCCAAGGGAGAGGCGGAGAGTGGCATGGCACCTTAAAAGTGGCAGCTGATTGTAACAAGTCCCAACACCCTCACACCCAAACAAAGGAAAACTTTATAAAAACACGTCGTGGTTTTCAATCAAACCAAGCACAACCGGCCGCTCCCCCACTCGCTCCCCGCGTTCCACTCCTCGCTCCGGACAGTGGCTGCGGGCGTCAGGCGACACAGACCTCCAGCCGCTGGGGCGACAAGGGGCCGCTCCCCTATCTCCTGGTCGCCCTCACTCAAGAGTGACCCCCACGCCCTTTAGGACGCAGGGTGCAGCGGCGGGAGCACATAGGCTGGACCACTACATGCTCACCCGCAGGATCGGGAAGTACTGGACAGGGCGGGGACCGAGGCACTGGGCAAGCAGGTAGTGAGCCCAGGAGACACGCCCGCCCGCCCGCCGACCCGACCGGGGGAGGGGAGAAGTTTCTCCTCAACTTCCAGACTCCGGACCCCGCAGACGGACAGCGGCGCCTCGGGAAGCCGGCGAGCAGGACGGTGGACGCCGAGGCCTAGAGCTGCCCGGCCGGGGTCAGTCGCCTACGCCGCGAGGCCACGCCGCGAGCTTACCTGGGTCCGGCCGCGCTCGCACGGGGTCGCCGCGGGGAGAAGGCGGCCGGCCGAGGCGGACGCCCGCGGGGGCCTCTCCCTTCTCCACCTCCTGCTCGCGGGGCGCCGGGAGGCAGCGACGGCGGCACAGCCGGCCCGGGACGCGTTACTTGAGGAGGAGGGAATTCCCGGGCGCCCGCACCCCGCGGCCTCCCTCTCTCCTCCTCCTCTCGCCGCCGGCCCCGCCCCTCCGCTCCCGACGGGGGCGGCCGCGCGCCGGGCGGGGGGTTGCGGCTACCTGCGCGCGCCCGCTCACCGGAACTCGCGCTCGCCTGCCCGCTTGGAGCGCCTTCCGGCGCGGGAGCTCGGCGCGGGGTCGGCGGGCGGCTGGGAGGCTCGGCCGTGTGGTGCCTGCCGACCCAACATGGCGGCGGGGGCCAGGCGGGCTGCTGAGGGGGCGTGAGGAGAAAGCAGCACCGGCCTGTGGTTCCCTGCCTGCCCGCGCGCCCACTGCCTGCCGCAACCGGCGAAGCGGGGCTCCGCCTGGCTCGCCGAAACAGCGAGCGGTGTGGGGCTTTGTTTGGGGAGGGGGGTTGGGGTTCTTTGGAAAGAGGTGGACTGTTCGTGTCTCCGCACCCATTGTCACTGATAGTAAGACCTCAGTCCAGCCGTGTGAGCCACCGGGGCGGTGCTGACACACCTTGGTCGCGGTCCAAAAACGTTCTCGTCTGGCCTTTCCGAAGCTGGGATCCTGTCCCTGCCCCAGAAGCTTCCTGTTGACTGTAGGTCAAACCTGCCTTGCTGGGAGTGGAACCGAAGCCGAGTTGTGTTGGCAGCTCTCCCAGGAATGGTGGCTTTCACTTAGGGTGGGACAGCATTTTTATTTGATCCTAGTAATAGGGAACTCGGACAGGCCACTGTGACTCTTCTCTCGACAGCTATGGAAACTGAGGTTAGGCCCCCCCTGAAATGGAGAAGTCGCGATGAAAAGGTTTTCTTTTCCTCCGAAGGCCTTGAGTCTTTTTTCTAGTTGCCTTGTAGAAAAAGGAAGGGTTTAGGAGGAATTGGGGTAAAGATTGAGAGTCAAGGTCAAGAGACAATCTAGATGTACTCCTGCTGAAGGCACGTCTGCCTTGTCACACTCTTAATTTCCCCTTTTGTATTTCCTCTTTGATGGGGTTATTCGAAGTATTAATGTGGGACTCTTGGTTTCCTGTGTGGTTTTCAGCGAAGTTCAGCACCATCTTTGGCATATTCTAAATCACACCATCAACTCTGTCAGTATTCTGGTATTCTAGGAACTTAAATGCACACGGTTTTAAAAAGTTTCTTCAAAGAAAGGAATGGGAGTCCACGTGAATAACTATGTGTGATGTAGAATGGTGCCTTATTTTGCCACTGACTGGGCATTAAGTTTTTCTTGAAACTAGAACGTTAATTACTTGAACTGTTGTCTTTCTAAACCTACAGATAAAATAGAAATATATTTGTGACCCTAAACTCTCCCAATTTCAAAAGCAACAAAAATCCTCTCAATGTTAGTTTAACCTGTTTTGAATTCATTTTGTGTTTTATTTTGTTTTACTTTGCTTACTTTTTTGAGATGGGGGTCTTGTGTAGCCCAGGCTAGCTTTGAACTTTCTGTGTATCGAGGATGACCTTGAGCCCCTCCTTCTCCTGCCTCTACCTCCCAATTTCTGGGGTTACATGTAGGTTCCATTACACACAATTTCTATATTTTAAGGTAGGGAGAGAGTATCAAAAATACACTTACAACTTACAGGTTACATTTAATGGCTATTAATTTTAGAAATGTTCTTACATTTCTAAATGTAATGATGATGACAGAATGCAGGAAATTTTGCTGGGAAGTTTTGGTGTTATAGGAACTGGTCATAACTAAAAAACTTGTTTATGAAATGGACAAGTGAATGTCAGCTCATGTTTCCCTCTTCACAGTATTATAGTGTGATAAGGACCTATCTTGAAACCTCAGGAAAATCAGCCCTAGGGAAGAAGGGGAAAGCCAGTGGAAAGTTTGAACTGCATTGGGTATTTCTAAAACTAAGGTGTTCTTACTTATTAAAGTTGGCTGGAAGTTTGAATTATTAGAAGTTGAACTGATGAGCAATGGAACCTGTGATTCTGCCTGGAAAGGTTTTTGTTTAGGATAAAGTGCTATCAGGGAGAGATCTGCCCCCTTCACTAAGGCCCTGGTAATGAGCTTCTCTTCCTGCAACAGTGGAAAGCCAGCTGTTCTGTACAGGGTACATGCAGTGTGTGACCTCAGCCATCCCTGCCACCAGACAGACTTGTCAAGATACCTTTTACCCCTTAGGAGCAGGATATCCTTGTAGCCACACGCCACCTATCTGTACTGTCTTGGCTTTGCCTTTTCCAGCTGGCTGTGCCTGCTCCAAGGCCCCAGCTAGAAAGAGTACAAGAGCCTGCCTGAGCTAAGATTGGTAGGTTCGGGCATTTCTTCTTGAGTGTGAGGCTCGTTACACCAAGCTCTCTGAAGCAGTACAGTTCATTACTTACCCAAACTTTATTTTCGTAACCTTGTAGTAGGTATGGTGGGTTTGTTTTCCCTTCCTCTCCACTGGGCAAGGGTTGTCTAAGAAGCAGAATAACATACACATGCCCTACAACGAATACGTGCTTATATGAAGTTCAGCAAATCCGCCCAGTCTTCTTGCTGCCTTTTATTCCTTTCTCGAGCTTTTAATTTTTTAGCTTACCGGGTCTACAGTCTCACAGCTTCATTCCTGCTTTCTACCCCTCCTCAGATCCAGGGCTGTTTTGTGACGGTCTAGTTTTTGCATTGACATTCCCTGACTTCAGTCGTACAAGTTCTTCAGTTTGGACCCAGTCTTACAGCAAAATCCCCACTTTCAACTCCAGCTCTTGCTATTCACTCTGCACGCTCTACTAGGAAGGCTTGCCTACTTTTTGAGCTCATACTTCAAGTTGACACTCTATTCTGTGCTAACAGCAACTTCTATGCTGAACTTGCACTTGATACCCTTGGTGTGTCCCTGTGTAGATGTGAGAATTAGTTTTCTACCAGTAGCTGGAAGTTAAGCCTGCTCTTTGAATATCTGTACTCCTAATATTAGGCTTCAACATGGAAGTTGGGTTATTTATATTTAATTTGGGGAAACGTGTGTGCCATGGTGCTTAGGAAGATGAGACAACAGCTTTTGAAAGTTGGCTCCCCCTTTTACTATGTGGGTCCCAGAGAGTGAGTAGAGGTCGTCAGGTTTTGTGGCAAGCACCTTTACTAGCTGAGATATCTCCAGCACTCCAGCATTTGGAGTTTTGAAAGTAACTCGGGTTATTCTTAGTAGCTATGGTGTATTTTAGAGTCTAATGGCAGAAGGTGAACCTCTAGCAGTATGAATAACCACCAGCAACGTCCAACAAGTGTCTTGAATCTCAGACCGTCCCTGGATCAGGCCTGGACTCCCCAGACCTTCCTTGTTTCCTGACTGAGCCTGCTTCTCCAGTCTTCCTGTTGATTCTCTGAACTTCCTCCAATAAATTCCTTTTCAGCTTAAATTAAGTAGAAAGTCTGTTCTTTGCAAGTAAGAAACTCAATTTGGACCCCAGCTCTTGGGAGGTGGAGATAAGGAGTCAGGAATCCTAAGCCATTTCCAGCTACATACTGAGTTTCAAGCCAACCTAGACTCAACCTGTCTCAACAAAAAGCCTCAGAAAACAAAACTAAAGCAAAATAAAGCACAGTTTAGTGTCTACTACTTTGTATTGCTGACTGACTGTCACCTCAGCTCTGAGGGCAGGATTTCCTGCTTTCAGTACAGACTAGGGGTGGGCCACTTAAAGGGGAACCAGTTTTCCCAGAGAGGGATAAAGGAGCAGCACAGCCAGAATGGAGATAGGAGCTTCCAGGAGCCCTAACACAGATTAATGCGATTCTTGCCAGGCTTAAAGCTGACACATGAGTCCTCTTACCTAGGTGCAGCAGTCAAGGCTCTCAGATCATGGCATCACGTCCCCCCTGAGCACCAACTCAGACCTCAGACTCCTGCTCAGCACAATTCTGACAGCAGCTACTTTCCTCCCGTGAGCTGCGTTTGTGGTTTCTGTAGTTTTTCCTGAGTGTTTTGCCCTGTGTTTTCTGTTGTCTGCTGCTGATGTGTAATACTATTGGGCAGTGTTTCTGGCCTTGAGTTTAAACTCCACTAAATTGCTACCATTTTGTTACTTCTGAAGATTTTTTTACACTTTTTACTGAGAATTAGAACCTAACTTTGCTTGAAGGCAAGAAGTTGAAGTTAGCATGTTTACCAGAACTGATGGTTTAGAAAAGAAACTAAATCAGGCTCTATCTTTCAAGTTCACTGAATGGGACCATGAAGCATAAAATATTTACATTAGGGAGCTTTTTATAATTAGGTGTTTTACAAGATGGTGCTAGCTTGGGTTTTAAACAATGTGTTTAGAATGTATAGTTTTCAAACTTTAAAATCTCCTTTCTAAAGCTGAACAGATTTTGTTGCAACTTTAACTATAAAGATCACGTTCTCATATGTATCTGACCAGATTTTAAACTTTGACTCACCATACCTTAGGCTTTGACATAACTACAATGCCTTTAATGCTTTATGTGAGTAGAGCTTTTGATGAGTTGAAATTGTTCGTTTTTTTTTTCCTTACTAAAAAGAAACACATAAAGATGCTTGCCTTTAATTCTAGCACTTGAGAGGCAGACGGCTGCACAGAGAAACCCCATCTCGAAAAGCAAAACAAAAGAGGCACGTATACATAAATATTTAAACCCATACTTTGGTGAAATGTGCTTTAAGTCATGTGAATGAATGTATTAATAAGATCAGCAATGCAGATAGTAAAGTTGATAAAACCAACAATAACAAAAGCAGTAGCTGCCTTTTATTGAGCCCCAGGCAGTGCACAGAGCTTGCCTACAGCATTCCTTGAATCCCCAGAATATACTTGGACCTTAACAGCCTTGTTTTCAGATGGGAGCTCTCAGGCTTAGAGGGAGGAGTTAAACGCAATGAGAGAAATGACTCCAAAATCTACTTAGAATCCTTATGATTTCAAAAAATATTTTCCCATCTCTACTGACAAGAATTATTTTTAAATGTTATTTTAGTGCCGGGCAGTAGTGGCGCACGCCTTTAATCCCAGGACTTGGGAGGCAGAGGCAGGTGGATTTCTGAGTTCGAGGCCAGCCTGGTCTACAGAGTGAGTTCCAGGACAGCCAGGGCTACACAGAGAAATCCTGTCTCGAACCCCCCCTCCCCCAAAATGTTATTTTAGTGACCATGTAAAACCACAGTTATTTCTCCCCAATTCTAGAACACCAGGTAAATTGCTCATAGAAAAATACTTAGGTGAAGCTGAGTATGATACACACATCTGTAATTCCAGCACCTTGGACCAGTTGGGATGATAGTGACATCTTCTCTCAAAAATGAAATAAGAATTTAAAAATAATTGCAAAACAGAGAAGTGTGGGGTTCTATAAACTCAGAAAATCCTGTTACATCCTACGTAAGAAAGGTTGGAGAAAAACTTAAATGTTTTTTTTTTTTTTTTTTTTTTTTTGGTTTTTCGAGACAGGGTTTCTCTGTGTAGCCCGGGCTGTCCTGGAACTCACTCTGGAGACCAGGCTGGCCTCGAACTCAGAAATCCGCCTGCCTCTGCCTCCCAAGTGCTAGGATTAAAGGCGTGCGCCACCACTGCCCGGCTGAAACTTAAATGTATGATACTAGTCTTAAAAGAATTAACTCATTTAATTAAAAAGAATCAGATAAGGCTTTCTGATGACTAGTTTTGTGCAGTTATTTACTCAAACTTCCACTAAAACCTGCATAAATCATGGTTTTCAAAACTCAAATACCTAGAAAATAAATGTATATAAAACAACCTGTTAATATTTCCATTTCAATCTGCCAAGCTGAGCTGACCTCAGTTAAGCTTTGCAAGATAAGCATAGTGGTAAGTGTTGGGGTCAGGAAATCACCACATGAACCTCTCAAACACTGGACCACAGTCAAATGGGGTTAGTTTAGTGAATGCCATGCCTCAAAACTGATCAATTAGGGCCACAGATCAAACTCAGGAGATGACTGCAACATTGGGTCAAGATCCTCTGGGCTTTTAAAGCCTGAGATCTACAGACGTCTGTATCAGGTTGTTCTATCAATCATGATTTAGGGATAGGAGGTTTCCTTAGGAGCATGCCTTTGTTGTACACTTATCCTGCTCCCATTGTTTGGGGTACTCAGCTGTGGCAGGGGACTTGCCCTGTCTAACCTTCATGTCTTAACTTGCCAACCAGGTTGTCAGTTATCCACGTACATGTCTTTCTGCCAAGTAGGATGTCAGTTCCCAGGGAGGTCTTAGGAACTTAAACTTTACTCAGTCCCCACTCAAAATGGAAGATCTTATTCCAAATAGTTTCTTATATTGGTACAGGTGTCTCTCTCATGTTAGAGTCCATCCCTGAGGCAGCTTGTAAAAGTAAATACTATAGAAACTCATATACAGGTGCAGGAAGTGCTACTGGGTGGTTGGTTCAGGTCCAAGTTTAACCAACTTCTGTTGTGATTGGTTTCCAAGAACACCAAAGCACAGAACATCCTATTAACACCAGTAACAGTATATAAGAAAGTTTCCTTGTGACATTTGTAACAGCACAAAATGGCAGGCTGGACAGATAATAGTTACCTAGGCCTTAACATTCTACCCAGGTCTTAACAATAAGACCCAATAACAGTTAAAAAAATAACATAATGTGAGGTAATATTCTTAATGTTCTAAAATCAATTTATTCATAAAACATTTACAAAGCACTACCTAGTAGATTATATTTTAGTCTATGTTAAACATTTTGTGATTTTTTTTTATTAGCTTACAGAAACATGATAATGAGACACATACTGAAATCCAAAATACAACAAAGAAGAGACTTCCAAAGACTACTGGGGCCTTTATTTCTAGAGAAAAATGACTTAATACCCTACAGTTTTATATGTTAAAGAGCGTTCTTTTAGAGCTATTGGTGGCAGCACACCCCTTTAATCCCAGGTAGGGTTAGGCAGAAGTAGGCAGATCTCTTCATGTGACACCAGCCTGGTCTATAGTGAAAGTTCCTGGATGCTCAAGGCTACACATTGAAATCCCCTCTTGAAAAATAAACACACAAATGAACACTTTTAGAAATACCCACTGAAGTTACTGTGGTTTAAATGTTTTATAGAAAGAAAGAAAGAAAGAAAGAAAGAAAGAAAGAAAGAAAGAAAGAAAGAAAGAGAAAACCTTAGACACCATTTCTCAACTGCCTTCTAGTCTTATCGCCATCATTGTGCTTCGTATCTTTACTATGAGCCAGTCCTCAACCCTTTCACGCTGTCTGAGCTCTATGTTCTGATGAGTTTACCTAGTAAGATATTCTTATAAAGTCTCAGAACTGCGTTCTAAAGAATTAGAAACTATGTACTAATGATTCAAATCATGTATGATGACTCTCACAGTTAGAGGATGCTATTTGAATAACATAAACATGATTGCCTCTCACAGAGATTTTCCTTGTGAAAACCATATAATTTTGGAATAAAAAGTACATTGATATTGGTGCTTGCTTTATGTAAAAATTATTTTAGTAAGTTAAAACTGAAGCAAAGGAAGAGATTAAGGAATGGACATTTTAGAAAAACAATACAAAAAAAATAAACAGAAAGGCAGTTTATGTTATGATGAATGATGTAAAATTTATTTGAACTTGTGTCTCGGAAATCATCTTGGTTCTGCTTAAATCTTTTAGGAGTATATTGTCTAATGGATTTTATTTTAAAACCTTGAAATAGAAAAAAAAAATCTTCTATAAAAGGCTCCAGAATAAACAAGGATTTTTAAAGCCTCACATGTTAAAAGTACCAGTCTCATTCCTTTAAGATGGTGTTTGTCCAAAGAACAAAGCATTTCCTGAATCTGTTTCAAGTACATAGGACTCATACCTGGGAGCTTACCATGTCTTCTCCAGAAGCTGGAAGGGTGGGGTTGTGGGAAGAAAAATACAGAAATCTATACGAAACTTTAAGATTGTTTTTAGCACATAGATATTCAAAATCCCATGAGCTATTTGACAAATTTGGTTCTTTAGACATGCTTTCTTATCCTTAAGATAGTCAGTCTGACTATCCATATAAGGCTATGACAGTCTAAAAACCATTGGATTCTGAATAAATTAAATTTTGGTATCATGACTGGTGAATTCAGGATTTCTTCTTGGCGTGATGAAAATATTGTGAGACTAGTAGTCAACATAGATTTATACTTAAAAAGCCACTCACTAAGAACTTCAAGAGTACATTTTATTCTATATAAATTATATTTCAATTGAAGTCATTTGACTCCAAAATCTGATGCCTTTTTATAACTTTGTAATTTAATACGAGTAAGTAAATTTCTCATTTCTTAGAATGTCAGGTTTTCTACTCTAAAATGAAGGGATTGAATGAAACAAATATTCTTTTGAACTACATGTTAACAATTCCTTAGTGAATGATAAAAACCAATTAGTGAGTGGCAATCAAAATCCTTTAAAAAACTGAAGCAAAGAACTGTCCAAGTGCTATCTACGCCATGTTTTGTGGAACTTTTGCTTTGTATATGTGTAATAGTTATGTAAATAGCTTCCCACCATGCTGTAAAAATGTTAGAAACTGAATATATCACTGGTTTATAATGTACTTCTTATATAATTTAGTCATCTTACACTATATGATTTGTAAGTTGTAAATTCTCCACTGGATTTTGTAAAACTCACAGGTAACATTTTTCTTTTAATATTTAGCAAGGTGCCAGACATTTTCTCAACTTCCTATGTATTAAGTCAGTCTTCACAATAGCCTAGGAAGCAGGGTTTTTTTTTGTGTGTGTTTGTGTTTTTTGTTTTTTGAGATAGAGTTTCTATGTATAGCCTTGGCTGTCTTGCAACTCACTTAGTAGACCAGGCTAGCCTCCAATTTAGAGATCCACTTGCCTCTGCCTTCCAAGTGCTGGGATTAAAAGTATGTGCAACTACTCCTGACTAGAAAATTATTTTAAAACTTCATTCAAGAGGCAGGGAAATGAGGGAAAGAAAAATTAATCATTAAGACAAAAAAAAAATATCACCAAAAAGAAGAGAGCTGGAAATTGAACTGAAATGGTTTATTTTTAAAACTCCTATTTTAATTATTGTGACATCCTACCTAGAGTTCTCATATTATTTTTTTTTAAGTTTTTAACTGACATACACTCTTTTAACCCTTCTTCATTTTCAAAATACATATTTTTGGTGGTGAATATTATTAAAAATTGAATATTTTGCTGATAGGGAATAAGTATATAGAGAGACCACTGCAGGGGATGGAAGAGGTCAGTTTAGCCCATCAGCCCTTGGTTGGGTTAAAGGTTTCCACTGAGTATCAGAAAGTGTAAAATACAAATAAAGTAACGGGTGTCTCTGTATTAAAGAATTCTTCCTTAATACAAAGTAGAACTTGTGTAATTCTATTTATCTTGATATGAAGACTCCTTTGAAGTTGGTGTACAGCTCGGCTTGAATGTGTGCTTAGTATACGCAACAAGAAAAAGGCCCTGACTTCAGTCCCCACGACAGAAAAAGGAACTGGACACTACTCTCACCTCAGACCCTCGGAGTTTAAGGCAAGGCTCAAAGTTTAAGGCCAGCCTTGGCTATATATAGAGAGTGTCTCAAAATGTTTCTTTCCCTTTAGCCTTAGTTCAGCTGAATTTGGCCACAAACATGTCCACTGTGTATACTGAGACCAGAATTGTTGTAATTAGCTTTTAAAAAGGAAAATGATGATAGCATGCCCGAGAATTGAAAACTAAATTTAGATGAATGGCTGAAATGTTTTTTTTTTTAAAGTACAAATGTCTAATTCTCTGTCTTCCTTTTTTTTTTTTTCTTTTAATGATGTCTCTATTCAATGTGTACACATGTTCCTCCTCTTGTAATGATTCAAAAACAAGCTTCTTTTTTTTTTTGAGACCTCATTGTCAAGGAGCTCCCAGACTCTTGGCAAGAATAATTGAAAGTCCAAGCTGGCAAAACGGCTCAGCAAGTAAAAGTACTTACTGCTGAGCCTGGTGATCTGAGTTTGATGCTAGGACTTTCCACATGGGTGGAAGGAGAGAACAGACCCTAGAAAGTTGTCTCTGACCTCCACGTGACCCACCACCACCACCAGGAATAATGCAGACATTGTAATGAAGTTTTAGAAGTTGGAAGCTCATCGAGGCATGGTGTTGCTTGTCTTCTGGAGACAAAGGCAGGCAGATTTCTGAGTTACAGGCTAACCTGGATTACAGAGTGAGTTCCAGGACAGCCAGAGCTATTCAAAGAAACCTTGTCTCATAAATAAATAAATAAATAAATATTTTTAAAAAGGAGCTTACTTGAGTCTTTTTTTTTTCTTGTAAGACAGATACATTTAAATTAGACCTTACTATGAGGTTTTGTTTGCCCGTTTCATTACAAGCATACTGAACTTCAGTTAAATTGTCGATACAAGATCTAACTTCAGTTAGATGATTTCTCTGACATATGCATGGCAGTTCCCTTTGTTTCAGGATTCTGAAGCCTCTCTCTGAGTACTGTCTTAGGGTTTCCATTGCTGTGAAGAGACACCATGACCAAGGCAACTCTTATAAAGGACAACGTTTAATTGGAGCTGGTTTACAGGTTCAGAGGTTCAGTCCATTATCATCATGGCAGGAGAGATGGCAGCATCCAGGCAGACATGGGGCTGGAGAGGAAGTCAAGAGTTATATGTCTTGATCCGAAGGCAGTTAGGAGAAGACTGTCTTCCAGGCAGCTAGGAGTAGGATCTTGAAGCCCCACAATGACACATTTCCTCCAACAAGGCCATACCTACTACAACAAGGCCATACCTCCTAATAGTGTCATTATTAGGGCCAAGCAAACCATCACAACCGTCATACATTGTTTGCATGTATTTAATGTACTTAGATTGTTAACATTACTTGAAGATATGTAAGATATTTACCTAGACAGTCCATTCTGCAATCTAGATTTTGCTATCATATTTTTAGAAGATGTACTCTAACATATTTTGTTCTTTAACTTTAGTTCAGCTCAAATTTAAATATTTAAATTTCACATCACAAATGTTTCAAGGTATTTCATTGGTTTTCCTTTGCAGGGTACTGAGCTGAGGGGCTCATGGATGCACTCTACCACTAAACTACAACCCCCTACCATTTCCTTCGCAGCGCTACACTACAAATTGTTAAATTTAAATCTGGCTACTAATGCCTAAGAGGCCTGGAATAATGTAGGTATTCAGAAAGAATTTCGCAAATTTGCAACTTCTCTGTGGCATTTAAAGAGGAATAGAGACTCTTGGTTGAGATGGATCTCCCCAGCACCTACACTCTTGTCAAAGTCCTTTCCTAGGAGTCATGTTCAAGATAAAGAAACCAGCAAAGAGTACAAGTAATGTAGAGAAAAGGCACTTGTATAAAGCCTGAAATGAGACATGGACTTCTTCTGCTTTGTAAAACTTTCCTTGGGGAAAATCAAGATTACAGATTTCTCCAAGGTATAGGAGAGCACATTTAACAGGGATGTCAGCCAGTAGAAAATATGCAGAACCTGTGTGACTAGTCAAATACAAGATTCCTAGCCATTTATGTTTGAAAGCAAGTTCCATTTATTTCACAGCTGACAAGCATCAGACAAGTTCCTAGTGCCTTTAATCCTTTATACCAATCCTATAATTCCAGGTAGCAATGAAAGGTGAAAGCCTGAAGAGTCAAAAAGTCCTGTCTGTGACTAACACCATTTTTTTTTTGAAATGGGTCAGCTAAAGGGGCAATATGATTCTAATTTATAAATCTTTGAAGTGTGAAAACAGGTTTAAGAATATGAACTAAGATGGCCAGATTGTAAGGCTGATGTCCTTCATGTTGCACCGTTGCCTTTATGAACTGCTAAATAGTTCCCAGCCATGCAGTTTTTCTTCTAGCATGTACTTTATCATATACTGGTAAATTGTAACTGTAAGTAATAAGAAGCCTAGGAGTTTTGCTAAAGTTAAATTTTAATTCTTAACTATGAATCAGATCCTAGCTGGGAGTGTAACTAACTGGTTTCTTACTTAGGAACTGTGTCTTAAATATCTCCACTACAAAATATTGTCTAGCTTGTGAAAATACAGACATTGAAATAAAGTGATTTTCCAGTTTATCTTGCTAAGTCAACAACAGCAAATATTTTATTAATCAAGAAATGCTTACTAAAGTGGATGAAATGTAAGAACATATCCTAGCTGGCCAGCAGTGGCGCACCGCTGCGCTCCAGAGTCGGAGTCAGTCATCCCAAGTTTGAATCCCTGTCCTTGCCTGTCAATCAATCAGTCCGGGGGTGGGGGGGAGAAGAGAACATATCCTACTTTTAGACATTCAACAATAGAATATCATATTCAAAGATGAGTGTATATGCATGCTTCATATTTTGTGAAAGTGAAAAGACTGGAAAATAAAATCATGGGGAATTTAGAATTGGGTTAGATCTTAGGCAGAGAAAACAGATACCTTCTAAAAAGTAATGGGATATGATCTGGAAAGGTAATTCTAGAAAAGGAAGGTGTGGGCATAGGTATAACTCGAATCCCAAGTGTGTGTAAAATAGAGTATTCAGAATGCCAGTATTTGAATAGAGGAGAATAGGAAGGAACGGTGTTCAACAACTAAGCATTACACCTTTCACACTGAAAGTGAATGTTTTCCATAAGACACTTCCTGTTTTCACTGCATTAAGCTTTGAAAACATGAGGCTCTACTTAAAAACTTATATGGCTTTTGTTACTATTCCAATACCTTCAGTGCCTGGCATAAAGAGTTCTGCCAGTATTTGTTGAACAAATGGATGGATGAATGAATGAATGAATGAATGAATAGGACAGATAGATTGAATTACTCAAAGTCAAATATTTAGTGGATGATGAAGTTATCCTTCGTTTCTGTCCCATTCAGACAAGGGATCATAGAGTGTTGAGGTTGTTATTTCTCCCATTATTTTTTGGCCTTTGGGAAATTTCATGGGTGAATCTTAAGAAGGTTCTCCAGAGAAACAGATCCAACACAATGCCTGTGCACATATGAGGAGCTGGTTCCTATAGTTACCATATCTGGGAAGTTGTGCAGCATGAGTTATTAAACCAGAGAGCAAAGCTAAAGAACAGATAGCACAGTTCTAGTTGGATTCTAAGGATAGCTTGGAGGTCAGGGAGTTGGGGAGATGGCCCAGTGGCAAAGCACTTGCTGCCCAAGAGTGGGGACTAGAGTTCAGGTCCCCAGAACCCATGTAAAGGCCGGCAGAGTAGTGTTTGTAATCCTAGCGCTTCTATTTGGCAAGTTGGAAGATGGGAAGGGGAATCTCTGGAAGTTCCTGGGCAAGAGACCCTGGTTTAAGTCTTCACTGTTCTGACTGGAACAGGTTCTCTGTTGCTGTGATGCCATTCACCGAGTAACCTGAAGCACACTCAAAAGATAACATCTTAAAATAGCATCACAGAATGCAATGGAAATGGGAAAGTATTGCAATTTCAGTCTCTAGCAGCAGTTTAAGACTCAAACATTTTTTTAAAAACTAAGATTATAGCAGCCTGAGCTATACAGGGAGATTTGTTTTCAACAAATGAAGAGCCCCCCCCCTCCTGTCTGCCTTCCCCAAACCTTCCAAATCAAGCAAACAAGACAATCCTATGTAACAATTGGTGAGAAGCAGGAAGAAGTAACAGGGCAATGAGGCAATCAAAGTTCACGGGAAGAAGGCAATGGAACGACGTCACCATCGGGACAATAGAGGAAGATGGTTTTGGCAGTAGCCTTTGAATAAACTTTGAAGAAAAAAATTAGAAAGAGGGGAAAAAGGAAACAGGAAAGGGAAGTCTGTCAAGAACTCAGCATGACATTGGGAGTGGGTGGGACACTTCCTGTAACAGCTTGATGTGTGGAACATCTGGTCTCCTCCTCTAGTCCCAGATCTTCAGAAATCTCAGTTTTTTCAACTGACTAAACTAGTCACACAACCAAAAAGCCATTGTCCCTAGACTGGGTTATCTAAAGAAAGAAAAATTATAGGTGAAAAATCAAACCCTCCTTTTATACTGAGGACATCTTCACTTTTTTTTTTTTTCTATGCAACAAATCCTACCTGTAAATGTACTTTATATATTTTAGAATATTGACTTCATATTAAAACTGAAGTATCAGATATATTTTAGTTTAGTTATCTCAAAGGGTAAAAGGTAGCTGGTGAACTTACAGAGAAAGAAATTGTTTCAAAGTTAATAATTTTCTGTTGCATTGTTTAATTACCTTAAAGTTTCTTTCATTTTACTTCAAATTCACTGTTGAGAAAAGTTCCTGAAACTCAGTTGTGCCCTCTAGTGGTTCCTGATATTTAGTAACGGCAGCTTTGGAGATTTTAAACGGCTTATGATTTAAATTGCATCTATTCACCTTGTATGTATGTGGTGTGTGTGCCTGTGCATGTCCGTGTCCACTCATGCACACATCCATGCAAGCATGTGCAGCACAAACACATGTGTGGAAGTCAGAGGAAAACTTAGAGTTGGTTCTTTATACCATGTGGGGCGAGGATTGAAAAAGATCCTTAGACTTGGGAGGAAGCGCCTATACTAGCTGAGCTATTTCGTTGGCGTCGTTCTGGAGTTTTAAGAAGTGGTCATGGATAGAACTAATGATTGTCATGTCACTGTCTTTTGACTACTCACTCTGTTAGGATAAGTGTGGTTATGTGGATATAACAAGTCTCTTAAATTCAGTGGCTTAAAACACTCAAAACACTCACAAAATAACTAAATACAGATTGGCTGTATTAGTATACTTGTAGCATCCAAGGACTTCCTAATTCTGTAACACTACTGACTTTTCACGTTGTCACTAAGACATAAAAAAAGTTGAAAGAGAAGCAGTAGCTTTTACCTGCTCCAACCTAGAAGTGACACATAGCTTTCCCTTCTTTCCTCGCCCTTCCTCTTCCTCAAGGTCTCTCTTCCTTCTACCTTTTTGAGCCTCTGCCCTCTCTGTCCTTCACCTTTCTCTCCAGAGTCCTTCAGTGTTTCGCATGCTGACCTTGAACTCCTGGACTACATACTCTATCCAGTCTTCCAACTAGCTAGGACCATGGGCATGGCCCACCATAACTAGATTTATAGTGTTTATTTTTATTCGGTTGTTTGTTGTTATTGTTGTTTTCTCAGGAGACAGGGTTTCTCTGAGTAACCCTGGCTGTAGGCCAGGCTGGTCTCAAACTTGAAGATCTGCCTGCCTTTGCCTCTCAAGTGCTGGGATCAAAGGTGTGCACCCATCACTGCCTGCCTCATTTTATGGTATTTCTTATTGTGATAAATGTGACATGAAAATTATGATCTTACTCATTTGATGCTAACAGTTAACTGTCATTAGAACATTCATACTGTTAATAATCACCACCATTATCCATTTATAGGGTCAATCTTTTCATTTTTTTCAATGCCATAATTCATTTGGCTAAATATGTGGCTCAGTGGGTAGAGCACCTGAGTAGTTACAAGGCTCTGGGTCCGGTCTTCAGTCTCCTCTACCCCACAATTCCATTCTCATTGTATATTCATTCTCCATCCTCCCCAGCTCCTGAAGCCACCTTTGTGTGTGTGTGTGTGTGTCTTTCTAGAGTTGGACTAGTTCCTGTACCGCAGGTAAATGGAATTATAACATGTTTATCCCTTTGTGTCCTGCTTATTTCATTTGTAAAGCATCTTCAAGGGTTACCTTATGTCATAATTTTTTCCCCTTTAAAGCCAAATAATATTCCATTATACACACTGTGCTTTATTCATAGTAGCTTGTCTTTGAAGATATCACATGCATCTGTTTAGTTAGTAAATACGTACTTCAAACACCTTGTATTGTATAAAGTATAACAAATCTTGATTACAGACAAGAAAGCAAGAATTTATTTCATTCAGCCCCAGGAGCTGAGCCTTAGGAACCAATGGGAATGAGGCAAAAAGATAGAGAAAGCCACTTCAGGTGAGAAAAGCAGCCATGACACCAAGGTCAGGCCTGGCCCCAGTAGCCATTTGCTATGCCTCCTGTCTCTGACTTTCAGTGCTCTTGGCACCTCATTAAAGTAGAATCATTCCATTTGTCTTTTGCATGTTTTATGTTCTGTTGGTTTGTTCTTGATTTTTGAGACAAGGTTTCACTGTATTGCCTTGGCTGTCCTGCAACTTGCTCTGTAGACCAGGCTGGTTTCAAACTCACAGAGATTTCCCTGCCTCTGCCTCCTCAAAGGTGTGTGTGTACCACCACTGCCAGGCCTGTTTTATATTTTTAATCCTGGAATACAGGTAAATCACCTGCAGAGATTTGAAAAACTGCAAACTCTTGGGTTCATATGGAGATTTTCACTTACTGTTCTGAGGATGAGTTTGAACACCTATACTGAAAAAAAAAAAAAAAAAAAAAGTAAGTTGGGAGGGTGGATCCAAAGTGAATGCTTAGATAGTTCTCCTGTTCTTATACGGAATGTAGTTACAGTTATCAACATTAGGTGAGAGGGTTTTCAATGTTCTCATCACAAGGAAGTCATAAATACTTGAGATGGTGGATAGCCTGACTAGTCCCAATTGATCATTATATAATGTACACATACACCAAAATAAATCAGATGATTTTTCATAAATATGCACAATTGGATGTCAGTTGCAAAATAGATCAACCCACTAAAAATAAAGTAGCAAGTGAGGAACTCTGTTGTGAAAGCACGAAAAAGATAGAAACGTGCATGGGAAGATAAGGGAATATGCTTTCATGAGGAAGGATGGGGCCCTGGGTCCCATTTCTGCACTTCATAACAGATTCCCCAAAACAAACAATTGGGTAAGGAAATGTCTGAAGGATGGCTAGTGGTCTGTAGTTGAATGTAAATTTTCTTATCCTCAGTCCCCAGCTGGTGGCATGTTTTTGAAAGGTCATTGGAACCTTTAGGAAGTAGAGTTTTAAACTTGAGGAAGTGGGTGTACCTTGGGAGTTTTAAAGCCAGCTCTCATTTCCTGTTTGGATTCTGTTTCCTGACTCAGTTTGAGCAGCCAGCTACCTTACTATGATTGCTCCCCTCTTAAACCTGAGCCAAAATAAACCCTTGAGCTGTGTTTGCTAACTATTTTGTCACAGCAGCAAACCACGCATTGGAAATGTTCATAAGTCATTATATAGACGGGAACTGAGGGACTTGAGAGAGTAATAGATACCATAGGAATATAAACACATCGTTAGGTAGATGGGTGGGAATGGAGGAGCTTGAGAAAGTAACATGTACAATGAGAATATAAATAAATCCATTAGGAATGGAGGGCCTTGAAGCCTGGGTTTCTGCTTTCTAAGTAAAGCTTCCAGCATAGCTATTGGAGGCTATACACATTCTTGATAAGGAATATGGCTTTGGAGCCAGATCACCTGGGCTAAAATTCCATTTCTTCCTCCATTCCCCAGCTCTCGATCCCTGCGCCAAAGATTCTGATTTTCAACCGGGGGTGTTTTCCCTTCCCGGGCTTTGTAGGATCATTGTAAAGACAACAATGAATTAGCATATGGACTTTGTCAGAAATAACCCTGGTAGCTGTGAGGTTTCTGTTTTGAGTCAACAATGACAGAAGCAAGGACGGGACTTGATGGCAGGGCACCCTCTTTAGGTATGGGCCACCAGAACTGCCAAGGAGCTACTGCTGAGGGTCAGGGACAGTGAAAACTGGGCACCGTTTTTATAGCAGAAGCAAGCAGTTTCTGTTTGATTTCTTGGCATAAATCAGCAGCAGAAGAAGCAGAGGAAGGCCATTAGACTGAAAGTGGGAAGGAAGAGCAAGTGGCCAGAGGGGCCCCAAATACATCCGGGATGGAGGCTAATTAGCTTTATTTTGGTCCAGGGCAGGGTTGGCAGACTTGGGAGTCACGAAGGTTTCCAGGTATCTGAACTAAGGATTCCTGTGAAGTTTCATAGATAGGTTTAGATGGAAATTCAGTGGCGACCTGGGGGGAGGGGACAGTCAGAATGACAAACTTGTTAGGACAAACATGTGTCAGCTATTCCACCCATCAATCATTTTCAAACTTGTTTGAGAATCTTCTGTGGTTCTTCAGCAATGCTTCAAGACAAATTCTATCAGATTGGCTCCTGGCGGAGGGTAATTGTAGGAAAAGTGGAAGCAGATTTTATTTGTAAGACTGTTAGAAAAACAGTGTATTATTTTGCTTTGGAAAGCACTGCCCCTTGATGAAATGAGTGTGGGTTTGAGACTTTGAACTTGGATCATGCCTCCTCTAAACTACAAGTGTGACTTAGACTAGGTCATTTACATTCTTTAGATTTCAGTGTGCTCATTTGCAACACTGGTAAATTGGATTAGATGATCTTTCTCTGACATCCCTTTATTTAGAGTCCCCAAGGGTTGGAATTTAGCCACCAGGCTGTTCAGCGCTGAGGAAGTTTGCGGGTGCCACCTTGTGGCCTATGAGTTCCCAATGGAAGATAGAGTGAAGCTGAAGGAGTTGAGAGTTCTCGACACCATGAGGAAAGCAACAATCCAACCAACCAGAGCCCCAGGTCTAAGCCACCAGCCTGGGAGCGCTTAGGGAGGGACCCATGGCTCCAGCTATATGCAAGGAGCTATATATATAGTAGGAGAAGAGATCCTGGTCCCATGAAGGCTGGACATGGGGGTAGGATATTCGAGGGTGGGGAGGTGAGGTCAGGGGAGGTGGGTGGGGGTACACCAACGTGGAGGCGGAAGGGGGGAAGGGATAGTGAGTTCTGGGAGGGAGGGGGGAAATGGGTAAGAGAGAACATCTGAAATGTAAAAAATAAAAAATTTTTCAATAAAAAAAAAAAAAAAAAAAAAGAAATAGTGTTGTCATGAAGTTCTGCCAGGATTTTGGATGTTGGGTCTTCAAGGACATGAAGCCCTATCCAGGGTAAGAGTGTTCTCTTGTTAGCATAGATTGTGGATGAGTTGGATATGGTACGGTAGCCAGAACTCATCAGGAAAATCAGAATAACTCCACGTGAATAATTTATGGTCTGCCCAGCCTATTAGAGAGAAGTCCTTTAACAGTGGCCAAAACTTTCTTAGAATCAGCTTACTTCAATTAGACTTCTTCTTTATTGAAACAATGACCTTGTAAATGACTCCATATTCATATTTAAACCTAGCTCACTCGTCTCCCAGTGTGGTTATAAAATGCTCTGATGTGTGGTACGCTACTTAATAGCCCTTGCTGAGCAGAGATGAGGTCAGGGTCACTTTACAATAATCCACGACAGACTCTTAATTTAAAATGACCTTTACGATGGCTAATTATCAATAGTGAAGCGTCAAATGTCTGATTCTGAAGGGTTCTCAGAACAATTTTCTGGAAATGGCTTTGGATTATGAATTTCCTACCCAAGGGTACAGGAGCATTCCAAAAAAGGCTGTCACAAAACAAACTGAGTAAAGCGGAAGTCAGAGGCAGGTTTTCTCTTAGTTAAACCTTGAACAGAGATGCTAGGCTTTTGGCCAGGAACAGCATTCCGCTTGAGTTTAGTATTCACAAGTTGTTGTTGTTAGGGTTTTTCATTTTGTTTTGTTTTGTTGTTAGAAAATCTTGAGTTTAAAATTTTATCCTCTTAAAAAGTTAGCTTTAGAACTGTTTTCTGGTTCCTTTATACTTAGAAGTATTTTACCACTTCTGTTTTTTAGCCAGAGCTTCAAATTTCAAGCCGTGTGTGTGTGTGTGTGTGTGTGTGTGTGTGTGTGTGCGCGCGCATGTGCGCGCGCGCGCTGCGCGCACATTCAGGGGTGGAGCATGAGGGCACACTTGGGAGGCAGAGGCAAACAGATGGCTCAAGGCTAGCCTGGTCTACAGAGCAAGTTCTTAGATAGTCAGAACTACACAGAAAAACCCGTCTCAAAAAACAAAAAAAGCAAACAAACACAAACAAAACAACAACAAAACAAAAGGAAAAAAAAGAAAAAGCAATCACACTGTGAAGCTAAAGGGATGGCTTAGCAGTTAGGAGAAGTGGATGCTCTTGCAGACGTGTCAAGTTTGGTTCTCATTACCTACATGGCAGTTAGCCATTAATAACTCCAGTTCCAGGGTTGATGCCCTTTTTTTTCTGACCCCCAGATGCACTGTACACAGTTAGTTCACAGATATAAATGCAGGCAAGACACAAACACATAAAATAACAATAAATCTTTAAAAATAAGTTATACTATCCAGAATTTATTATAATCTGATACCAAGCTATCACCCCGTCTTGCATTTCTACAAGTTAGTCTTGTATTTTCTACCACTAAATATTCTTGCCTCTCTGACTTATATCTGATAACAGGATACGGTAGATCATGAGATTTTAAACCGTTTACTTGTATTCTTAAGAGTTCATCAAGCTCACCTTTGCATTGGCCACTTAAACACGCACAAACACGCAACAAGAGCAATTTAAGGAAGGAGAGAGTCTTCGGTCTTACAGTCTGGGTACAGGTCATACTGGTGAGGTAGCCTGACAGGAGGAGCTTGAGGGAGCTGATCGCATGCATCCACAGTCTAGAAGCAGGGAGAAATGAACGCTGGTGCTCCACTTGCTTTCTTTCCACACACAATCCAGGACCCTGATACTCCTCAGAAAACTGCTACAACTATATCCAGAAGTGTGTTTCCTAGTTATTTATTTTTTTAAATCCAGTGAAGTTGCCAATGAAGATGAAACTGTCACACATCTTCACTCATATTTTCATGTCTATCTTATTCAAGGTTTCTATTGCTGTAGAAAGGATAGCATAAATCCCATTTGTCTTCATTTAAGGACCAGGCCTGATTTCCAGAAGAAAGCTATAGGGCACCAGCTCCAGGAACAGACCATGAAATCCAGAAACAAGGTCATAAAATCCCCTCCCAAAGAGAGCAGCCCAGGATAACCACAAACATGGGAAACTATCTTATCTCAGAGTGAGGCATCTGTGCTAGGCACTAGAGAGTTCCCTTGATTGTCAGGGGCAGCCTTGCTTATACAATGAAGGCCTAAAGTCAGCAATAGGCCTGACGTACACCAAGTCTTGGGTCTCTGTGGAAAAACACTGAAACAGAAGCCTAGAAGCTATTGTAAACAAGCAGCTTTGGTGGAGGGCTGCCAAGCCTGAGTAGTCATAGACCTTGTAGATAGGTAACCTTGGTGGATAGTACCAACTTAGATAAAGACAAGTGAATCATAGGCGGAGTCATAGTGGTTTGTCTCCTGAACCTTCACCCAGCTGACACTCTGTTCTGGAAGATTTCTGTACTCCCCCTGAACACCTACGCTCCTGCGTCATCCCCTTCCCCACATCCTGCCTTTTTGTGTATATAACCCGTGTGTAAAAAAGTAAAAATCTGCGGTCTGATCAGCCTATAGACAGGCCGTGATCCTTGTGTTCCTCGTTTCTCTTCATCCTCTCTTAGGTGATCTCCCAGACCCTGTTTAATGTCCTGCAGGCCAGGACACTTGATTCCCTATAAGAAGGCCTGTGCACGTTTGTCTGGGGTTGCCATTTTGGAGAAAAGTTGACCCCACATATTGGTTTGCTTCTGCAGAATCAACACTCCTTGTCTTTGCATACTATCTGAGTCTGGGGTCTTCCTTCAATGATTTTGGACCCTTACACTATGAAGAGACACCATGACCGGGGCAGCTTTTATAAGGAAACATTTAATTGGGATTGGCTTACAGTTCAGAGGTTTAGTCTATCATTGTCATTGTGGGAAGCATGGTGGCATGCAGGCAGATGTGGCACAGAGTGGTAGCTGAGAGAGTTCTACAATTGAATGAGCAGGCAGCAGGAAGACAGTGAGATACTGGGCCCAGCTTGAGCATCTGAACCTCAGAGCACACTTCCCCAACCCCCACATCCTCCAGCAAGGGCACACTTCCAATAGTGCCACTCCCTATGAGTCTGTGGGGCCGTTGTTTTTATTCAAATCACCACATTGTCTTACAACAAAAGGTATGTATCCTTCATCTGGGTTCTAGGTTATGTGGCCTCTACAGGCCCATTTTTTAAATCAGTGAGTATATCTCTTCCCTCCTCAAACTTTCTCTGGTGGAAAAATGACCATGCTTAAGTGATCTGACTTTGGACAAGAAGCAGATGTAGCTCCATTCTCCACTTTAGTGGAGGTCTCTTTTCCTCCTCCAGCTGAACCTCATCCCAGAGTGGAGTCAGTTCTTTGTTTCCTCAAAGGCTAGTTGTTGTGGTAAATCTCCAACCCAAACCAAATAAGCCCATACAAAGAAAACACAACTCAATATGAGTACAGGCTGCACGCCTAGATTGGGCAGATCTACCATTACACTACTCTAATCCCCAGCTGTGAGATCCCTTATAACTCGTGGTTTCTCCAGGCCACGTGCTTCGGCTCCATTTTCCTTCCACCTCTTCCATTGTCCTCCCTTCTTCCCCTATCCTCCTTTTCCCTAAAACTTTTCAGCTCCACCTTCCCTTCCACTGCTCAGTCACCGGCTCAAGCTTTTATTTTACAAGTTAAAATGGGGAGAAGATTCACAAGAAGTCACCTGAATTCGAGATTCACTCCTTTTTCCAGGCAGCCCCTCTTGGGAAAGCAGAATTAGCATCAAAACACAAACAACACCAGGACAATCCTACAACCGCTAGTCACAATGTTTACACCATATGCTGAAACTCTTCTTAATAGAGTAACCGTTAGCAAAGTCAATGGTTACTTTTCTGGCTCCTCCTCCTTGATCCTTCTTGGGAATTTGCTGTTACTGGCCATCTTTCATTAGTTGTCTCTTCACTTCTGGCATGACACTTCAGACTCTCATCTAGTCCTTATCAGTTTACTTTTCACAGAACTGTGATCATGCCTCGTGTGTGTATGTGATAAACTCAGAAGAAGTGCCAGATATTACAAGTTTGCATCGATTGATTTTCTCATGGAATACTCAGGACAACCTGATGAGATAGGTAATTTGCACTTTCATATGACAAGAAGAATGCAACCCTCAGAGAGATTGTATACACTGCTCAATGAGCAGCAAGGGACAGATTCAGTCCCAGGGACCTGGGTGTTTGGGCAGCCCTTGTTCTCTGATGCTTCTTAAGTCTTTACAAAGATGCTGCTCACAGTTTTCTTCTCTTCACTTCCCCAGTAAGAAAACATGGCAGACGCAACGTGTAGAAGAAATTGTGGCCTCATATTTCAGAGTACCCCTGTTTGTGATGGTGAGGAGCATGGAAGCAGGCAGATAGAAATGGTGCTGGAGTAATAACTGACAGTTTACATCTTGAGACATCACTATGAAGCCCAGAAAGCTAAGTGGGATAACATGGGCTTTTGAAACTTCAAAGCCTGACTCCCTCCCCCCAAGTGACACACCTTTTCCAACTGGGGAACAAGTACTCATTCAAATTACCACAGCTTGGTTATTGTTTTTTCTGTTTCCACTAAAAGGTAAGCTCTTTGAGGGCAATTCATTTGTTTAGAGATGATGGTTATTTATATACACACATTGTGCACTGTGCACGGAAGCCCTAGCTGAGGTGGAAAAATGGGCTAAAATCTAATTTTCCTGTATTGCTCCTAGAAGGGCTGTCTTTTAAAAATGATTCAGGCATGATATCCAGACTGGGCGTGGGCCTGGCATGTGTCTTGCTCAATAGTTGCATTTCCAGAGACTAGAACAGGGCCTGGACATGTTAGACTCTCACAGAATATTTATTTGTCGGGAGAAAACTTGTTTATACACTGAAGGCCTAAAATCAGCCATAGGCCTAAGTCAGACATACATGCCTGCTAATACAAAGTCTTGGTCTCTGTGGAAAAACACTGACCCTAGAACAGATAGCTATAGACCTTGTAGACAAATAGCCTTAGTAGAAAATTACTAGCCTGGATAAGAACAAGTAGCCATAGACCTTGTGGATAGGTATCCTTGGTGGAGAGTACCAGCTTAGATAAGAACAAATGAATCATAGACAGAGTCATAGTGACCTGTTCCCTGCTTCTTCTGTGAACTTTTACCCAACCAAAACCCTATTCTGGAAGATATCTGTACTCCCTCTGAGAACACCTGTGCTCCTGCATCATTCCCTTCCCCACATCCTGCCTCTATGTGTATATAACCCCTGTGTGAAAAAATAAAAATTACGGTTTGATGAGATTCTAGACAAGCCATGGTCCTTTGAGTTTACCTGTTCCCCCATTCTTTCTTTCAGGTGGTGCCCCCGACCCTGTTCACCACCCTGCTGGACGGGGCATTTATTAACTGACTAAAGTGTAACAGAGTAAACTGTAGCTAGCTCAGTTTATATTAGAAAATAATCATGTAACTTTAAGAAGATTTTATTTTAAATTATATTTATACGTGTGTGTGAGTGGGTGTGTGCATGTGACGGCTGAGCTAACAGAGGCTAGAAGAGGGCATAAGAATCCCTGAAGCTGGAGTTACAGACAGGTACTGGGAACCAGACTCAGGTCCTCTTTGAGATCAGAACATGCTCTTGACTGCTGAGTTCTGAGTAATCTCTTCAGCTTATAAAATAAAGTGCTGGTGGGGCTGGGATGATAGCTCAGGCTCGCACTCATTTGAATATTAGGAAGAAGTGACAGCCCTCCTGAAATCCCAGCACTTGAAAGTAGAGATAGGGGAATTTATTGTCAAACTGAATAGATGAGCTTTGAGTTCAAGTGAGAAATCCTACCTTAATATACAAGATAGAAAATTAAAGAAGGCATATGATGTTAAGCTCTGGCCTTCATGTACACCTGCACACACAAATGTACCTACATATGTTAAAATACATAGATACAAAACACACATACACACACACACACACACACACACACACACACACACACACACACACACAGTGTCCTACCTGGCAGGCAAATTCTTTATTATTGAACTACGCCGTCAGTGTTCAGGAAGTTCTTAACATTCAAAAAAAGTCTCCATTGCAAAGAGGGTAACATACAAACAACAAAAAATTATCTTTGAGACAGGCTGACCTCAAATTCATTCTTCTTCTTCAAAGTCCTGAGTACTATGATTACAGGTCTGTGCCACTATGCCTGGCAAATAAAAATTTCCTCTACGATCCATTTGGGTTTGATAAAGCTACCTAACCTCCGGCCCACATCTTTGATGCTTATCATCTTCTTTGAAGTAGAATGGGGTTGCAGCCAGGAGCTGACATGTCTCACTGCCAAAAAAGGTCTTTTGTTTGTAAAACATCTTTCTTCAAATGCCATATTCTGTAGATCTCTGAGGTTTTTGAAGACTATCTATCTATCTATCTATCTATCTATCTATCTATCTATCTATCTAGAATCTAAATTGTTTGTGTCTAACTGTTTGCTATCTGTTCAACTCTGAAAACAGCTTACTTGAGTAGACTAGTATCTAACATAATTATAAGTTTGGTTGTATGACTGTTTGTAGCAGGAGATAGAAAAGAAGACATCCTGCTGGCTCCTGGATTTGCTGCTATGTTCTTGCACTAATATCAGCTACCAGTGAACCACCTGGTCCAGGCTACTCTCTCTGACTTGCCCCTGCAGTGACCAGTTGCTCTGCTGTGCTTCCAGCTCCGGTTCACTCGTCCCTGGAGTGGCTAGTTCCTTCACAGCCATAACCACCCGGTTGTTGGTGGACTCACCTACCAGTAACCCAGTAAATCAAAACTCTAGATGCTTAAAGTTAACCAATGTGTGTGTGTGTGTGTGTGTGTGTGTGTGTGTATACTTTTTTTTCTTAATACACAAGATGCCCACACAACTTAGAAAGTTATTCCAATATTGCTAACCTTTAGGGTTCATGTCTACCTATTTACTTGATGCCACATGGATCCATGTCTGCAGCCATTTCGCCTTCTTTGCTCTCCCCCTGCATTTCTTTCTGCCCCTCCCTCTCTGCCACCCTTAGCTCTGCCTCCCTTTCTCCTGTCCAATCATAGGCTTCCTGCTGCAAATAGATTGGGCAGGGAAATCTCTGCCACAGCTATTAACTTGCATTTTTTAATTATCTCAAAGAGATTGTAATAGCAGCTTTCAAAAGGACTAGAATTTTACATTGCATTTAAAGAGAAAGATACAATAACTTAAACAAGAATTGATACATAATATGTTGTAACCAAACATAACCTTAATTTTGTGGCAATATACAAAGATCTATATCAATGTAAGATTTTTGGCTAGTTGTAGCTCTATAGTTTAAGAGTAGATTCAATAATCTACTCTTTATTCTTATTATTCCTGTATTATTCCTATACCTCCTTTTTTCTTTTCATTCCCTTCCCCCCTTTTGGAGAGAAAGATAGAGGAAAGAAAGAGAAAGAGAAAAAGAAACCCCTGAATCTAACCTCCCTTATTTTGTTTCCCCCTGACCAAAACTATTACAACTTGTAAACAGTCTCCCCAAGGACAACAAACATCCATCATCCATTGAACGACCAAAAAACCATCCACCCAACCTCTAGGGAATGATGAATCCTTCTCTTAAAATTGTTTCCTGCTGATTTGGGATATTGTTTTCCATTTGGGGGCCCTAAGAAAATTGAGATACTGGTTAATCTTTTTTTTTTGTTTTTGTTTTTTTTTTTTTGTTTTTCGAGACAGGGTTTCTCTGTGTAGCCCTGGCTGTCCTGGAACTCACTCTGTAGACCAGGCTGGCCTCGAACTCAGAAATCCGCCTGTCTCTGCCTCCCAAGTGCTGGGATGAAAGGCGTGCGCCACCACTGCCCGGAGTAGCACAACTTTCTTATTTACCATCTGGGCCCCTTGGAAAAGGGAAACCTTGAACTGAGAGGAAGACCACATCAGGAGTTGAGAAAGACTCCTCTCAGAGTAGCCAGAAAGCATCAGGATAAACTAGGGGGGTGTAGAGGAATTTTAATCTAGCAAGATGGCTTCTCTGATAAGGGAATCACATCCATAGACCTTCTAGGTCTATGTGATCCAGCTGGAATACAGACATGCCCTTTGCACACACTTTTAATCCTTAACAATGAAGGTGAGGTTAGTTTGTAGAAGGAAGCAGCCATGTTTGAAAGTGACGCCTAATTGAGGGGCAGACAAAATGATGAATCAGAGAAAGATTTGACAGAATGAATCACAGTTAGGATATGCTCAACTCACACATGAACAGACAGGAAGGAGAGGCTACTTTTGCACAGTGCAGGGAGAGAAAGGTATGTGTATGTATGTGGCAGTTTTAGCAGGACAGTTTTACAAAGACAGATAGCAGAGAAAACAAGCTAGAAACAGGTGAAGACAGAGTGAACCAGAGAATGAGAAGGAGCCAGAAGATTAGAACTTATTGCCAAAGGTAGTGTAAGGCCAAGCAGGACAATTCAGTGAGAAACCAGATCGAATTGGTCAGCTTGGGAGATTAGATTGTACAGAGGCTAGAAGCTTCTAGGCTTAGGGACAGTTAGAACAAAGAAGGAAACACTATAGGCTCAGCCAAGGCATGTATTTGCACACCTTATCACTTCATCTGAGAGAATAAAAGTGACATTTACAAGGGGCCCAATCCTCAGCTTCACGTTGGGACTGGATAGCTGAAGTCAGTGACACAGATTATACTTGACACTTAGTTTCCCAAAAGAATAATGCCTCATGAGGTTTCCTGGCACAGAACTGAACTCATGTCCATCCTCTTCATGAACTTCGGCAACCAGGCTTCTGATTTATAGCTTAAGGTAGTTGTTTTAAATGCAGTTTAAATGATGATTGGTTAAAAGAAGGTAAGTCATGACTTAGAGATCTGTAGTGGGAAGAAGAATTTCATTATTCTTTTGGTGGAGTACTTTTAGACAATTCTTATCCTTTGAGCAACATGCTATTACTTCAAATACAGACCAGAGTTAAAAGAAGACATATTTGCTGCTAATGATGTATAAGACTGGCATGTTGAGGGTCGGAGAGTAGTCAGTCAGTTCATTAGCAATATTTTGAATAATGCTTATATTAACTTTTGTGGCGATTTTTTCCCCTATGTATATATTAGTGTGTTTCCTGATAATTTCAAGTGGAAAGTTTCAAGTTGTATAGTTTCTCAAGTGCTTGCCTCTTGCCCACTGTCTTTTTCTTTGGCAGTCTGGGGGCAGCAGCACAAGCTGCACATACTTAGCTCCTCGTTCTTTCCGTTTGACACTTTAGGATTTTCATAGATGTAGTTCTCAATTGATAGTCTAGGAAATAATAAAGTTTGTGTGATATAACAAAGAGAAATAGCATCATAATTATGTTCTCTCTCTCTCTCTCTCTCTCTCTCTCTCTCTCTCTCTCTCTCTCTCTCTTTCTCTCTTTCTCTCTCCCTCTTAGCTTCCCTAGTGCTGGGATGGTAGGCAGCCACCACAATGCCTGTCTCTCTCTTAGGTCTTGAGTGTAGGAAATGAAACTGCAGGCATCAACAATATATGAATCATATCTTGTCAGGTTGTTATCAGGAACTCTTGCTTTGTACTCTATGTGGAGCTCTATAGACATCTAGAAAATCTTGCTTGAGCTGTGATAATTTTGATCTTGCAGCCACGCTACAGAGTCCTGCCTATTAAGATTGGTTTCTTAGTGTCGTGGAATTATTTTCCAACAGTCTGGGTTTGGGCTGCCATTTAAGAATGCAATATAATTTTCAAACAACACTCAGATGTAGGAAAAGCCAGTATGAATCACAGGGAAATCGCATCAGTGTCCTTCAATTTCACTATGTCTCTTGATTTCATTCTTGCAGTGAAAAGTATCCTTAGCAACCAGGACTGTGGGCTTGCTGCATAAAAAGCAGACCCTCAGTCCAACCCAGCAGTTAAGGCTCAACAGCTAAATCTAGAGCTATTGCTTTTCCTAGAGATAATAAGCATACAGATGGCAAGACAGCAAAAACACAAGATAGAAAAAGCAATGTGCTTTAGGTTACATGCTTGGTGGCCTCTCCTTCCCAGACCTACTAGGCTGCTCAACAAAAGACAGTCTGACACTTCATTATGGCAGGAGGGAAAAGACGGGGAAACAGCAATGCTCACAGGAAATGCAGAATATTCTGAATGAAAAGGGTCATAATTGAGTTCTCCCTGCAACCAAAATTTATGTTGCATAAACTGGCTCTATAGAAAAGAGAAAGGCAATGAGAAAAGAGGATAAATTCTCAGTGACCGTGTTTGAGCATATATGAGAAGACATGGAACATTGAGGTATATTTTGAAAATAGTTTATTTCTCAAGAATTGATATGCATATAATATTCTTATAATAATATATATTTAAAATATTTTTATTGTGTATATTCATTGTACATGGTAGTGTGTTACTGAGGACATTTTGTTTCTTTGTTTCTGTGTGTGTATGATTGTGTATATGTGTCAGTATGCATGTGGAGACCAGAGGTTGATGTCAAGTGTCTTCCTTAATCATATTTAATTTTTTAAAATATTTTATTTTATGTGTATGAGTATACTGTAGCTGTCTTCAGACACACCAGAAGAAGGCATCAGATCCCATTACAGTTGGTTGTGAGCCACCATGCAGTTGCCCGGAATTGAACTCAGGACCTCTGGAAGAACAATCAGTGTTCTTAACCTCTGAGCCATCTCTCCAGCTGCTTTACTTTAGTTTTTTGAGACAGAAACTCTCACTAAGCCTGCAGCTCTCCAATTTGGCTAGACTAGTTGGCCAGTGTGCCTTAGGGCCCTGCCTGTCTCTGGCTTCCCACTCAGGGTTACCATTAAGCACTTGGTTTTCTCCATGGGTGCTCACAAGGCAAGAACTCTACTGACAGCCTCTCACCAGTCTCCATGAGGGCATTTCATACAGTACATGTTGGGCACATTTCCCACACCCGTTATTACCTCTCTTCCTGCTCCATCTGTTGTCTTTGTTTCCTTAGGTGATTTTACTCATACTTTCATGACATACATGCATGCAGTGCTGGGATTGAGCCCAGAGTCTTCTGGATGCTCAACAAACGTTCTACCACTAAGCAACATCTCCAGCCCTTAAGGGTGAAATTTTATTTCTTACAGTGTCCTTAGGCATACATCAAAAGCTCAGGTGCTATATGCACAGTAAGAACAAGTGCTGTCAAGTTCAAGATTAGCATTCTATGAACAGTAAAGTAAACCTGTAAATTAAGTGCAATTTCACTTCTTGTATGTTTTTGGGAGTAATCAAATGGCTCCTTGGTATCAATAGGTATGTACCAAACAAATGCTGAATTTCCGTGTTTTATATTTGTGTTCGTTCTCATTTCTGCCTCATAAGGGTTTTTGTAAAATGTGGTGTTGAAATGTCAAAATTACAGTTTATGTTTTCTTTCTTTCTCTTTCTTTTTTTGCTGTTTTTTTTGGGGGGGATGGGGTGGGATGAGGTGGGTGGAGTCCCAGTGTAGCTTGAATAATAGAAATATTGAAAAAAACAAACAAACAAAAATAACAATAAAAAAGAAATATTGAAAGCGAAAGATATGATGGAGCTTCTGATCAACATGAAGCGTTACTGGTCTCAGATAGGTTTAATATAGATGATTCCTGATTTCCGATAATAAATTAGAAGTTGTTTCCGTTCTAATGCCAAAAAAAAAAAAAAAAAAAAAAAAAAAAATGCCAACAGAGGTCACAGGTTGTGGTTTTGGCTATGACCACAAGGTGGCAGTGCCGTACTGTGAGAGACCGTTGCTCCTGTATTTCCTGGGAAATAATTGCAAAGTGAACTTGGTTACTAAATTGACAGCAGCTTTAGAGGGTAGATGCCTGGCAACAAAATTTCCTGTTAAGCTTTTCTGGGGGTGAAATTCGTCAAGCTCACAAACTGTTTTTTTGTTTAAGACTTTTTTCCCCTTGGAAAAGTTTCAAAGACCTCTTAGGAAAGAATTCATACTATGTCAAAGTTACTAATACATTTTAGTTTTCAAACACTAATTTACGTTTTTTTTTCTCTGTATGACAATTTTCCTAAAATTGGAGACACAAAACAGCTGAATGGAGAGGGGAGGAACTGGTGACCCAAAGGGCCTCAGGTCTCTGGAAGGACTTCCTGGTGGCTGGAGGGATCTCAGGAGCTGGAGAGTGGTTGGTAAGATCTACTTTCTGGTCTCCTCAGTTGCAATGGTGAGAACTTCGAATTACAAGTCTCTGGAGTCTTTTCTAAGAGTGTATGTTATCTGATCTCAAACTCTTTCGAAAGAACATGTGAGCAGGGTGTGGTGGCCCATACGCTTAATTTCAGAACTCTTGCGGTAGAGTTCCAGGACAGCCAGAACCAGGCAGTGAGACCCTGTCTTAAGCAACAACAAAATAGGTAAGATGTAGAAGATTGTGTGCCCCACTTAAAAGAAAATTCATAATGTAGTGTATATAGAATGTAAGTAGTGTTTATAGAATGTATGTAGAATAATGCTTTGGTTTGAGGACAGAAGTGATTTTTATTTCTATAGTTTTAAGGGTGAGAACTTTAAAGTTTTAGTTGAGTGGATACAGTCCAGGAGATTTATAGAAAGGGCTGGATGCAGCTCAGTGGTAAGTAAAGTGCTTCACAAGTCCTGGATTCAACCCTTAGCACTAGGGAAAGACTGTGTGTGTGTGTGTGTGTGTGTGAGTATGTGAGTGTGTGTGTGAGTGTATGTGTGTGAGTATGTGAGTGTGTGTGTGAGTGTATGTGTGTGAATGTGTGTGAGTGTATGTGTGTGAGTATGTGAGTGTGTGTGTGAGTGTATGTGTGTGAATGTGTGTGAGTGTATGTGTGTGAGTGTGTGGTATGTGAGGTTGTGTGTGTGTGTGTGTGTGTGTGTGTGAGTGTATGTATGTGAGTGTGTGTGAGTGTATGTGTGTGTGTGTGTGAGTATGTGAGCATGTGTGTGAGTGTATGTGTGTGTGAGCGTGTGTGTGTGTGAGTGTATGTATGTGAGTGTGTGAGCTTGTGTGTGTGTGAGTGTGTGTGAGGTGTGTGAGTGTGTGTATGTGTGAGTGTGTGTGAGTGTGTGTGAGTGTGTGTGTGTGTGGCTATGTGTGTGTGTACAAGTGAATAAAGCAGAGGCAGGAAGATATGTATTACATGTTTTCTATCATCTGGGGAATCTGAAGAAGAGAAAAAGACCATATGAAAGTATTGGACTGCCAGAGAAGAGTAGGGGGACCTTAGAGGAAGAGATTAGGTGAAGGTAACTGGGAAAGTAGATACACCCAAAACAATGATTTATATATTCATGGAACTGTCATTGTGACATCTATTAATGTGTACAATTAGTATATATTAATGATGTCAAAAAAAATCAGTGGCCTTCTAGTTGCAACTTTTAACGTTATATTACTAGCCAAAGGTGACGGTATCTTGTAAATGTAGCTTTTGTTCACCTGTTGTAATTGTTGTCTCAGAGGCTTTCCACCTCTGTCTGCTAACCCGGGCCTAGTCCTGGAAGCTTCTAGCTTCCATACAATCTAACCTAGGCCCTAATGTTTTCAGCCTTCGAGACTTGCTGCTGAGTAAGCTCACCCCTTCCTAGTTCTTTCTGAGCTCTGGCTGGTTCAGCTCAGCTGTCTGTCATGGCTCCAGCTCCTCTCCAAGCTGACTGATTCAATCTGGCTTCTCTCACAGACTCTGACTGAATTGCTCTGCTTGGCTTCTAACTCTGATCTGTTCTAAGAAGATGGCTTCTTCTCGTCTTCTTGCTTGTCCTATCTTCACCTGTGTCTTGCTTGTTCTCTCTTCAACCTGTCTTCCCCAGTAAAACTCTCCTGGTAAAACTGCCCTTCCTCTTTTCTCTCTGTGCTGATGTTTCTTAAGTAGTTTCCCTTTCTTCTTGTGAGACTTGGGTAAATCCTATTCTGTCAGATCTTTCTCTGATTCGTCACTTTTTTTTTGACATTCAATTAGACATCACTTTCAAACATGTGTGTTTCCTTTTATAAACTAACTTTGTGGGATTAAAGATTTGTACTAAGGATGTGTCTGTCTACCAGTCAGAGGGATTAGAGGTGTGTGCTAAGGCTGAGATATACTGAGATATACTCTAACTAGAAACAGGTTTTTTTTTTTTTGGCAAGCCATGCAATCTTGGGCTTCATGGTGTGATCAAATATCCTGCAACAGTGCATAGCTCCATAGAGGGTTCAAGGCCCGTCTGGGCTACAAGTTACCTTATTTCATTTCTGCCTCTGTTGATACATTAGTAGCTGCAGCCAGGTGTAGTGGCTCTGGAAAGGCCAAAGCAAGAGGACCTATAGCTTGCAGCTAGCCTGAATTATTAGGTAGAAAGACCCTGTCTCAAATCAAAAAAGAAACCACACTTATATTCAGATAACATATCTAATACTGAAGAGTTATATAAAGATCTCTCCTGGAGACATGATATATTTTGTATTGTGTGTATACATTCTCTTGACTTGCTTATTAAATTGTCTCCAAAGAATTTACTCACATATGGAGAGAATTAGCAATGGGCCCTACCTTCAAGGACACTGTGTTTTTCTGATATTAATGAGTGAGTGGTCGCAAAGACAGATGATAAGTGATGGAACTGGGGAAGTCCAAGTCTGTGAGCACATAGCAACAGATAAAAAAAAGTTTACTGTACTCATGACCTGTTTCTGAAGAAACCTAGAATGGTGGTTTAAACTGTATTTTCAAATTCACAGGAAAACAACCCAGTTTTCTTTTTTGAGACCTGGTCTCATGATGTAGCCTTGCTGACCTGGAACTCACCCTGTAAACGAGGCTGGTCTCCAAATCACAGAGATCCGCCTGCCTCTGCCTCCCAGTACTGCGATTAAAGGTATGTGCCACCTCACCTGGCTATAGAAATCACTATTTTTCAAAATGTATTCATTCTCAATGTTTTATGTACGGGTATATTGTTGGTAGAGCTCAGAAGAGGGTGTTGGATCCTTTGAAACTGGGTTACAGATAGATGATTGTGAGCCACCATGTAGGTGCTGGGAATCAAACCCAGGTCTTTGTGAAGTTTGGTTCTCCACTGAGTCATTTCTCTAGCCCCAAATTAGTTGTCTAACAAGACACAGAGAAAACCACACCATTTCCATGTTAAATACATTTCCTCCCCTTGAACAACCTAAAATATTTGGAGGGATTTTTTGTTTTGTTTTTGTTTTTGTTTTTTACATTGATACATTTTTTTAAAAACATTCATTGTTGCTATAGAGAAGTTAAAGAGTAAACACTGGGGTAATATTTTCTTTTAGTTGTTAAGGTATCTAAGCAATTGTTTCTAAAAACACTTTAAATATCAACAGACTTTCCATTCTTTGTGAAGATTGTCTTTCATTTCTGTTATTCATAGAAAATATGATTTCCTTAGGAAAATTATGGCCCTTAATGAGAACTACATAGCTGGCTCCCAGTTAAAATTTAAAAAAAGCAATACTTTGTATTTGTAATATTGGCCATTTTAAGTTCATGATAACTTTTACTTACATAAGAAATAAGTACACAGAAATCTGACATACTGTGAATAAACAATAGAAGAATATTCATAGGACCAGTGATTCATCGTTATTTTTTGTTGGGGTAAAAAAAAAAAATCATCTCTGGAGGACAAGAGTTCAGTGACCAAGTAGCAGGCCACAGAATGACACAGACTTTTCTGTGAGTGGAACGCAGAAGCAAGGACAGTTTTGATGTAATCAAAACATTACAAAGTCTTCCTCATTGTTGTGAGTAATTTGATTTTAATGTCAATCCTTTGTTGAGATATGTAGATTCTGACAACCAACTTCCCTTTCTCCTTCCCAAGTAGGAAGTTTGAAGTTGAGTGATATGGTTGATTACTATTTCCTGTAATACTTCTACAATATGAGCTGCTTTTAAGCTCCAGAATAATCAGAAGTATCCAACAGTTTTGACATTGGCACATGATGCTGTCATCTACAAATGAATAAGGAGGAGGGGACACATCCCATAACTATTTTGGGACACATGCAGCTGGATGGTTGCTAGTCAAATATGCCTGCTCCAGATCCAATTTTAGTAAATAGATTGTATCAGAACTCCTTCGTCAGGAAACTCTGGTCATAAACCTCTCTTGTTGTGTTTCAGGGAAACTATGGTGAGTGAGGGTAGGAGGATTTAGGATGGATTTGAGTGAGTTATCTCAGCCGTTTCTGGGGATAAGGTTGACCCTACTTGTCCAGATCTGGCTCTGGGGTGGTTAGAGCATCTGGGTGGAGACAGCTTGGACTGCAGAGCCTGGAAAGTAGCTGGTCGAATGTATAGAATAATGATTGATTAATGACTACTTCCTCAGGGTAGGGAAAATGAAGGAACTGGGTCAATTTATTGGTAGTCTGGAATAAGGCGTTGCCATCATTTGCATGGGAAAGACATTAAAGCATCAGATTTCAGGAGCTAGAGAACTGGTTAACAAATGGTTTCAGTAGAGTTCTGCTAGGTGAGGAACAACACTTGGAAAAGAAAGGAAAATGGGTTAGCAGGATAGGAAATCTATGTGAACGCCAAACTGGAGAAACATAAGAACTATACACCAAGGATTCTAAAAAAAAAAAGTTCGGGAGAGCTGTAGGTATCATGTGGGGTGGAGGCTTAAGTCTACTAATTTGTGGAATAAATTTTGTGGGAGGCTGGAGAAGTTGAGAATAGCTAGTGTCAGTCTCTGGGATAGGACAGGAGAAATTTTATTTATTGGTTTATTTGTTTGTTTATATTTTGATATCTTTAGGAGACGGCTCAAGGATGGTTATTTCTTTGTTGTTGTTTTGTTTTTTTGAGACAGGATCTCACTATGTATCTCTGGCTGTTCTGGAACTTTATATGTAGACCAGGTTGGCCTTGAACTCATAGAGATCTGCCTGTTGCTGCCTCCAGAGTTCTGAGATTAAAGGCATGCATCACCCTTCCCAGATGGGGTTAGGTATTTCTAACCCAGGGCTTCTATACAAAAGTGATTCCTGGGGTTTTATGGGTCATGGGTTTGAATTTGGGGAAATCAACTGAAAATGATGCATTCTCTTTCAATAAAAATATATACCACCAGTTCAGTAACTTGGCAGATGCTCTACAGACCATCACATGCTGGTCCACAGCCATTGGGTAGAATACTTTGCCTTAGAAGCCACAATAAGAGAACTGAGCATCTGCTCTCTTTACATTGGTCATGCTATACTTGGCTAAGTAACACATCTAATACATTACACGTTAATTGAGACAACTACTTTTTCTTAACTCTATTAATTGGATTCATATTTATAGTGACTCCAAAAATCAGGTTGCTTTGCTGTAATAGAAACAAGTCTTCTAATATACTCACAGGGAAAGCTTTCTCTCTCTCTGTCTCTTCTTTCTAAACTAAGCATCTTTTTTCCTTTCTCTTTTTTATTCTCTCTCATAAATTACATATGACCACGGTTTCTCCTTCCTTCTCTCCCCTAGAATTTCCTCCAACCTCTCCCCTTCCCCAGATCAACTCTCCCAACACCCTGCCCCCAGAAAACATCAACCAAAAACCACACAACAAGCTACAATAAGACCAGGCACATACCATCACATCAAAGTTGGACAAAGCAACAAAGTAGGAGGAAAAGAGTCCCGCAAGTAGGCAAAAGAATCAGAGATAGTCCTTGTTCCTCCTGTTAAAATTCCCACAAGAACATCAAGCTATCTAGCCATAACATATATGCAGAGGATCTAGGGCAGACCCCTAAAGGCTCCCTGATGTCTGTGAGTTCTAGTCAGTTGAATCTGTAGCCCGTGTTCTTGTGGTGTCTCTGATCCCTCTAGTTCTTCCTCTCTTTCTTCCTTCTCCTTCAAAGGACTCCCTGAGTTCTGCCTAATGTTTGGGTGGGGACTCTGGATCTGCTCCCATGAGTAGCCAGATGAAGTCTCTCTGGTCTCTTTGATGATGATCTGCTAGACTCTGGTCCCGGAACACTCTGCAGGCTGTAGGCCAAAGGTTTTGTGACTGGGTTAGTGTCCAAAACCCTTCACTTGAGGTCTTGCCTGGTTGCAGAAGATGGCTGGTCCCAGCTCCCAGGACAGTTTTCTTACTAATTAAGGCCTTATGGCTTCTCTCTATAACCTGTGATGCTAAAGACTAATTTCATGTCCTTCTTAACAATCAAAGGTCAGAAAATCTGGTTCTTTCCACTTCTGAGAAAAATGGAAAAAACATACCAAGAGAGATTTTATCTTTAAGTGATTGAAAAGTTTTTGGATACTTCAAAGGAGAAATAATGAAAAATATCACATAATGGAATAATAAAACACTGTTTGATACTTTCCTTTAAAATTTAATAGGTAGTAATTCGATACCTTAATGCTGGCTAATACCAGTTCTGAGACCATGAATTAGAAATAATTTGGCTGGTAAAATGAGACCTAGAGGGAATACAATAAAGCAGTCTACAAGAGTTTCATGATGCTAATTTTAAAAGTTTCTATTTCTTTATGCTAGTTATCTTTCTAATTGATTTTTAGTTGTCATATACAATAATGGGTTTCACTACAATATATGCATTAGCCTACATCACACGATAAGAAGCTAAAATATAATTTGTCTGGTCTTCAGGATCTTGGGATAGAGACCTTAAACCTTTGTAATTTATTCAGTGATAAACATATTCATTATTTATAGTGAGCCACTCAGACAAAGCCTGAATTTATTAATAAGTGACCATGGTGAATCCCTAAGTAGTTTTGGGATGGGGACTGGCTGTGTCAGAAAGACTAAATGTGAGTAGCAGGTGGAAACTTTGAGTCAGATTATCTGGTTTTGTTTCCTACCTGTAGGGACAAGAGAGGACTGGGCACCAGATTCATTCATGTGGTCAACGATTGAATTAATCACACCTAATACATAGTAAGATTCTAACAAAAACATTAGACACTGAAAGTCTTGTGAGTTTCTCAGTTGGTAAACACATTTATGAGCTATAAAGTTATGGCACCCAGGTGTTCCCTCACTCTTACCCCTATTAGGTACTCTTGAGAGGCTATGACTGTGTTCCCTTCTTCTTTTCCAGTAAGGCCTAAACATTGCACAGAAGTTCCTCTTACCAGCAGCAAATGCTTTGAGGCACAGGATGGTTAGACAGAAAGCCTGAGGCTCCCCAGCTCATGGTCCCAGAGAACTGTGTTGGAGGTTTCTCTGCTCTCAAGAGAGTTGCAAGATTGACTGAAAGTAACTGATAAAGTAGAAGTACCCTCTTCTGTCATGATAAAAGGAAAGTAGTCCATAGACCATTTGAAAGAGACACATTAGCTGGGATAAAGAGGGGTAGGCAGATATTCACTACTAACGACCCAACAAGATGAGTAACATCTCCATGGATGCTTCTGGAAAAATGGAAAACCATCAAAAGCTAGATACCACAGCTGCTGAAATGTCGGTACTCCCAGAGCCCTCTGGCACCCCAATTAACTGACTAAAACAGAATACTGAGTTGTTAACTTCACTGAGGTTACTAGAAATTATTTAATTAAACTTTCTATAATCAGATGGCATTAGAAGCTCAGGGCAGACATTTAAAGTCAGTTATAAAAGAATAAAAACACAGTTTTGCATATTTAAGTCTATGGCTATAAAAAAATCCATTCTCTTCTAAAGTAATAATGCAAAACAAATCAGAGTATCTCCTACCTGCTCATGTTCTCCCACATCATTTCTTTGATTGCCTTATTTCCTCCCATGTGGGCTGAATTGCTAGGCTATTTCTGTCAGCATTCTCAGATTTAGAGGCCATGTGCTCCACGGGACTTGGAAGATGTCAGGTTGTTAGTTATTATTATAATAACCGTTCAGTTAAATAAGAGCTCCATGAATTTGTATATTAAAAAGTTACAGATAGTTCTGTTCCTATTTATTTTAGCTTTGTTCCTTTTGCAATAAGATCATTCTATTTAATTATTAATTTGGGTTTTATTTCTAGAAAATCTTAACTATAAATAACTTTTCAGAATATTACCCGTAAACCACTAATTCTTCCCCCCCTCCCTGCCACCCCCCAGTGTTAGAGATGTTATCTATGTGACTGCGGGTTTTAGGTAGGGTTTAACCAAGTATCGTTTTCATGTAAATTCAACTGAAAGGATAGGATAGTTTCTTCGTGATTTGGAGAGAGCTGAGAGCCAAGGTCAAAGTTTAGACAAAATTGTCTTATTTCAAATTGGATGATCAAAGGAATTATGCTATCTGCTAATTATAATTGTTAGTAAGTTTTCTGTCATCCTGATAAGTGCTGGAGACAGATGCTTATTTTGGCTCACAATTTTGGAGATTTCAGTCCATGGTTGACTCCCTTGTTTCTGAAGCGGAAGCGCATGGTATAGATAAAGCCACTCACTTCATGGCTGAGACATGACAGAAAGAAAGAGGACAAGATGGAGGTCCCACTATCCATGTGAACCCCTCCATACAAAGACCTCCCACTAAGTTCTGTTTCTTAAAGATCCTCCAACTCCCAGTAATGCCGTTGGCATTACATCAAGCAAATCTTGATCACAGGAGTTTTTTGTGGTGGGTGTGGAGCATTCAAGATCTGAACCATAGTGGTAATGGAAGTAGAAATCACTGCAGGAGGGCTGGGGAGGAAGCTCATGATAAAGTCTGGCATGCTCAGGGCTTTTGGGTTCAAGCTCTAGCTCAAAAAACAAAGCAAAGCCAAAGCAAGCAAAGCAAAGCAAAGCAGCAAAGCAAAAGCAAAGCAAAGCAAAGCAAAGCAAAGCAAAAGCAAAGCAAAGCAAGCAAGCAAAGCAAAACAAAACGCCACTATTGGAAACTGTGATTAGCTTTACATATCAGCTTGGCGAGGCTTGTAACATCCAGTTTATCAGTCAAATATCAAATCTAGCTGTTATTATGAGGAGAGTTCGTAAATGTGATTAGCAGATATGATTAAATTACTGTTTCATTAATTAATTTTATTAATTTTACACTCTGATCACAGACTCCTTCTTCTCTCAGTCCCCGCTACACCCCTTCCCCCTAGACCCTCTCACTTTCTCTGCTGAGAAAGGGGACTCCCTCCAGGTATCAACCCACCCTGGCATGTCTAGTCACTGCAGAACTAGGTACACACTCTTCCACTGAGGCCTGACAAGGGGCCCAGCTAGGGCAATAGAATCTACAGAGTCAGGGCAGCCTCCAGCCTCCACTCTAGTTGTTGTTGGTGGACCAACATGAAGACCAAGCTACACATCTGTTATTTATGTGCAGGGGGGCTTAGGTCTAGCCCATGCTTGTTCTTTGGTAGGTGGTTTAGTCTCTGGGAGACCTCAAAGATCCAGATTAGCTGGCTATATTGGTCTTCTTGTGGAGTCTCTAACTTCTTTGGGTCCCTCAAGCCTTCCCTCAACTGTTTTTCTCAATTCTTCCCCCAACTCTTCCACAAGACTCTAGAGCTCTGCCTAATGTTTTGTTGTGGGTCTCTGCATCTGTTTCCATCGGCTGCCAGTGAAGCCACTCAGAGGACGGTTATGGTAGGCTCCTGTCTACAAGCAAAACAGAGTATTAGTGTCAGGGATTGGGGTAGGTCTCAAGTTGGGCCAGTCCTTGGTTGGCTATTCTGTCAATCTGCTCTATCTTTGTCTCTGAACATCTTGTACACAGGATACATTTTGGGTAGAAGGTTTTGTGGGTCAGTTGGTGCCCTTATCCCTCCACTGGGAGTTTTGCCTGGCTACAGGAGGTGGCCACTTCAGGCTCCATATCTCCCACTGCTAGGAATCTCAGCTAGAGTTAGCCACATTGCCTCTCTTGACCCTCCCTGTCCTAGGTCTCTGGCATACCCTAGAAATGCCCCTTCTCCTGCCCACCCACAATTTCCATTCTCCCTCCCCCTCTCTCTATAAGGGACCCCCACACTCTCTTCCCCTTCCCCTCCCACCCTTTACTTTAAGTACAGGAAATTATTTTTGTACTGTGGGGAGGCCTTAATCAATTGAAAGACTTAATAGGAAAAAAATATACCATTTTTTTTTCTTTTTGGAAAAAAAAGTCCTTAAAAGTATACATTATCTCCTGGCTTTCCCACCTCTTTTAGGCTTTTAGACTTGTTCACTACCATCACTGATAAGCCTGAGAGATAACAGACTCACTACTCTGTTTCTCTTTCTTTTCCTCTGACTCCTTTCTCCACTATGGAGAGCTTTGACTGATTGATAGGAATGTGGGTACCAAGAATGGTTTTAGAAGAATGCATTTTAAGGAAGAGTTTTTCTGGATTGGTTATGTAATATGATTACTTTTAACATCTACTCCAGTGGTCAAGCAGACACGAATAGTCTGTGGTCTGGCATGGTAGCAGAGATAGGAAAAGTATTGGTAATGGACGCTTCTATAACCAAGTAGTTATGAGAGGAAAGGTCTTGAATTTTAAATACTATGTGTTTGAAACCTTGGAGTATTCTTGTCAAACAAATGGGAATGATGAGATTGGCTGCACAATTGTTTTGAGTGGTTTGCCAGAAGCCCAGATATTTAGTAAAACGTCATTTTTGGGTGTGTCTGTAAAGGTGTTTCTAGATGAGGCTAGCTTTGAATCAGTTGACTGTAAAGCAAATTGTGTTTCTCAATGTGAAGGGTTACCATTGGTTTACTGATGTTCTGATTACATGAAACGTGGAAGAAGGGAAAATTTATTCCTTCTTTACTTGGTTATTGAGCTGGAACATCTGCATCCTGCACCCAAACTGTGTTTTCACCAGCTGCTCATATTTTGGTCTAGGTGAGAAAGTTACAGACAATACCTCTAAGGCCAAATTAAAGTCTTTTATTAGTTGGCAATGAAGAGCATTCTCTTGCTCCAAAGAATTCTCAGCATCAATGCTCAGGGGTAAAGCATTTTAAAAGATAAACCCACAAACTCCACCATACCATTATTTTCAGGTATAGGTCAGGGGAACCTTGTAGCATTTGTTTTGACAGAACACATTAGTTGTTCTTGTTATACATTTGTGCCATGGTCAGGGACATGGGAAGTCCCAAATATGTTGACAAGGTAGTTGTGATTGTTTAAGGTGGTTAGAGACTGTAAAGCACTTGAGCAGACACAGATTGAAGTCAGGATAAGATCAGGACAAAATGGAGTCACCTCGGTCACTTCACTCTGTTCTGGAAGGATCAGAAACACAAATTGTTAATAAAAACCCACTGAGCATAGTTTCTAAATTTCATACTGTAGCTCACGAGAAAGTTTATTTACAGTGTTAGGAATTGAACCTAGGACCTCACACATTCTACACAAGGGCCATTAATGTTCGTTTGACTACAACCTGTCGGAGCTGCCTTCCAAACTAGGGCTATGAATCAGGTGGTAGGTCCTATGATAATGGAGCTGCACCATTGTTATAATATTACTGCCTTTCCCAGTTTGGTTCTGTTTCTTATGAGTCATGATATTCATCTGATCAAGCTGATGAAGCCAGGACAGTGCTGTCCCATGACTACTGAAGAGTAAGTGGCTACTCTCTATGTGGATGTGAGTAGATATTTGATTACAAAGTATGAGAACAGTTTCTTGTCTCATGTGGCCATACAGCATCCAGTTTTACTGGGCAATGACAGTGCTGATGAGAAGATCTCAGAACAGTCAGAAAGAAAGCTGAGAGGGTAATGAAGTTCTTAGCTGGATTTGAAGCATAAACTCCTATGGGAGGGGGGATGTAACAGAGGTGGAATTGGGAGTAAAAGAAGATGGGGAGTGAGAATAAGCACATATATATATAAAATATTGTACATATATACATACATACACATACATAAAATTGCCAAACAACAAATTTAATCAGTAAAAAATAAATTATTTTTACCATTTTGAGTTTTTTAGAGGATTTTAAGTATTTATTTTAATTTTATGTATATGAGTATATGTATGTATATGAGTGTTTTGCCTACATGCATGTGTGTGTACCATGTGCATAAATATACCACTGTCAAAAGGTGTTAAATCTCATGGAACCTGGAGTTACAGGATGTTGGGCCCCATTTTGGCCCTGGTTTGGGCTTTGAGGACAAACCTGAGCCTGGCTTGAGTTTTTGTGGCTTTGTGGGACAGCCTAAGCCTGGCTTGAGTTTTGAGACCTATCTCAGTCACTTCCGTATCGGGGTGACTCAGCAAGACCTGTTTGGCCCTGCCTCTGCCCTGCAGTTGCTGATGTAAAGCTTTGCCATTGGTCCTGTCAGTCACCCCATACCCTCTGTCACTCTTCCCTGCCTCCTACATCATCTGATTCCACCAAAAATCCCCCTCCCTATGCTCCAAATTTATATAAGTGAGAGACTGATGCAATAAAGTTGAGTTCCTGCTTTGATAAGGCTCCTGGCTCAGTGTGTTTCCTTTGGGCCATCGACACTAGCCATCCCACTTAGCCCTGGAGAGACCCAGCAGGACTGGGATCTCTCTCCTCTCATCTGGACCTGCCGGCAAGGATCACTTTAAATATTTTAAAGTTTTCGAAAGAAAATCCTCAGTTGTCCTCGTTTCAAAGACATTGGACCTCCTCCATCTCCTATAGCTCGATATGAGTCAGATGGAGGGACCCACTGATGGGAGCTTAGAGAGGACCAGACCCACTCCTGACAGCAGGGAGGGGCTGCATATTTCCCAAAAATGAAAAAAAAAAAAAACCAATCTAGATACCGGCCAGATATACAAAGTATATGCCTCAACAAGGGGAGGCTGAGAATGACATTCCAGAGAGTCCACCTGCCCTGAGAAACCCCCCATATGCTTCTCTCTCAGGAGACCAAGATAGATGATCAAGAAAATGACCCTCCTGCTGACATAAGTGCTGCTCCGCATCTTGACTGAGGGAGGATTCGATGACCTCTGAGGAGCACAAGAGATCTTCAAAAAAACAGAAAAATTCTGTTTCTATGCTAATCGATCCAGGATTGTCTAAAACAAGATAAAGAAGCTTCATGAAGACCTAGAAAGAAGGAGAAGAGAGTTCCAGGACAATCTGTTGTGGACTGGATTTTATGGCCTATTACCCTATTTCCTCCCCGTCCTTTGGCCCCTTTCTTCTCCTTCTCCTTATCTTGACTGTCCGGCCGTGTGTGCTCAATAAGCTCACTCAATTTATCCATCAGAGGCTAGAGGCGGTCCAGCTTCACCAAGCTGAGGTCCATTACCAAAGACGTGTCTCTCCCGAGCCAGGCTCTACATATTCCCCTGCCTATGAACACCCCTCCTCAGCTTTCCACCTGACCAATGATGGGTAAGATCTCAGATGTACTGAGACAACCTAAGACAGGTCATGGAGTGCCCCCCCCCCTGCCATAGTGACACATGGTATCCAGAGACAGGTAAGATCCCCATGTGGGGGACAATCTAAGACAGGAACCATGTAACCTGCTCATTACAAAAACAAAAGGGGGAGATGATGGGTCCCATTTTGGCCCTGGTTTGGGCCTTGAGGACAAACCTGAGCCTGGCTTGAGTTTCTGTGGCCTTGTAGGAGAGCCTAAGCCTGGCTTGAGTTTTGAGACCTGTCTCAGTCACTTCCGTATCAGGGTGACTCAGCAAAACCTGAGTTTTGAGACCTATTTCAGACACTTCTGTATCAGGGTGACTCAGCAAAACCTGAGTTTTGAGACCTATTTCAGACACTTCTGTATCAGGGTGACTCAGCAAAACCTGAGTTTTGAGATTTGTCCCAGTCATTTCCGTAGCGGGGTGACTCAGCAAGACCTGTTTGGCCCTGCCTCTGCCCCGCCATTGCTGACGTAAAGCTTTGCCATTGGTCCTGTCAGTTATCCCATACCCTCTGTCACCATCCCCACTTCCTACGTCATCTTACCCCACCAAAAATCCCCTCCCTATGCTCCAAATTTATATAAGCGAGAGGCTGATGCAATAAAGTTGAGTTCCTGCTTCGACAAGACTCCCGGTTCTGTGTGTTTCTTTTGGGCCATCAACATCCCGTTCAGCCCTGAAGAGACCTGGCAGGACCAGGACCTCTCTCCTCTCGTCTGGACCTGTTGGCAAGGAGCCTACAATAGACATTTGTGAGTAGCTGTGTAGGTACTGGGAATTGAACTCAGGTTCTCTGTAAGAGCCAAAAGTGTTCTTAGCCACTAGGCCATCTCTGTGGGTAAACACATTTCGATTTTATCTAATTCTGAATACTTAATAAAAATCACACCTATGCGCCAAAAGTAAACAAAAGAAAAATTGTAAAAGAAAAAAAAAACCCACAGACTGATTTCCAGAGTGGTTGTACCAGCTTGCAATCCCACCAACAATGGAGGAGTGTTTCTCTTTTTCATGTCCTCGCCAGCATCTGCTGTCACCTTAGTTTTTGATCTTAGCTATTCTGACTGGTATGAGGTGGAATCTCAGGGTTGTTTTGAGTTGCATTTCCCTGATGACTAAGGATGCTGGACATTTCTTTAGATACTTCTGCCATTCAGTATTCCTCAGTTGAGAATTCTTTGTTTAGTTCTGAACCCTACTTTTTAATAGGGTTATTTGATTCTCTGGAGTCTAACTTTTTGAGTTCTTTGCATATATTGGACATTAGCCCTCTATCAGATGTAGGATTGGTAAAAATCTTTTCCCAATCTGTTGTTGCCATTTTGTTCTATTGGCAGTGTCCTTTGCCTTACAGAAGATTTGCAATTTTTTGTAGTCCCATTTGTCAATTCTTGATCTTAGAGCATAAGCCAATGGTGTTCTGTTCAGGAATTTTCCCCCTGTGCCTATGTGTTCAAAGCTCTTCCCCACTTTCTCTTCTCTTAGATTCAGTGTATCTGGTTTTATGTGGAGGTCCTTAGTCTTTGTGGACTTGATCTTTGTACAGGGAGATAAGAATGGATCAATTTGCATTCTTCTACATGCTGACCTCCAGTTCAACCAGCACAATTTGTTGAAAATGTTGTCATTTTTCCATTGGATGGTTTTTGCTTCTTTGTCAAAGATCAAGTGACCATAGGTGTGTGGGTTCATTTCTGAGTCTTCAATTCTACTCCATTGATCTAACTGCCTGTCACTGTACCAATACCATGCGGTTTTTAAAATCACTATTGCTCTGTAGTACAGCTTGAGGTCAGGGATGGTGATTCCCCCAGAAGTTCTTTTATTGTTGAGAATAGTTTTTGCTATCCTGGGTTTTTTGTTATTTCAAATGAATTTGAAACTTGCTCCTTCTATCTATGAAGAATTGAGTTGGAGTTTTGATGGGGATTGCATTGAATCTGTAGATTGCTTTTGACAAGATGGCCATTTTTACTATATTAATGCTGCCAATCCATCAGCATGAGAGATCTTTCCATCTTCTGAGGTCTTCTTTGATTTCTTTCTTCAGAGACTTGAAGTTCTTGTCATACAGATATTTCACATCCCTGGTTAGAGTCACACCAAGGTATTTTATATTATTTGTGACTATTGTGAAGGTTGCTGATTCCTGAATTTCTTTCTCAGCCTGTTAATCCTTCAAATAGAGGAAGGTTACTGATTTGTTTGAGTTAATTTTATATCCAGCCAGTTTGCTGAAGTTTTTATCAGCCATAGGAGTTCTCTGGTGGAAATTCTGGGGTCACTTAAGTATACTAGCATATCATCTGCAAATAGTGATATTTTGACTTCTTTCTTTCCTATCTGTATTCCTTTGACTTCTTTTTGTTTTCTAATTGCTCTGGCTACGACTTCAAGTACTACATTGAATAGGTAGGGAGAGAGTGGGCAGCCTTGCCTAGTCCCTGATTTTAGTGGAATTGCTTCAAATTTCTCTTCATTTAGTTTGATGTTGGCTACTGGTTGCTCTATATTGCTTTTACTATGTTTAAGTATGGTTCTTGAATTCCTGATCTTTCCAAGACTTTTATCATGAAGGGGTGTTGAATTTTGTCAAATGCTTTGTCAGCATCTAATGAGATGATCATGTGTTTTTTTTTCTTTGAATTTGTTTATATAGTGGATTACATTGATGAATTTTCATATATTGAACCATCCCTGTGATCCTGGGATAATGCCTATTTGATCATGATGTTTTGATATGTTCTTGGATTCCCTTTGGGAGAGTATTTTTAATCAATATTCATAAGGGAGATTGGTCTAAAGTTCTCTTTCTTTGTTGGGTCTTTGTGTGGTTTAGGTATGAACATAATTGTGGCTTCATAGAACGAATTGGGTAGTGTTGCTTCTGTTTCTATTTTGTGGAATAGTTTGAAGAGTATTGGTATTAGGTCTTCTTTAAAGGTCTGATAGAATTCTGCACTAAACCCATCTGGTCCTGGACTTATTTTGGTTGGGAGATTTTTAATGACTGCTTCTATTTCTTTTGGAGTTATGGGACTATTTAGATGGTTTATCTGATTCTGATTTAACTTTGGTACCTGGCATTTGTCTAGAAATTGTCCATTTCATCCAGATTTTCCAGTTTTGTTGAGTATAGACTTTTGTAGTAGGATCTGATGATCGTTTGAATTTCCTTGGTTTCTCTTGCTATGTCTCCCTTTTAAATTATGATTTTGTTAATTTGGATAGTGTCTCTGTGCCCTGTGGTTAGTCTGGCTAAGGGTTTATCTATCTTGTTGATTTTCTCAAGGAACCAGCTCCTGGTTTTGTTAATTCTTTGTATAGTTCTTTTTGTTTCTACTTGGTTGATTTCAACCCTGAGTTTGCTTCTTTCCTGCCATCTACTCCTCTTGGGTGTATTTGCTTCATTGTGTTCTAGAGCTTTCAGGTGTGCTGTCAAGCTGCTAGTGTATGCTCTCTCCAGTTTCTTTTTGTAGGCACTTAGAGCTATGAGTTTTCCTCTTAGCACTGCTTTCATTGTGTCTCATAAATTTGGGTATGTTGTGCCTTCAATTTCATTGAACTCTAAAGAGTCTTTAATTTCTTTATTTCTTCCTTGACCAAGTTATCATTGAGTAGAGCGTTGTTCAGCTTCCAAGAGTTTGTGGGCTTTCCTTTGTTTCTGTTGTTACTGAAGACCAACCTTAGTCTGTGGTGATCTGATAGGATGCATGAAAATATTTCAATCTTCTTTTATTTGTTGTGGCCTGTCTTTTTTTTTTTTTTTCTTTTTTTTTCTGGGCTGTGAGATGAACTCATTATGCCTTAGCAGCAAAGGCTCGACTCGAACTTGGAAAGAGAACTGCCTCGGACTCCCAAGCACTGTGACTACAGCTGTGTGCCACCGCTGGTTGGCTATGGTCTGTCTTGTGATCAATTATAGTTTCAATTTTGGAGAAGGTACTATGAGGTGCTGGGAAGAAGGTATATTCTTTTGTTTTAGGATGAAATGTTCTATAGATATCTGTTAAATCCATTTGGTTCATAACTTCTGTTAGTTTCCCTGTGTGTTTGTTTAGTTTATGTTTCCATGATTTGCCCATTGATGAGCATGGGGTTTTGAAGTCCCCTAATATTATTGTGTGAGGTACAGTGTGTGCTTTGAGTTTTAGTAAAGTTTCTTTTATGAATGTGGGTGCCTTGCATTTGGAGCATAGATGTCCAGAATTGAGAGTTCATCTTGGTAGATTTTCCCTTTGATGAGTATGAAGTGTCCTTCCTTATCTTTTTTTGGTAACTTTTGGTTAAAAGTCAATTTTATTCAGTATTAGAATGATTACTTCAGCTTGTTTCATGCCATCATTTGCTTAGAAAATTGTTTTCCAGCCTTTTACTCTGAGGTTGTATCTGTCTTTATTATTGAGGTGCATTTCCTGTATGAAGCAAAAGGCTGGGTCCTGTTTAAGTGTCCAGTCTGTTAGTCTATGTCTTCTTTATTGGGAATTGAGTTTATTGATGTTAAGAGATATCAAGGAATAGTGATTGTTGCTTCCTGTTATTTATGTTGCTAGAGGTGAAATTATGTTTGTGTGACTAGCTTCCTTTGGGTTTTTTGAAAGAAGATTACTTTCTTGCTTTTTCTAGAGTGTAGTTTTTACCTCCTTGTGTTGGAGGTTTCCATCTGTTCTCCTGTGTAGGACTAGATTTGTGGAAAGATATTGTGTAAATTTGGTTTTGTCATGGAATATCTTGGTTTCTCCATCTATGGTATTTGAGAGTTTTCCTGGGTATAGTAGCTTGGGCTAGCATTTGTGTTCTCATAGGGTCTGTATGATATCTGCCTAGGATCTTCTAACTTTCATAGTCTCTGTTGAGAAGTCTGGTGTAATTCTGATAGGTCTGCCTTTATATGTTACTTGTCCTTTTTCTCTTACTGCTTTTAATATTCTTTTTTTGTTTTGTGCATTTGGTGTTTTGTCTATTATGTGATGGTAGAATTTTCTTTTCTGGTCCAATCTATTTGTAGTTCTGTAGGCTTCTTGTCTGTTTATGGGCATCTCTTTCTTTAGGTTAAGGAAGTTTTCTTCTGTAATTTTTTTAAAAGATTTTTACTGACCCTTTAAGTTGGAAATCTTAGCTTTCTTCTATACCTAATATCCATTGGTTTTGACTTCTCATGTGTTCTGTATTTCCTGGATGTATTGGGTTAGGAGCTTTTTGCATTTTGCATTTTCTTTGACTGTTGTGTCAATGTTCTCTATGGTATCTTCTGCACCTGTGATTCTCTCTTCTATCTCTTGTACTCTCTTGGTGATCCTTGCATCTATGACTCCTGATCTCTTTCTTAGGTTTTCTATCTCCAGGGCTGTCTCCCTTTGTGATTTCTTTATTGTTTCTATTTCCATTTTTAGAGCCTGGATTGTTTTGTTCAATTCCTTCACCTATTTGGTTGTGTTTTCCTGTAATTTGTTAAGGGATTTTTGTGTTTCCTCTTTAAAGGCTTCTACCTGTTTACCTGTGTTCTCCTGTATGTCTTTAAGGGAGTTATTTATGTTCTTCTCAGTGTCTTCTATCATCATCATGAGTGTGATTTTAAATCTAAGTCTTGCTTTTCCAGTATTTTAGGGTATCCAGGGTATGCTATGTTGGGAGTACTGGGTTCTGATGATGCCAAGTAGCCTTGATTTCTGTTGCTTGTGTTTTGCCCTTGCCTCTCACCATCTGGTTATCTCTGGTATTAGCTGGTCTTCCTGAATCTGACTGTGGCCTGTCCCTTCTGTAAATCTGTGTGTCAGCACTCATAGGAGATCACTTCTCTCTGGGAGGAATTTGGGTATGGGAAGCCATGGCACAGGATCATCTCCGTTGTGCAGAAGGAAACCAGAAGGATTCTATCCTTAGCTTTTCCTTGGTTCCTGTGTCCTGATGGCTCTGAGTGAGTCCCACTTGTGCCAGGAATTTTAGCAGAAGTGGTGGTCTCACCTGTGCTCTCAGGTGTGTCAGCACTCTTGGGAGACCAGCTCTCTCCTGGCAGGATTTGGGTATGGAGAACTGTGGCACAGGATCTGCTCTGGGTGCAGATGGAACTGGAAGCAATATTGATTTTTAAAGCAAAAATTATGTGATATTTTATGTAAAATATACTTTCCCTAAGAACATACCTAACAAATTACATATTTTGTCTCATCTGTTGATGTTACTATGAAGTTCCTTGACTATATTTCTTCTGTTAAAAATGTTATTATTAATTTATTCTCTTATTTATTGCATCCTGAGCATAGTTTCCTCCACTCTCCTTTCCTCTGAGCCCTTCCTCTCCATCTCAACCCTCCTATTCACTGCTCCATTTTCCTTCAGAAAAGAGCAGGCCTTCCAGGGTATCAACCAAACATGGCATACCAAGTTGCAGTAAGACAAGGCACCTTCCCTCATTTTAAGGTTGGATGAGGCAACACAGTAGGAGGAAAAGAGTCCCCAAAGCAGGCAAAAGCATCAGAAACTGTTCTTGTTCCCTCTGTTAGGAGTTCCACAAAAACATCAACCTATACAATCATAACATATATGTAAAGTGTCTAGGTTAGTCCCAAACAGACTCCCTGATGACCAGTTCAGCCTCAGTGAGCCTCTGTGAGTCCTGGTTCATTGATGATGTGGGGTTCCCTTTTGCCCATTTCTTCCCAACGTGCAATTCTCACATACTCAGGTCCAAACAAATTTACTAAAGCATCCTCGACCACCACACAGACATAAAAAGAAAATATTGAAAGTCAACATGTTATCAAACTTCTCAAAAGAAAGACCTAGAAGTGGGGGTGCTAGGAAAACAAATGTCTGTTTATGTATGTTCCCTGAGACATGCACTAATTTATAGTCAATGTTTGAATAATCATAGTAATAAAAGTTTGTACAAAAGGATCCGAAAAAGAGAATGTGTGTGGGCTGGAAAGAGAGTCCACTATAGGCTCAGGTGTTTGAACACTTGGTCTTCGGCAGGTGACACAGTTTGAGAAGGATTAGGAGCTGTGGTCTTGGTATGTCCCTGGGGTTGGGGGTTGAGGAGTCAAAGCCTCACTTTATTCTAAGTATGCCCTGTCTTTTTATGCTCGCCTGCCCACTCTGCCATCGTGGACTCTTATCCTTCTGAGACGTTAAGCCTAAATACATTCTTTCTTCTATACATTGCCTTTGTCATGGTGCTTTATCACAGCAGTAGAAAAACAATATTATCTTTAAAATATTGATAATAAAACCTAGGTGTACAGTTGTACAGTAGACATTTCAGCACGAAGGGGGAAGAGTTCACAAAGTCATACCCCAGTGGAAGAGCTACAGGAAGTCCATGCCTGCTGAGGGAGGAAGAGTTAAGTTTCTTCAGGAACAATCTTCCTGATAGACATGTCCAACCTGTCAATCTATATCCATATGGCAACACTGACTGGACTCAGTAGGATGTTGGTGTGTGTGTGTGTGTGTGTGTGTGTAGGCAGGTAGGTAGGCATACACACACACAAACACACATACACACACAGACAGACACACACAAATAGTAATTATAGAAGGGAACATGAGTTTGAGGGAACACACAGGAAAGAGGGGTGGATATGATGAAAATACATTGCACTAAAGACCATAAAGTAACCCAAGTATAGTTGTGTGTACCTGTGATTTCAGAACTCATGAGATGAAGACAGGAGGATCTGAAGGTTAGGACTGTTTTCAGACATATAACAGGTTGAGGACATCCTGGGATACATGAAACTATCTAAAAATGATTATTAACATTCTTTAGAAGAGATTATTTGAAAGGAATTAAAGTAATTTTGTGTAGTTGACATGCAGTTTTGTCATTTCCAAAATACAACACACACACACACACACACACACACACACACAACACACGAAAGAGAGAGAGAGAGAGAGAGAGAGAGAGAGAGAGAGAAGAGAGAGAGAGATTACAAAATTGAAATTCTGGAAACAGTGAGATTGATGGTGTTTTGGGATTCTATTTGCCAGAGCTGGCTCTTGGAATTTGAAAATAACTACCTTATAGAAGAGCCTAGGTTTTGGATAATAACAAAACTTCACTGAAGTGACAACTTGGATGGATTTCATATACTTGCAATACCACACTGAGAAGGGTTCTGACTCTGAACTCAGCTCAGGAGGGAGGGGTGCTAATTAATCACATCTGTCTTCCACAGGACAGTGACAGGAAGTATGATACATGAGTCATGACTTATTAGTATCAGAAAATTTCTTGGTAATTTATTTATTGATGTATTTACCTTCTATTTCCTAGTACTAGGATATAAGTTCCAGGATCATATGGGCCCTGTCTCTTTTTTTCCTAAGAATGACTTTGTGTGTGTGTGTGTGTGTGTGTGTGTGTGTGTGTGTGTGTGTGTGTGTGTTTGTGTTGTAAGTGTAGGTGATGGTGGAGGGCAGAGGCATTAGATCTCTTGGAGCTGGAGTACAGGTAGTTGTGAGCCATCCAACATGAGTTCTGGGTTTCAAATTTGGGTCCTTTGCAAGAATAGTAAGTGCTCTTAACTGCTGAGTCATCTCTCTAGTCCCCTTGACTCCTTTCCTTATAGATCTGTCATAAGAACCAGGAACAATGTCTAGGGTCACAGCATATTAAAATATTTTCTAAATATATTTTTCTTTTCACAAATATTTTTACACACACACACACCACCACCACCACCACCACCTACCACCACCACCACCAGTGCTGTGGCAATCACCAGACGACATTCCTGAATTGATACTCTCCTTCCCCTACATGGGTCCCAGGTACTGAACGCAGGTAGTCTGGCGTGTGGCACATGTCTTCATCTGCTAAATCATCTTCCTGACTCTACTCATATATTTTCTTTTTCTTTTTTTTTGCATATTTTTTCTGAATATATTTTCTATTTTTGATCTAGCTTATGGCAATTTTAATAAAAGCCAATACTTTATAGGCTCTTCTAGTGCTTGCTATATATCTTTTTGATTTTGTTTTGTTTTTTTGAGACAGGGTTTCTCTGTGTAGCCCTGGCTGTCCTGGAACTCACTCTGTAGACCAGGCTGCTCTTGAACTCAGAAATCCACCTGCCTCTGCCTCCCAAGTGCTGGGACTAAAGGCATGCGCCACCACTGCCTGGCTGCTATACATCTTAATAAATATCAGTTAACTGATATACCAATACATGAAGTGACAGTGCCTAATACATTTTAAGGTACTCAATACTTAAATCTGAAACCTGTAGCATTACTAACATTCTCTTCACTGCAGAATCAGTCAGTAAGTGACTATGTTATTCCAAACTCCTTAGTCAATAAAGGATATGTAAATATGAAGAAAATTTCAACATTACCTTCGGTAAATTTAAGTTTTTAAGGGATTATAGAGGAAAATGAATGTTGCAATCCAATGTGATAAGTGCTTTAATAGTGGTATGCATATGTTGATCCAAGAAATGGTAAAAAGGAAAGAATACTTGACTTTACTCAAGTTATGAAGAATCAGGGCTCAGGGAGTTTTCATTACAAAGTAGAGATTTGAGTAAATAAAAGAACACTTTGGTGAGGAAAACAATGTGTGGAAAAAGAAACAAAGAGCTAACATCTAGGCAAATCATGGAAACTTAAAAGAGAGGCAGGAAGGAATCCCAGAGTTGAGATATTAGTATTAGCTCTTTTTGGCTCAATATAGCAGCCTGAACCTTGCATGTCCTCTAAGCATTTAAAATACGAGTTGAGATGTGCTGTAAAAATACACTTTAATTTTGGTGAGATAGTGAGTAAAATGTAAGCTTACTCAGTTCAAACTTTTCAGATTTTATTTTCATGGTAAATACAAGTTGCCTAGGCTAGCATGTGGGGAGGAGGTTGATTCTACTGTTTCACAGTGGAACAAATTGAAGAAAATTTGTATTTCTAGGTTTCTGGTGGTAGGAGTAGAGGAATTGGGCAGTAGGAGCCTGGGACTCATTGGTGTCCAATCCTATGATTTTCTGGTATCCACATACAAAGGGAAAAAGAACCACGGTGGCATTCTGGTCCATGCTGTGTTTCTTCTTGGTCCCTGAGTGGGTGTTTTCAGTAATTCTACTGGGAGTTTATATTTGGGTCCTGAATGAGTGTGAGAAACAGCAATTTCATTTCAGAAGCTGTAGATAAGTGCTCAGGGACTCCAGGTCCCAGGAACCATCTTTAGATGACACTAAAGGTGAAGTATTTGCTGAAGAAAATTCTAGAAGGACTCTGAAAAACATTCTAGAAGATGGAAGGGCCTCCCATGTTCATGGATTGGCAGAATTAAAATTTCAAAATGGTTATATTACAGATTGTGGTCTTCAGAAAAAAAAACACAATCCTCACCAAAATCCCCGTATTCACAAATATAGAAAAAAATTCTAACTTGGAAGCAAAAAGACTCTGAATGACCAAAGCAATCTCAAGATGAAAGAACAATGCTAGAAGGATCATAATATCTGATCTCCAAATTATACTGCAGAGTTAGAGTGACAAAAACCACTTGTACTGACACCTCCTAAAAGAAGTTATGTAGACCATTGAACTAGAAGAGAATATCCATAAACAAACCTGTATAGCTACAGCCACCTAATTTTTGTCAAAATATACTCTGGGTAAAAACTGTTCAATAAATGATATTGGGAAAACTAGACATCTACATGTAGGAGAATGCATTTAGATCTATATATCTCACCTGCATAAAAATAAATCAAAACCTATCAAAGATCTTAATATAAAACTTGAAACTGTAGAGATAAACATAGATAAAATATTTGAGTGTGTTAATTCGGACAAGAATTTTATGTAAAGGATTCTACTAGCACATAAAAGTAACTCCAAGAATAGACAAATCAAAATATATGAAATTAAAATTCCTTTGCACAACAAAGAAAATAATCACCAGATTGAACAGACAGCCTATAAAGTGGGAGAAAATCTTTGCCAACTATACATCAGACAGGTCTAGAATATATATGTATATTTCAACACTCCATCTCACTCTAGAAAACTCTAAGAAAAACACACAGTAGTGCAGACTAGTATGTAGAGAAAGAATAACTTTATTCAATGCTGGTTGGAACACAATTTAGTAGGCAACTATAAAAACTGTTATGGATGCCCTTGAAAATGTAGAATAGAAATAGCAGGTCTCAGTTATACCATTCCTGGGTATATACCTGAAAGACTGAATATCTTACTGCAGATATACTTACTCATGTATTTATTGTTGCCTTTTACAAAATACCCAAGAAATGTAACCAGTGTAGATGTATATTAGTAGATTAGAAAAAATGTGACACATATACACCATAGGATTATCTTTAGCTATAAAGAAAAATGAAATCATGATGCTTGCATGAAAATAGATGCAACTGGATATCACTGTTAATTGAAATGAGACAAACTGAAGCACTGTGTGTTTTCTTATGTATAGATCCTAGACTTTAATTTGTATATATGTGCACACCTCTTTCCCTGCCCCCGAGTGTGTGTATGTGGTTGTATGTATGTGTTGTGTGTGTATGTGTGTGTGTGTGTGTGTTGTGTGTGTAGGTGGTAGCCAAGAGAGCATAAGTCTTTGGAAATGAGGGGGGAAATGAAAAGGTATTTACTGGAATACATATGACATGAGGCAGAAGCATGGAGGGGTGTTAGTGGAGGCAGGGGTGACAACAGGAGGGTATTAGGAGAAAGGGGAAGAGCAGTTGGGAATGAAGAGTCAGATGAAAGTTGAAATGAAAACACCATATGAAATCTAAATGGTGTATGGTCACTAAAGAAAAACTAATGAATGAGGGTGGAGGTGTAGCTAAGGGGTAGAGTCCTTGCACAGCAAGGGTACAACCCTGGATTCCATCCTCGGGTCTGAAAAAGAAAGAAAAGGAAAGGAAAAGAGAAAAAGAAAAGAAAAGAGAAGAGACACTAATGAAGAATAATGGTTTAGCATTATCAAAGTGGTCAGTGAGAGTTTTTTGAAGTCGTTTTACTTCAAAATTTTTCATTTTTATTTCTGTCTTTGTGTCTGTATGTGTATGTCACATACATGAGGGAAATCTGAGGAGGCTCTAGGAAGGTGTTGGATCCCTTGGGTTTAAGTTATTAGAAGTTTGAGCTGCCTGGTATGGATGATGGGAGAAATGTATATTAGTAGATTAGAAAAAATGTGACACATATACACCTGCCTCTGCCTCCTGGGATTAAAGGCATGAGCCACCACTGTCTAGCAGCAATAACGTTTTCATTGAATATAACTAAGAGTAAAATGGGCAAACCTTAAGCTTAGTCATGTATCTTGTCATTATATGTGTGTTTTTTAAAATCAATGTTTTAAGCTCTGTAGATTATTTTTTCTGTATCTAGTTGCGCGCACGCCGTGCACACACCACACACAACACGTTTCAGGGTGGTATGACTTTTAAATAAAGTGAGCAACAGTCATAAAATCTTTAGAACATATGTTCATGCTCTATAAGACCTTCATTTGAACCCAAGGAAAACAAACTACAAATGGGCTGGAATTCAATTTTGGCCTCTTTCATTTATTTTATTTTAATTGTCCATCTCCTGTGCAGAATCTACTGTGTGATGAGACAATGTGTATAGTGTGTCTGTTGTTGTCTGTAACAGAATGACTTAACTGTCCCATTATTAACTGTGGGGTGGAAAGAAAATAGTCTAGATAAATGTGTTAGGACCATGAAGTTGTTGTAGGACAAGCAGACTGTAAGCTCAGTGATGTACAGAAACAATTTTCAGAAAATCATTTTCCAGTTCATGCCTACTGTCCTCAGTATCATCACAGTATTTATCCAAGTGACTGGTGGTAGCTTTTCTTTTCCCTCCCCCTCCCTCCTCCCTCCCTCCCTCCCTCCCCTTCCCTCTCCCTTCCCCTCCCTCTCCCTCCCCTTCGCCCTTCCCCTCCCCTCCCCTCACCTCCTCCCCTCCCCTCCCCTCCCCTCCCCTCCTCCTCCCTCCCTCCTCTCCCTCCTCCCTCCCTCCTCTCTCTCTCTCTCTCTCTCTCTCTCTCTCTCTCTCTCTCTCTCTTTCTTTCATTTTTGGTTTCTGAGATGAAGTCTCACTGTGTAGCCCCTGAGAGGCCTGAAACTCACTATGGAGACTAGACTGGCCTTGAATTCAGAGATTTGCCTGCCTCTGCATTCCAAGTGCTGAGATATTAGCAGATATTTACCACAAGCAAGCAAATAGCAAAACAAGTAACATACATCCCTGGTCTGTGTAAGTATCTGCAGATATGTTCTGAATTAAGGAAGTAGTTAACAAATACGAAGAATTGACTTAAATTTCAGAGATAACAGAAGAACTGGAGAGATAACTCAGTTGCTAAGACCACCATTGCTGCTATTGTAGAGGACCAGGTTTAATATCCCAGATATGGGGGTTCACAACTGCCTATAACTCCAGTTTCATGGCTCTTATGCCCTCTTCTGGCTCATAGATACATATAGACAAAATGCTAATACAAAAATAAAAAATGAGACAGTACAGGATAATAAATTTTGTTTTCAGTTATTTTCATTGAAGTTTATGAGTGAAAGATTTATCATTTATAAGCCTTATGTTTCTCCCTTGTATTTTAACTACATGATGTTTAAAGGAGAAATACTGGCTGATCCTTTAATTTTGCCTTAGCTTAGGTGTGGCAGAGATCTGCTGATTGTTGCAGGGACAGTGATAGTATATAGACTCAAAGTTCTGGATGCTTTGGGTGAAGTTTTACATTGTATTAATATATTTAGATTTTTAAAACATAATTATGTATTCTAAGATATGGTCTATTTGTTTCATTGTTTAGGGATGGCCTTACTCCACAGTGTGTGTGTGTGTGTGTGTGTGTGTGTGTGTGTTGTGTGTGTATGTGTGTGTGTGTATTCTCAGTATTTGGATCCTTTAAAAAAATAACAGCAAGAGTCAGCTCCAACTGTAAAACATATACTGGAAGAGAGATATCTGGAAGGGTAGATGAAAAGTCCTGCCTTTAGGATGGGACTGACGCTTTTAGAGGGGAATCTTTGACTGAATCCAGAGCCTATGTATCTTAAGGACTTTGAGTACATTCCATCTGAAAGATGCAGTGGTCTCTTTCCACTCTTTGCGTATCACTCTGAGTCATGCAGTTTTTCTAAAGCAATTTTACATATGTAAGAAAACATCAGCCTTCCTGGGATAGCCTTATTTACTAGGTGCATGTTGTGCGAATCTCCTGGGAGTGGCTGTCACATACTACTTATTCCTCTGGAGTATGTAAACCATAGACAGCTCTAAACAGATCACTCAGTCTACATATCTGTGAAGTTGTTTATTGTTTTAACACACAGAGAAGGATCACATGATCATAGACCATTTAAAAATATTAAGAGTTAGCAACTGACCCAATGCATCTTGCTGTGTAGTCAGTTTGTTCAGCATCTTTCTTTGCTGATCATCTTCTTGCTTCTGTTGTGTTTATATTCTCCCTTCTTCAAAGTGCTTTCAAATATATTTGAAATTTTAAAATTTATTTGAGTGTGAGGGTGTTTTGCCTGTAGGTACATCTGTGAACAACAAGTAATTTTGGAGCTCAGAGGCCAGAAGAGGGGTTAAAATTCCCTGGGGCTGGAGTTACAAATGATGATGAGCTACCTACCATGTGAGTGCTGGGAATCTAACCTGGGTTCTCTGGAAGACCAGAGATCTTAAATGCTGAGTCATTCTCTCAGCCACAATATATCCTAACATATTTAGTGCAATAACCCTGTGAGATAGTACAGACTTTAAAAGTCTGCTTAAGGATGAAATGTGACACAAAGTTGAAATTAAGAATGTATGTATAAACCAGATGGTTTGCTGAAGACTCTGCTATCATGAGCTTTATAGCAACTGTAGAGACTGGAGGGTTCTAAGGTTCTTTTGGTACCCCTCCAGAATTCTTTGCATTTTAATTTTTTTATGACACTGTATTGTCTGTGCTAATTTCCCAGGTCAGCTGCAATAAAGTGACTCAGAAAACCAAAAACTTCTTGTCTCATGTGTATGGAGGCAAGAGTTTGAAGTAAAGGCTTTGGGGACATGCTTGGTCTGTACAGTTAGACGGAGGGATCTTCCCTCGCTTTTTCCAGCTTCTGAACTATCAGGTTTTAAAATTTAGTTTATGGTATCATAACTCCAATCTTCATGTAGTCTTCCTTGTACATGTGTTTGTGGAGGAAGAGCTGACATTGGGTGTCTTCTTTAATTGTTCTCCACTTTATTTTTTGAGACAGTCACACCGATTGAAGCTAGGTCTCATTGATTCGCTACACTGGCTGGCCAGTGCCAGGGACCTGCCTGTTCTCACCTACCTTGCACTGGGATTGCAGGAATGTGCTTCTTAAATGAGTTCTGGGAGATTGAATTTGGTTCCAAATGCTTATTTGACAAGCACTTTACCGATGGAACCATCTCTAACTGTAATCTTCCTTTTGTATAAGTCTGTGTTTGTGGCCAATTTCCCATTTTCATAAGGATATCAGTTATGGTAGATTAGGGCCTACCCTAGGGACTTCATTTTAACTTCATTTTATCTAGCAAAAACCTTACTTCTAAGTAAGGCTACATTCTTAAGTACAGGGTATAGGATACCAGCATAGTTTTGGGGCGGGGTGGGGGGAGTTACTTAATTCAATCCATAATACTATTCCTTGGAATCTTTGACTCCTGGACAAACCAAGCATCTGGCCAAGCTTGTTTGTTAGCCATCTTTCAGTTTTGATAGCAAACAGTGCTGAACCCTGACATGGAAGAATATACTTTATGGAGGTCACAGGGAATCAGAAGCCACTGCCAGGGGACCTGGATCTCAGGACCCCATAAAGGAGAACAGAACTAGGTCATAAAGCAGCGAAGTTATGAGTAAAGCATGAGTCTGCTCACCCATCTCTGAGTAATGCAAGATGAAGTAGATTTCCAAGATACAGCTCAACTTCATGGACATAAATTTGATTCAACACATTCAATTAATCTCATCAATAATGACTTAAACGCAAGGTAATTCAGTCTGTGTATTAGAAATGGTTGATCGTCGTGCTGCCTGACTCCCCTCTGGTTTCTTCTTTAACTGATGTGACTCAGCTTGATCCCTTAGCAAGGTGGTTTGATGATCTTCTTTTTGCTTTTGGTCTGGTTTACATTTAGCCTTCCTTCCAGCTGGAGGTCAAAGGGTGGGACTATGGAAGCAAAAGTCGAATATTTTACTTCCATATAAACAACGGAAGTTTTAATAAAAGAGAAAGTATATCTTTATTGAACCGGCATCAAGGAAAAGCTGCACATTAGGCATTTGTTTAAGAATGAATCTGAAAACAAGAATAAAAGCAAACAAAAGAAGAAAAGAGAAAGGAATCTTGTGAAAACACTCATTTAAAAACTCAGAAAAAAGTAAACAAAACATAAAAAGAATATAAATACAACACAATTCCCCCATAACTCCCAGCACCAGTAATGCACATTTTTATTGTAGATCTTCTAGATACAAAGCTATAAATATTTTTTACAACATTAGTATTATATTGGACATTGGGGTTAATAACCTGCTCTTTTGATTTGATGACATATTATGAATACTTTCTCATCAGTAAGGGTTTTTTTCCCCCCTATAGTATCATTTAATTTCATGAAGGAAATTGTGATTCTTTTAAGGGCTGCACTGAGAAGAGTTGAGTCAATTCCCTCTTAAAAGACATTTCAGGTTTTCCCCCAAATGTTTTGTGTTATAATCAATGGTGCTATGAATAGGGTCACAGTTAATTTTTGGGCTGGCTCATGAATTCTTATTTCTCCAGCATAAATCCCCAATAGTACACCAGTGAGTTTAATACATGCATAATTGGCAACGTGTTCTCTGGTCAGGTTGTAACAATACCTACTCCTCAGCAGTGTTTAGGGGCATGTTTCATAGTAAGTTTGACAACAGGATATAGTAGAAGAAAATGTCTCTTTCCCAGATTTAAAATGCAGTATCTCTATGCTTGCCTAGGATGCTCAAGTCAATGGGGGTCAATTCCTACAGCTGCAAAAAAAGACATTGTCATCTGTATTTGTGTAACCATTATGTTACAGCAAAAGGAGTAAATATAAAGTACACTATTATTAAGGAAAATAAGTAAGTACTACTGTGTGGTTTCCAATGAGGAGTAGGTAATTAACATATCTGCCCATGTGTTTAGAAAAAAGAAAAACAATTCTCTTGAAGTATTTTTATAAATCCGTGGCCAGTCATGCTTCTAGTTTTGAAATTGCTTCCTTATGCTCTTTAATAACTTCATATGTAAAGCGGCTTCATTTTCTTTGTGAATAAACATATTTTCATGTAGCAATCTTGAATGACTTATATTTTCAAACATGATGCTAATATTTTCTCCAAGTTTGCCTGTGTTTCATTTAAATGTATTTATAGACTTGTTTGTTTAAGAAGTGGTCTCTGTTGCTCAGGCTGGCCTTTAACTTTTGATGTTCATATGATTCTTCTGCTTCCTGACTCTCAAGTAGCTGGGACTTTAGGGTATGTTATCGTTCGTAGCTTGTGGATTTTTGCTTTAAAGCAGAAAGTTGATAAATGGGGTTTTATGGGGCTGGAGAGGTGGCTTAGAGGTTAAGAACACAGACTTCTTTTGCACAGGACCTGAGTTCAGTTCCCAGGTGCATGCAATGCCTTTAGTTTCTGTGGGCATCTGAACTCATGTGTACACATACAGATCTTAAAAGTTAAGATTATGTGTATTTACATGTATGTACATGTGCACAAGGGTTTTTACCATGCCACACATATGGAGGTCAGAGGATAATTTGGGAGAGTCAGTTCTCCTTTTTTCCTATCCCTAGGTGGTTTTTGGGGATTGAACTCAGCTCATTAAATCTGGTAGCAAATGTCATCTCACTGGCCCAAACAGATAATTTGTTCTTCTTAAAATAGCTTTTATTTTATATCCACTGACTATCTTTATTCCAGACCCTGCCTTTATAGGAATTACAGGTGAGATGATAATATAGTCCAACAGTAGAAGCACCTGTCTAGCACGTGTGAGACCCTGGGTCCCATCTCTAGCACTCTCTAGAACTTTACACAAGTTCTTGCTTTTGTCCTTGGTGCAGTTTTGATTTGTTCTTGGACCAGGTTAAATTGAGGAGAGGAAAACAGCTATGAATGACTCCAGCCCTGATCTGTGAACTCCTAGGAGTGTACCATTCCTCTTAAGAAGAGGCTAAAACTTTTCCCTAATAGTTTCTATAATCTTCCTCCCATCAAAATATGTAAAGGCATAGAGTAGAGCTGCTCAATTGATCAGATTTAAGAGATGTGGGCCTTTATTTTCTTTAATAAAGTGGGCTGTGCTAAGGAGTGAAGGTCTTCCATTTCCAGAAACTAAGAGATTATTACAATCTGTGAGATGGGCCGAAGAAACTGCTTAATCATTGAGAACATTTGCTACTCTTGCAAAGGAACCCGTTTTCTAGCACTCATTATGCAGTTCACAACTGTGCTCTAGCTCCAGGGAATCTGATGTTCTCTGGTCTCCATGAGCACACAGACAGACAGACAGACAGACAGACAGATAAGTAGGCAGACAGATAGATAGACATATACACATACACATAAAAAAAAAACCCCAAAACCAACAACAAAAACTACCAAAACTGGGAAAGGATAGAGCAAAGTCAGAAGGATCCACAGTCTGTTAATTGTGGTGACACGCACCTATATTCTCAGAATTTTAGAAGATGAAGGCAGGAGAATCACAACTCAAGGTTGGTCATTCTTCAATACATAAGAAGTTTAAGGCTTCCCTGGGCTACAAGGTCCTATCTAAGGAAGGTTCTTAGGAAGCAGAAGTGGGCAGATCTCTGTGAGTTCAAAACCAGCTTGGTCTACATAGGGAGTTCTATGGCAGTCAGAACTACCTAGTGAGACCCTATGCAATATACAAACAAACAAATACAAGGACCCAAAGTCTCAGAAATACATTGAGGTTGGCTTGAGCGTCTTTTCCTTTCCAAAAATCTCATTTCTAGCCAAATCTCAGAAGTTTCAGTAAAGAAGAGTCCATCCAAGTGTGGTGGGGGTACATGCTTTAAACCTCAGTACTTGGGAGATTGAGGCGTGTGGGTCTCTGTGAATTCGAGACCAGCATAGTCTATATAGTGAGTGTCAGGTGAATTGGGACTACATAGTAAGACCCTATCTCAAGAACGATAAAAACCTAAAACAAAACAAGAATAATGAGAAGAGTACGATAAACACTAGGATTCTGAAAGCTTCATCTGAAGATTTAACCTTTTCTTACACATCTGACAAGTAGAATTCAGACTGTACTGCAAGAAGTATCGCCTTGTAGTTGTAGGGTTTTAAGGCTGGGCAAGCAACAGTCAAAACTTTCCAATTCATGCCAGATAATGTTGCTACTGACTCTTCAGGTAGCAGCGATGGCATCTCTTTGCTTTGGCCAATAGATAGCTATGAGCAAGAGATTCCAAACTGAAAGATGAAAGTCAAACCAAGGGTGACCATGTAAAAGAGTATCTATATCTGGGACTGGTTAACAGGATCTACTTGTCCAGCTTCTGTGAGGAGACAATGCCCACAGCAATAACCTTCTAAAGATGTGAAGAAGTCCACTAATGAAAGTCTTCCCTTTCCCTGGAAGTCACCAGGAATTCCCTCCCAAACATAATTTAAATATATTTTAGTCAAATTTACCAATCTTTTCTTATGAAACCACTTTTCAATTACCAAGCCTTAAACTTTTATGCTTCTAAAATTATTAAAATTATATGTGTTTCTAACATTTTTTTGTGATTTTTCTCATATATTTCTATCCTTAACTTATTTTGGATATATTTGTTAAAAACATAAAGTTTTAACCTAATCTAGCCAGTTGTCCCACTAGTCTACTTAGATACTAGAACTTGTTTATATCTGTATGTTTGATTTACTTATTCCTAAGATTTATTATTTCACTTGCACCATAATGTTTAAAATTCTATAACCTTACCACACTTTAAAAATACATGAATGTGACCTGTGAGTGGAAATGATACATACCAACTTTATTCATTTTTAAATACCAGGAAAAAAGCAAGAGTTTTGTCAGTGGTGGTGCCTCACACTTCTTATCCCAGCACTAGGAAGGCACATGTTTGAGGCCACTGAGTCTTCCAGGCCATCCTGGGCTACCTACCAAGAGCCTGTCACAGAAAACTCAAACTCAACCAGCCAAACAAACAATAGCAACGAAATTCCCAAGAATGATCTGTTCATGTTAAAGTCTTAAAATTGGTGTTTTGTAAATGGCCCTGCTTGTTTGAAAGGCTCTGATTCTTCTATACTTAGACATAATGGTCATTACACAATAACAGGAAGGCTAGATGATAGGAGAAAACACACTGACTTGGGAAAGCATCTGGGTTTGAAACTGGACCTTGATATTTGTTGGCTGTGAGCTACTGGCACAATGATGAACATTTAAAAATCAAGTTCAGCCACTGGTAAAGATAGAGCACTAATATCACACATGTCTTCCAGGTCAATAAAAAATATTAGACGGGAAAAACATGTTTACCAACACAGAGACCAGCACCATTAGCAGAGGGGCTGAAAAAAATGTTAGATTTCATTTAGTTCTGGTTTAGGGTCCACTGTAGTATCATTTCTATACATATCATCTCATTTGACTCATAGAAATACTGAGTCACTGATGATCATACGGCTTCTGTGGCATTCAATTATATGATGACTTAATAAGATATGATATAATATTAAATAAACTTAAACATTGTTTTTTTCACTAAGCACATCACTAAAACATTTGCTGCATTCTTAATAAAAATCATTTTCAATAATGGTTTGGAGCAGCAATATTTTTAAAAATCTAAATATTTACCATTTAATATATAAAAATAGGAGTATGTGGTGCACTATTAGTGCCTCGTCTATAAAACAAAACTCCCAAGTATACAATGTTTGTAGTTTGACTTTAATTGGAAAATTAATAAGTTGACTTTCTTTTTTATTTTGTTTTAGTTTTTGAATTTCACTTATTTTATTATTTATTTATTTAGCCTACAAATTCCATAAACTTCTGCACCTTCTTCATTTTTTATTGGTTATTTTATTTACATTTCAAATGGTATCCCCATTCCCAGTTTCCCCTCCACAAGCCCCCTATTCTCTCCCCTTTCCCTCTGCCTCTATAAGGGTGCTCCCCCACCTGACCACCCACTCCTGCTTCAACGCCCTAGTGTTCACCTATTCTGGGTCATCAAGCCTTCAAAGGACCATGGGGCTCCCCTTCCAGTGATGCCAGATAAGGTAATCCTCTGCTACATATCCAGCTGGAGCCATAGGTCCTCCCCTGTGGACTCTTTGGTTGGTGGTTTAGTCCCTGGGAGCTTTGGGTGGGTGTGTCTGTTGGTTGATATTGTTGTTCTTCCTATGACATTGCAAACCCCTTCATCTCCTACAGTCCTTGTCCTCACTCCTCCATTGGGGTCCCAGTGCTCAGTCCAATGTTCAGCTGCGAGCATTCGCCTCTGTCAGGCTCTGGCAGAGCCTCTCAGGGGACAGCTATACCAGGCTCCTGTCAGTAAGCATTTCTTGGCATCAGCAATAGTGTCTGGGTTTGGTGTCTGGAGATGGGATGAATCCCTGGGTAGGGCAGTCTCTGGATGGCCTTTCCTTCAGGTTCTGCTCCACTCTTTGTCCCTGCATTTCCTTTTGACAGGATTATGGATTAATATTTTTGAAGTGGGTGGTTGGCCCCATCCCTCAACTGGGGGCCATGTGTATCCACTGGATATGGTCTCTACAGGTTCTTCCCCATTTGTTTGGTATTGTGGCTAATGTCATCCCTATTGCGTCCTGGGAACCTCTTGGGTCCCTGGCATCTGGGACTTACTAGTGGCTACCCCAGCTCCCCCTCCCTGACTGCTACACACCTACTTTAAATTCCTAACCCTCTGTACATCTCCCCCATTTCTCCCATATCTGAACTGGCTCCCCTTTTTCCCTCCCCGTCCTCACTCCCTTCCAGATCCCCCTCTATCTCTACTTTTCAGAGATTATTCTCTTCCCTTTACTGGAAAGAACTGTAGCATCCACACTTTGGTGTGACCTTCTTTCTTCTTGGGTTTCATATGATCTGTGAGTTGTATCTTGGGTATTCCGAATTTCTTATTGGCTAATATCCACTTATCAGTGAGTGCATACCATGTGTGTTCTTTTGTGACTGAGTTACCTCACTCAGGATGATATTTTCAAGTTCCATCCATTTGCCTGCTAATTTCATGAAATCATTGTTTTTAATAGCTGAGTAATACACCATACTGTAAATGTATGGCATTTTTCTGTATCTATTCTTCTATTGAGGGATATCTGGGTTGTTTCCAGCTTCTGGTCAAGTCACAGACCAAAGCTGATATTAAACTATTAGTTTATACTTACAATAACTCTGGAGGAAATAAATATGCAAGCCAGCATAATATACCATTAACATCAAAACTCTTTGGAGTCTCTTGGACTTCAGTTTGAAGCTGGGGAAAATTCACTATCCTCTTTCAGTCCCAGCCTCTCATGTGTGAAATGGAAGTAGCACTAATATCCATAAAGAAAACTATCACGGGGGGGGGGAATAATATTAGCCAAGCATTTAGCATGGCAAGTATTCACTAAATTATTTTTGTTACTAATGGAAATGGCAACATTAGACAGCCATTTTGAAAGGAAGGATTTAAAATGATTTGAAGAAATAATAAAATATCGAGGAGTAAACTCAAGACAAATGTAGCTTTATTCTAAGCAGGCAAATGGTAGGCTTTTTTAAAAACCCAAGTATATGTTGGGTAGAAAGAAAATGTAATTTGAAAAGTATTTGCTTGGTTTGGAGTAGCTCAGTGCTAGAACATTTGCTTAGCACACATATATGGTTTTGATCCCCATCATTAACAAAAGTATTTACAGAGATAGTACTACACAGTGCTAGCAGCCTTGTAGACCAGGCTATTCTGGAACTCAGGGGTCTCCATCTCTATCCATGTCTCTATCCAGGAACACCCGTCTCTACCTCCTGCCTCTCAAGTGCTGGGATTAAAGGCATGTGCCACTACCACTTGGCTACAAACTAAATCTTATTACAAATATTCATTGGCAGGTAAAAGTGAGTCTGAGCTCAGAGTGCAGAGGTTTGGGATGGTAAGAAGCCATAGCGCAATGTCCTCCTTTGAGTTGTACACAAAAACTTTGTACATAGATCTGTCTTTCATGTTTTCAGAAGCTGTCGGTGAAACTCATTTAGGATATTGAATTTCCTGGATATTATTCAAGCTTTTACTCCTACATTTAAGCCTTATGTGAGCAGAGCATGGAGCTGAAGTTAAGAGGATGTTCTTCTTGATTTTAAAGAGCAGATTTTAGAAATCTCTGGAGAATTTGACAGGAACCACATAGTAAAGTCTGGGTTATAGTTTTTGGTGCCCAGTAGATTTGTGCTCAGCTAATTCAGTCGAAGGAGAGATGCATATAGAACTATTGAAATTACCTAGCTCCACAACACAAAGAATACTTCCTGGTTTTTGTTTCTTGTGTTGTCTATTTTGTGTCTCAAAAACTGGCCATATTCTTAGTCATGTTACTATGCCATTCTTTTCCTGGATTAGAGAGAAATGCTTTGCTCATGTGGTTTGGAAAGGCTTTCTTTCATGGTTGTTTTCAGAGTGGGAGGCAGTCCATTCTGAAGGTCAGAGAAGTCATGACACATTATGGGTAAGCTCATCATTTCCTTACTTCGCAGTGATTCAGAAGAGCATGATGCAGGCAGCAAAGTAAGCCTTGGTCATGATGTTCTGTGGCAGAGCACTTGGGTTTCCCTACAGGTGGAATCAGTCTGAAGTGAGCCATTAGTCATCACATTTTCTGGAAAAGTCAGAAGAGAAAAAGTTTAGAGTGAAATTGAATATAGGCTTATAATTCACTTCTGTCATGCACAAGGGAGGATGAGGTTTTGCATTAAGCTTGTTCACCAAAAAGGCTCACAATGGCGTGGTTCTTATGCTAAGTGCCAATTAGAAAAGAATAGAAAGAGAACACGTGGTTTTTGAAGTCTTTATTGGATATTGTTTATGTTAGGAATGTGTAAAGATGCATTGTGCAAACACATTCTTTTTATATAATTAAAGAATCTGATGGAGAAGGGCATAGAGACAGTGGTAGTAATGGAAAACTAGGTAGTTAAGGGACGGGAAAGGAACACAGAAATAATGAGTACTCTGAAAGACTGGGTTAGGAGGAGAGGATAGAAATCACCTTACCCGAGAAACTGGGCCCCACTTCACTGGTCTGCATAAAGGCAGAAAGATAATTTAATTCAACATGGGTTTGCTGGATCAAGATTCCCATTCAACAAATTCCCCAAGTGGAGATGATTCCAAGAACAGGAATCTGACCACAGGCAAGACCCTGCAAAGGAGTATGGCTGCTGGAGAGAAGGCTGTCCATTCTTCTGTGCTATCTAAATAGAAAGTCTGGCCCCTTCCCCCTTTGCAATTATGTATAGGATATCTGGAAATTTCTCATTTTACTTACCGACTCACTTTTAGGAGTATATAAAAATTTATTTGGGGTAGAAATTGGGTTTAAAAAATCACAAGGCTTATCCATTCAATTCTCCTCTTCTTACCTTCTCCCTAGTCTTCCCAGGAACAGCTGTTTAGTTGAGGGTCCCTGGTATCTGTGTCCAGGCTCCTTAGTGTCCAAGTTGCTACATGCATTCTTAAATTAACAAATGTATGTTGCTGGTTTTGGTCTCCTATCCAGTCTTTGTTGGCATACCAGTTATTGTGGACAATATTGGGTGAGAAGCTCTCTAGTCTGGTTTTTGTCTGTTTTTTTTTTTTTTTTTTTTTTTTTGGCTGATGGTTGCTTACTGCATGTAGGTTCAAAACTCCAAACCCAAAAGCCCCCTAGACACAGCATCTTTAAGGTTGCACTGGAGCATCTCTGAGATTACTGGAAAATACTCACTCTTGTGAGGAGTAGCTAGGAAGCCAGCTTTGGCTTTTGAAGCATAGTCCTCCATTCAAAGCAGAAAGGGCTCAGTGGTTTGCTTTGACCAATTGAGAGGCAGTTCCAAACTCACACAGCTCTCAAGACCTCAGCCCACATTAGGTTTCTAATTTTTCTCTCCTACAGCCTTTCTCAATTCTCATTGATCAAGAGTTCAGCCTTCTCTCCTTCCCCAATATTTTTGACTAGAGGCTTAGGCCAGAACTCTCAATAGGAGTGCTTTCCTGATCTCTAGAGTCCAAGCAAGCATGCCTAATTAAAGATGGTCACTGGCCATGAAAATATCTGCGAAATAAGCTTGTATGGGATCAAGGATTTTAGCCCCTGGGCAGGGCTAGGTGGGCTTTAGAAGCTTCCCAGAAAGACAAGGTCTCCTGAGTTTAGTCACCAACAGGCTCAAATTCCCTACTGAGTTTTTCACTCTATTGAATGGGATTGACTTCAAGTTGTATGATTTTGGGGTGTTGGGCCTGAGTAGCCTCTGAGGGTACCCAGGCCCAGGGAGTGAGAATGACAACAAGCCCCAACCCCTGTAAAGCTGGAAGCAAGCTAGTGCTCTTGAAGGCTTGCTTATGTTTCTTGCTTGTGAGTTCTGCCTTTAACAGACCATGAAGTCAACAAAACTCCCCACACGGTGGCTCTCTTGACTAAAGTTGAGCATTGAATGGGGGAATTTTAAATGAGTAGTCCTGGAGCTTTTAATATATATATATATATATATATTTCCAGATTGAACTCATTTCAGAATTCAAGTGGGAGGCAAAAGTGAGAATTTTAATGGAGTTCACCTCTGACTTGCATTGAGGCAGAAGTCAGGAAAGCCACTGTAGGCAATAGTTCTGGGCAGTTTGTTATGAAAAGCAGTTCTTACTGGATTACGTTTCCTGTTCACTGCAGGCTCTTTGTGTGAAGACCGGGGAAGGTGGACACTGGGCATGTAGTTCAGGAACGTAGACACCCCGACTGAAAGCAGCAGACGGATATAACATAACACGAAGAGAAACATCCTCTGTGCAGTTCGTTCACAGTATTTAATAAAAACTAGGAGGAAACTAAAGGAGACAGGCAGCTTTGGGTCATTCAAAGTCAGGAAATGAAAAATTTTGATTATTGGAGAAAGTATCAAACCTCAAATAAAGGTGGGAATAACATTAAAAAGAGAAATACTGTGCCTTGGAAGGAATACTCAGAGCTAACAGCTTATTTAAACACTCACTTAAAGCCAAGTCATAGTATAGGAAGCACTCCTCCTTAATTGTAATTTCCTCTTTTTTTGTGTGTGTGTAAGATTCAAATAGTGAAAATGCACACTAACAGCTCTTTCCCTTGAAAAGAAAGGCTCTTGAGATCTCCTAGTAGACCAGAAATTTGTGGATTTTCTGGAATTACTCAGGTGCTTAGAAGGTCCCCAGTGGATGTGATCTTTCCTTATCGTTTTCTTCTTCTCATTTTATTTTTAGTTAAAAATATTAACTATCTCCAGGGAAGGGTTCCTGGTAGCAACCTTCACCAAGAAAACTTGTGCTGGGAGTCCTCCTGCATTCCCAGTCTGTATTTCCCTAAACAGAATTCAACATGTAAGAGAAGTTCAAGAGACACATGCTCTCACCCTCACATTCTTAAAATTTCAATTCCTGCGGAAAACACAGTGCCATGGTTTCGATTTTTAAAATCAGTAAGAGCCACAGAGAGTGTGAAAGTGTGCAGACAGGAAAGGTAGAGATCCAAATACCAGGACTAAGAAGAAAAAGCTCTGCACTGAGGCAGGGATTAAGAAGGTTCTGAGCACTGGGACATTCGTGGACATAGAATGCAAGGGAAGATGAGTATGAGGGGCGACTTAGACAGTGAACTGCCACAGTAACAGCACCACTGCCAAACCTTCAAATTTAGAGGCTGTGGTGAAAATTCAACCAGGGGCAATTTTCAACATTTGTAGCATCTGCGCCCAAACAGTTCAGCACCAAAAGCCTGGACAGCACCACAGGCTCCGTTCCTAGTCTCATCCATCAATCTACCCAGAGACACACTGTCAACACCGCCAGACTCATTAGATATTTACTGAAAATCCTCTAAGACTTTCCTTTAAAACACAAAACGACTTCCACATTTAGTTCTCCTATCTGGAAAAGCATACCCAAGGAATTAGGAGATCTAAATTAAAATTATTAATAGGAGTGCTTGATGGTGCTTAATTCTAGAGATCAGAGTTGTCATTGGTGGGGGTTGAGTCAAAAAAGTAAAAAGAAGCAGGGACACAGTAAAAACACGACTTTGCCATCCTCTAAATTCTACGAGTACTTTACTTGTCTTTGAGAAATGAGTGAAATCGAAAACCATCAAAATAATTGGACTTCTTAAAAATTGGATTGTATGAGTGAAAGGTGTTTATCAGAAGCTGATGACTCCGGATCCTATCATCCTGGAGGACAGCACAGAATAGTTAATATGTTCCTTGAGGGACTAGGATGCTGACGTCTTTTACTGATACCGGATCATTACGTGACTGGAAAAAAAAAGGAAGTCATATCATGAATAAAAATCGGAGTGCAACAGTGCAACCAAAATATTCTGTACTTGAAGGCAATTGCAGACAGATGTTGACAAAGAAGTGTCTCCTGAAACCACGTTTGGACAGCTTTTTTTGTTAACTGCGTATATATAAATACGAGCAGAAGGCCAGTCACCTCTGTCAGCAGCAGCAGAAGCAGCATCTTCAGACGCAGCCTGAGACCTCGGAGCAGAGAAGGTGCCTCCGACTCCCGACTCCCTCAAGCTGCCAGATTGTCTCCCACAGAGGCCGGCATCTCTGGCCTTCTCCCTTTCCATCCTCCCTTTCTTCCTTGACTTTCCCTCTTTTCTTACCCATTAGCTGTTTCTCCCGGTGGACTTAAGTCCACTCTGCTCCCCTCCTTTGGCTGCTCGCCTACTCTGTCTTCTACATCTTTCTCCTCGCCCACTTCCTTCGGTGTCACGCTCCCTCCTAGTTTTGTGCGTCTACAAAGTTTTGAGCGGAATTTTAGCCTTGGCAAACAAGTCCCCCCAGCTCCTTCAGCTAATTCCCGCGGCTTCTCTCCAGACACCAGCACCAGACAGTGACTGATGCCTCTCGGACTGTGATTCCAGCGCAGAAACTCGAAGGAGCTCTTAGCCCGCCGTCCTACTTAGTCAACCCTTTCCTAGCCACGGTAAGAGTCTAATAGTCAGGTGTGTGTGTGTGTGTGTGTGTGTGTGTGTGTGTGTTGGGATTCTTAGCATACTAACCGATTGATTGACTACAGGCTCCTCCCCGTGCTGCCAGCAGCATCAATGTATGAGTTAACCTTCTTTAGTTCAAGGTCTGGCTAGTTATTGGGTGCTGGGCACACATATAGCTATTTTTTTTTCTTTTTCGAATTATACCAAGAGAGAAGTGGCTGGATGCTCCGGCGTGGTTAAGTGGTATTTAACACAGTGAGGCACAGTTTCACTGGCTCCCCAGCTCCCAGGAGTTTCTTGGGGTTAGAAGGTGGAAAGCCAGGAGCGATCTCACTCACTGCCCTCTTTCCTCTCCTGCGCAGAATGACCATGTGTAGCGGAGCAAGGCTGGCCCTGCTGGTCTACGGGATAATAATGCATAACAGCGTCTCCTGTTCACCTGCTGCTGGACTCAGCTTCCCTGGGATCAGGTAGGTGCTACCTTAATATAAGTTAGAGCTTCCCTTCGCCAGACACCCACTTTGGTCGCTTCCGGAAGATCTGGGTGTCAGGCTGCTAAGCATCGCTTCCTGCGTGCCCAGGCATTTCTACAGCCATTGGTTAGGTAGACCCCTTTGGGTCCCTAGCTAAGCCTGGGGTCAGAGAGCCTCTAGTACAGCCAGACTCCCTCCTTACTCACCAATGGAGCCCAGGGACTCAGGTAAAGGGAGTAAGTTTCTTATCCTTGTAGAAATCTTCCCTCCGCTAACTTGTACAAAAGAAGGTGGCAGGGTGCGCCTCCCCCTCCTGCTTAGCTTCTTTTCCCTATTCTTGGATTAAGTCGGAAAACTTCAGTTCCCAGATCAAAGCCCGGGAAGCGGAGAGTGAAGCTCTCCCCGCTTTGCTTTGTTATTGCCTAGTCTGGACTATTGGGGCGGGGTCTCTCGCTCCTCCGCCCTTCCTGTTGTCTTTCCCACTCGAAGAGCTCTTTTTCAAATACATCGTTTCAACTGGAGTTTGAGACCTAGAACGCCTTGGGGTGGGGGTGTTGGCCAGACACGGTTAAGGAAAAGCTACTTGAGAGACGGTATAACACAAGAAGGAGACAGCAAAGGAGGGGGAAGAAACGGATGCGAAGGAGGGAGAGAATGCCAGCAGGCAGGAGGGGTTGGGAGGATAGCCTAGCTCAATTGAGGATGCAGAAAACCTGGCTTTTGTCTTGGCTTCTGTTTCTAATCGTGAGACGCTGCTTGAGTTTCCTATCGCAGCTCCAGAAAACCTCACCCGTATGCGGGACAGGGAAATGCGTGGGGCCGCCTTGCGTGGGTGCAGGGTGGCACTCAGGGCAGCCAGGAGAGCGCGGCATTGAGCTGACTCTTGGAGCCCCGCCCAAGAACCTCTGCCTTAGGGGGTATCTGACCATTGGTGTTTTGGCAGACAGAAATCTTAGGCTTCTGTTACAGGATTCCAGCATGTGGGCGCAGGGCAAAGCAGGGGTGGTTAGAAAGTCTGGAACCTGGGCTGAGGGCATCCCTAGGGGGGAAGGCTGGATGTGTCGGTGCGGAGAAGCTCCTCTGGCCTCTCCTGGGAGGGCGGCCCAAGAACTACTGAACCCTGATTAGAGAAGGGTATTTGTCCCGATTGCATTCCGAGTACTCCTGGAGCCCAAAGCCACCCGACTTTGCATTTTCGTCCTCTTCTGCCTGTCCTTTGTCCCACAGACAGGCGATGTGTGAGGAGACTGTGAGGTCGCTGAACACCTACGGAATGTCAGTCCAAGTCGACCCTTTTCCTTGCGCTCTGGGGTCGAGATGGGATCCAGCCTCCCCGCCATTGCTAACAGATAGCAGGAACTCTTTGTTTAATGGACTCGAAAGCTCTTCTTTCACCTCCAGCTATTCTCAAAGTTCCGTGTGCCTAGCACTTTTCCTGGTGATAGGCTCCGAGGCGCTCTGCCACACCACAGAATGAGCCAAACTAGCTAAGTTTAGGGGCATCTATTATTCATGTTCCTAGCAGATTCTCTCCATCCCAAAATAGATGCTGGAGGTTCTCCGTGACCTACATCTGCGCGGGGAAGGGCTCCCCTGGGCTCGGCGGCTCGGATGGGGGTGGCTGCTGCTGGAGTTGTCCGCTTGCATCCTACCTATCCACCCATCCCTTCCATTCCGCCCTGGGTCTTCCCGTCTTGATTCATATAATTTCTTAGGATCTTTCTCATGCGAGTTAGAATTCCTACTTAGGGAAGTCCGGGGAGTCAGGTGGGGAGAGAGCGGATGTTTTCCTTGGCTAGGTGTTGGGGTCTACACGGTTGTCCAGTGCCCCGGAGGAGACGTTGTTTCTCCTGGGGAGATATGAGCGACTTTCCTTGAGGTCCTTGCAGTAGGAACTGCTGCTGGGTGTAGTTCCCTTACCTTGTCCCTAGGATCGTTCTGGAAGAAAGAACAATTCTCCGTGGGAGACCATAATGAAGAAGAAAAATCAATGGGACCTTCTTGGGACTTGGCAGAACTAGGAAGTGACTTTTAATGACCCTCCTTTTGGCTATCCCGCAGACCAGAAGACGAGGCTTACGACCAGGACGGAAACCCACTGCAAGACTTCTACGACTGGGACCCTCCGGGCGTGGGGAGCCCCGCCTCCGCGCTGCGTGACGCTTACGCCCTCTACTACCCCGCCGACAGGAGGTACAACCCGCCCGGCTTCCGCCTATGGCTTGGGCCTAACCTGGCAGAAGGGACCCGGTAGGGGTTCTAAAAGTAGGGCCCTTTCTACTAAAAGAAGGGTCCTCGAGCCTCCTTTCCCATGAGAGCCACAGAAAATTAGCAGACAGATCCCCGTGGAGCCCAGGCCGCACCACGGACTGAAAGCTCCGAGGCCACAGAGGTGTCAGTGAGTGTGCGACTCTGTAGGCGGGGAGCTTTCAGGCCACACTAACACACTAAGTCCCATCTTAGATTCACTCCCGGGGACCTTCCCTAAGTTACTCGCAGGTCCCGTGTCACTAACGGTTGTTGGGTCATCTCCTGTAAAGCCCAGCAGTGAGTGCCCTGGCTGTAACTTGAAGGGCCGAGGCAGTGAGTGACCCACGTCTCATTCTTTGTTTCCCCATCAGAGATGTCGCCCACGAAATCCTTAACGAAGCCTACCGCAAAGTCTTGGACCAGCTGTCCGCCAGGAAGTACCTGCAGTCGGTCGTGGCCAGGGGCGTGGGGTAAGAGTTTGTGAAAGAGTTAACCTTCGAGTGATGCACACGCCGTGGTGGTGGGTGCCCTTGTAGAAAGCGCGTGGGGAGGGCGGGGCAGCTTTTACGTTTATGCGCGCCCACGCGCCCGAGGGCGTGTCTGCGTCCTGGCAATGAGGTGGGTACTACAAGCCTTGGGCGGACTTCTAAAAATTTAAATTTGTCCTAAGAGCCAGAGATAAAGTGAAAGAGAAAGAGGGTAGGAAATTTGGGGCTTGGACCCTTGTTGAATGAGAACCAAGTCAAATCAGATAACCTTTCCAGGTTCGTGGGAGAGTTTGCCATAAACGAGGGAAGGAAAACTAGGTTTACTATAAAGGCAAACCGAAGGAACAAAGTCCCCAAATTTATATACTTAAAGAAACATTTTGTTTTTGTTTTTACTCACGCCAGACAAGCCCAGAGCTAAGGTCTTGCATGAAGCCTGTGTCAGCAGAAGGCAACATTTTAATAAGCCCAAAGGGAAGCTGATTACATTTTAACCATGAATAATTCATGCGGTGAAAATATTGCCTACAGCCTGTCGCCTTATATCACTATCACGTTTTTCAACTTAACACGCGCAAAGAGAGAGGCGTGCCCATGTTTGCCTAGATTTGCAGAATTGATGACCTGGTAGGAGCCCACAGGCCTTTAAGGGACCCTTGTATGTCGGGTAGTGCAAAAGGCACAAGTCCGGACAATTTAGCTAGAGTCATGGTAGTGTAATCTTGAGAAGTAATATTTGGAGAAAACCTTGAAGAGTGAGGATTCTTCGGCCGTCCCGGGGTGCTTCAGAAAGATTTAGAAAAATATGAAAGATCTAGTGCCAGGAAACTGTGAGTGAGAAGGAGGAACTCCGGGGTCTCCGTCCCAGTATTCTCGCCAGCTGGTGAGGAGCAAAGGAGGGCTGCCCCAGGATGCTAGGACTCCTGCCGGCTCCCAGTGGGCTCCCGCATGGGGGTGGGGCCCACTTGTTTTCTATCACCAACTCAATGTGTCTCCCGCCCCGCCCCCTCTCTCCGCCCCCTCTCCTTGCAGGGAGAACCTAAGCGGCGGTGCGGTGGACGACCGGGCACCCCTTACCAAACGCCACTCGGACGGCATCTTCACGGATAGCTACAGCCGCTACCGAAAACAAATGGCTGTCAAGAAGTACTTGGCGGCCGTGCTAGGGAAAAGGTATAAACAGAGGGTTAAAAACAAAGGACGCCGAATAGCGTACTTGTAGCGATGAGATGCCAGCTTCCGTGTGTGTATAAAATGAAAAGTCGTTTTCCAAATTGACTGACCAGTCATCACTCATGTGTTCTTTCCAAACATGTATTTATGTATCAAGTAAAGCCATTAAATGACTATTTTGATAATAATATTGTTTTTCTTTTTACAAAGCACTAGAGAATGCACAGATATACTTTGTGGACCAATTATTGATATATATTATAAGTATATATATTAAGAATATATATAAGTATAACAGAGAGCAATTCATAAGCGTGCACAAGGATTGAAAATTCGCCTGAGCTGTTTATGTTTTTATATAAAATGAATAGAGAAAATAGACAACCATTGTTTTGAATATTACTCCTATTTTTGTAAACTGGAATTAAAGGATAGTATTTTTATCCACAACCGGCTTGAAGATACCAATAATGGCCATTTGTACAAAAAAACAATGATGCCCTGCTCCAGGGGAATTCTGAGGTAATGACTTGGGGAATTACTGAAGTGTTTTCTTTCCCTGTGAGTCTCTGGGGCAGGCTGCTCGAACCCCAGCCTAACTAACTCAAGTGGGCATTGTCCCACTGGTTGCGGGGCAATTCCAACACTTTCACTTTCTTGGATTATACTTTTATGTGTACTTGTCTCTCCTCAGACTCTCAGCCCAGAAGGAAATTCTAATTAAACAACAGCTCGATCCAAATTGTGCTTCTCCCCAGAATTCATGTCATTCCCTGGGAGAAGAATTGAGGAACTGTACAGAGGAGACAGGCTTGGGGAGAAAGCCCTCTTTTCTGTACGTCCTGATTCTTCAGGGAACCGACTCTCCTAAGGCTAGGGCAATTGGAATAAAGTGAAAGATACAGAGGGGATTGGAAGAGGCAGAGCATGGGGTGCGGAGGAGGACCCTGTAGAGGGACTGATTTGAGAGTTGCCTCAGGTCTGAGAATCTGGGGTAAGTCTAGCCCCTCTGCAGGTTCCACTGCCTGACAGATCAGATGCTGGTGTTGGAATGAATGCAAAGTACAATGTGTTTTTCTCCAGTGCTGTCCATGCTTTTCATGTTGTGAACTGGCCAGGATCCTCCCTCAGAACAGGGCTCTGCAGAAGCCACCCCTGTTCTTTGTGGTTTTTCTGGAGACCCTCCTTCCTACCTTTGCCCTCCTGCATTGTTTAAGAATCGTTTGCCATTTTCCACTCACTTATCTTAAATTTGTGAATGCTACTTATTTTTTGTTGTTGTTTGATGCAAGCAGTTACTGTGAAGTTTAGGAACCTCTGTGTTCTACCACAGAGTAATTATGCACTAAATATGAACCTTTTGTTTCTTGTTTATTGAGTTTGTAGGTAAAATGTATTTTTCTATATTATGGCTTATTGCTTAGTAAAATTTATTTCATAAAACCAATCTTTGTCATATTAGAATGTGTAGTGTTCCAATGCTGCTCAGTTTGACTAACTGATAAATCATTTAAAGCCTGTCTTCACATGTATGGGTACTATCTTATATCTGTGGTCAAGAGTGGTAAAAGGAGGATACCACTTCCCACCCTTGTATCCTGTCTTGGCTGAAAAAAAAAGAGCATGTCTGTTTCTTGTCAATTTCTTGAACATATATGGAGTAATCTTTATAAACAAAAGAACCTTCACCCACCAACCAGATCAAGCAGCAACAAACCAGCCAGCCTCCCAAATTTTAGGCACAAATTTTCAAAAAAAAAAAAAAAAAAAGCCCAAAAAACAAAACAAAATAAAAAAAAACAAAGAAAAAAAAAACATTAGTTTGTAAAGTTTAAAGGACTTTTCCTTTTTCTTGTACAGATTTGATTAGTATGAAGTCAGGCATCTAAGAAAACAACTGTATTTGCATTCCCAGGCGGGTGGATGGATGCTGCCCCAGATCACATTGCAAACAGAGAAAGCAAGCAGGCATTCGATTTCAGCCTGTGTCCGGCTACAGGATCAGGCTTTCATTCTGCAGTCTCCTCAGGCAATGTGACCCGGGATGCAGTTTGCAGCTTTAGTGCCTTTCTTTGCCTTTTAAATCGCCACGAATCACAGATGGCTATTTAGTGGCCCTACAATGCTGCAACACATCGGCTTGCGTTTTAGTCTTAATTATTTGTTTCTTGGATAATTGTTTGTGTCAGCTGTTAGTGGTGAAACAGGGCTCCAGTGAATCTTTTATTTATGAAGTCTAACTTAGTGTTCACGTGGCTAGTGGCAAGCATTTTACAGTGATCACCCAATTTAATCTTTTGTATATTTTTTAGAAATGCCAAGAGCCTTACTAAACTGGAGCAGATTTATGATATAGTGATGATATAGGTAGATGTTAGTCTTGAAGCTCTTATTTTGTGTGCAACTGATTATACAAACATATTAACCAAGCATTATTACACACATCATATCTATAACTAGGACTTTGATAACTGTTATATAAAGTGTGTAAAATTTGTATGAATAAATTTTGTGTAAACAATCCACCTTGGTCTAATGTTTGGAGAAAAAACACATTCAGGAAATAATCATTCAAAAAATCTTCTAAAGTATTATATTTCATTAGCAGCCATAAGATTTTATCATGTCTGGAATATATATCACCCTAATCATTCATGCACCTCATAACTGTGCTCTAACATCTATGTGATGGGGTACTGGACTCAACTGAAACTTCAGAGTAGCTGCTCAGATGCAGAAGACAAAGAAGACACTAAGCCCATAAATAGACAAGGATGTTAGAACATTTGTAAGCTACACAGTTAGATTAGTATCTGTCTGCTGGTTTGTACATACATGGCTTAGTATTTATAAAGTTACCAGGCAATAGTGGCAGATCACATGGCAGTGTTAGGTATACTTACAAAGTAACAATTTTAAAAAGGTACCTGTGTATTAACTAGGTCTTGACAAAATTTTGTATAAAGATGAGTTAAAAATCACTTTGGGAATTGTAGGATGTGTTTAGAGACATACAAAGTTATTGATCACTAAAATGTTTTCAGTAGAAGGATCTAGGACATGATTAATCAAAGAGTTAACAAGTGTTTTAAAATAAAGTGTACTTTTACGCCTAAGAGAAACACATAAAGTTATTTGTGAATATATACATTATTCGTTTAAATTAGTAAGATTTAAAGGAAAGCCTTTGTATGAAAACTCCATATATTTCCCGGGATACTTTTTTTTTTGTTCTTGTATATTTCTAGGTTAAAAAAATGCTTTGAGAATCACACTCATAATCAGCCACATGGCAGAATGTAGATTAGTATAAATGGGTTAAGTTATTAGCTAGTTAGGCCTAGGTATTTGTAAACATATGTTGAGTCTGATTCATTATTCTGGGAGCTTGGGGCTGGGAGGAAAACAGCACCTTACAAATGGGCTCAACTAATAAGTCAGCAAATGTCACAAAGACTAGTACAACTTCAAAAGTTATTTGTAGAGCAGAGCTAGCATTTTAGAATTATATATGAGGAGCCCATATCTAGAAGTAGATATATGTAGAAAATAAGAAAAGAATATATACTATAGTTATTTTTATATCAGATATTATCAGGTAAGATTTCTTTCCCCTTCATTTGTAATTTTCCTCCTGCTATGTCACAGTGTAGTGAATGAAAAAATGAAAAAAGTCATTAAGACTACTAGTTAGCATTATTACATGAGTATTCTAGTTGCCCCTCACCCGTGATCCCAGTTACAGGTAGTTCTGGAAGGAAAGTGCTTGTCTTTTTTTTTCTTCTTTATTGGATATTTTATTTACATTTCAGATGTTATTCCCTTTCCTCATTTCCCCCCCACCCAGAAACCCTCATCCCATCTGCCCTCCTCCTACTTCTATGAGGATGTGCCCCCCCCCCCACTCCCATCTCCACACCCTCGAATTCCCCCACACTGGGGCATCCAGCCTTCACGGAACCAAGGACATCCTGTCCTCTCCCACCTATGCCAGACAAGGCCATCCTCCCTTCATATACAGCTGGAGCCATGTATTCCCTCCCTATGTGCTCCCAGGCTGATGGTTTAGACCCTGGGAGCTCTGGTTGGTTGGTTGGTATTGTTACTCTCCCCACAGGGCCACAAACCCTTTCAACTCCTTCAGCCCTCTCTCTAACTCCTCCATTGGGAACCCCATGATCAGTTCAACGGTTAGCTATGAGCATCTGCTTCTTTATATGTCAGGTTCTGTCAGACCTCTAAGGAGACAGCTATCTCAGGCTCCATCCAGAGACTGCTCCACCTGGGTATCCATCCCAGGTGCAGTCACCAAAGGCAGATACTGATGTGGATGTCAGGAAGTGAATGCTGACAGGAAAGTGCTTTTCTAAGTAGAGTCCAAGAACATTCAGTCACATGGTTAGAAGATCAGTCCTATACTAGAGAGCCTGGGTAGCTAGCTGGCACTAATTATGGGGACCAAGAAGTCAACTTTGAATTGTATTACATCTCAGTTTAAAGGATTTTTTTCTTTTTTTCATTGTTTTAATTGGATATTTTATTTACATTTCAGATGTTATCCCCTTGCCCCATTCCCCCCCAAGAACCCCTATCCCATCCCCCTCCTCCTGCTTTTATGAGGATGTGCCCCCACCTACCGCCCCCCCCACTCCCACCTCCCCACTCTCCAATTCCCCCATACTTGGTGTTCAGCCTTTATGGGACCAAGGATCGTCTCTCCCACCTATGCCCACTGACAAGGCCATCCTCCTCAACATATACAGCTGGAGCCATGTGTCCCTCCCTATGTGATCCCCGGCTGGTGGTTTAGACCCTGGGAGCTCTGGTTGGTTGGTATTGTTGCTCTCCTCATGGGGCCTCAAACTCTTTCAGCTCCTTTAGTCTTCTCTCTAACTCCTCCATTAGGAACCCCTTGATGAGTCCAATGGTTAGCTGTGAGCAGTCGCCTCTGAATATGTCAGACTCTGGCAGACCTCTAAGGAGACAGCTATATCAGGCTCCTGTCAGCATACACTTCCTGACATACACATCAGCGTCTACCTTTGGTGACTGCACATAGGATGGATACCCAGGTGGAATGGTCTCCAGACGGCCCCTCTTTCAGTTTCTGTCCAACAATTTGTCTCCATATTTGCTCCCTTGAGTGTTTTGTTACTCCTTCTAAGAAGGACTGAAGCACACACACTTGATCTTCCTTCTTCATGAGCTTCATGTGGTCTGTGAGTTGACTCTTGGGTATTTCAAGCTTCTCGGCTAATATCCAATTATCAGTGAGTGAATACCATGTGTGTTCTTTTGTGATTGGGTTACCTTACTCAGGATGATATTTTCTAGTTCCATCCATTTACATAAGAATTTCTCAAATTCATTGTTTTTTAATAGCTGAGTAATATTCCATTGTGTAAATGTACCACATTTTCTGTGTCTATTCCTCTGTTGAAGGACATCTGGGTTCTTTCCAGCTTCTGGCTATTATAAATAAGGCTGCTACGAGCATAGTGGAGCATATGTCCTTGTTATATGTTAGAGCATCTTCTGGGTATATGCCCAGGAGTGGTATAGCTGGGTCCTCAGGTAATGCTATGTCCAATTTTCTGAGGAACCGCCAGACTGATTTCCAGAGTGGTTGCACCATCTTGCAATCCCACCAACAATGGAGGAGTGTTCCTCTTTCTCCACATCCTCGCCAGCATCTACTATCACCTGAGTTTTTGATCTTAGCCATTCTGACTGTGAGGTGGAATCTCAGGGTTGTTTAGATTTGCATTTCCCTGATGACTAAGGATGTTGAACATTTCTTTAGGTGCTTCTAGGCCATTCAAGTTTCCTCAGCTGAGAATTCTTTGTTTAGCTCTGTACCCTATTTTTTTTAACAGGGTTATTTGGTTGTCTGGAGTCTAACATCTTGATTTTAACCTTCTTAACTATTCACAGAAGGACTTCACCTGGAAGCGTCACCATGGCCTCAACCCAGTCTTCACACCGTACAGCTTCGGAAGCCAGGACCAAGCTAGCAGACTTCACTTGTACTCCTCTCCCCACAGAAGAGTCCCCATCCCCCTCGCAGCTCACCCTGCCTTCTTGATCAGTTTTAGCTATTTTTGTATTCTATCCTTCTAATAAGATGTTAATGAATGGCCACCAATGACACAGAGTTCAAGGCTCTTTGAGCTACTTTTCTGTTACTCTTCCCTTTGTGACCCTTTCTCACATAAGGCTTTTCTTTTTATGATAACAACATATAGCTATAAAATAAAGAGGTATATACATCAAACGCTTAGCATAACAAATCATATATTTATTTTAGAACAATTCTTTGTTTATATACATATATTTTTACTATTTATAATAGATGAAAGGATTTTGCATACTAATAAGCTAGGTGGGATTATTTTTACATAAAGAATTGAATCTTGACTGAATATTTGATACTGCAGAATATCTCTGACTTTTAGTAGAGTTGATAATTTATAGTCATTAATACTAAAATGTTTGCATAAATACATATTATAAAATGTCAGAAGTATGTTTAGGGTTTTCCAGATATAACTGGAAATTACTGAGATGAAATTTATTTACTGATTTTAAAATATAATTTATTTAACTTTGTTTTATGTGCATTGGGTTGAAGGTGTCAGATTCTCTGGAACTGGAGTTACAGATAGTTGTCAGCTGCTATGTGGGTGCTAGGAATTGAACTTGGGTCCTCGGAAGGGCAGCCAGTGCTCTTAACCACTGAGCCATCTCTCCAGCCCCTACTGGTTTTTATAAATGAAACTCAGGTCAACAACTCCACCAGTAACTTTTAACATAAAACTCAATACAGTCCAAAGACTAATTTGGTACCTGTCGAGGCATGAGTAGGAAATATTAAAATTCTTTGTTTCCATAATTAAACCATTATGCTTGTTAAAAAAAAACACAACTTTTTATGTATAGTAACAACATTGAGTTCATAACCTAAAATGGTCTTGAGTCTGAGATGAGGTCTTTTAGGTAGTATTTATTGGCATTGTGTGGTCTGACAGTACATGCAGTACAAAGTATAACTGTTATGTGTTCAGAACAAAGGTTGTCATGAAGTCACATGGAACACTTCTGATTCATTATGTATATGAGTTTCAATTACCTTTTTTTTTTTTTTTAAAGCCTTTCACTCTTGCTAGATCTTTTCCTGACACATTCAGTTACATGACCCAGCGTGGGGTTGCGACACACAGCCTGTTCTTAGCAGGATAGTTTAACCATCTTTGGAGTGAGAATGTGTTTTCTTCCTTCTAGCAATCTCTCTTTGACTGGAATATCTTTTTTATCTGTTCAATATCAATAATCTGTAAGGCCCAAGGGCCCAAGTCCTCATCTATGGTGGTTTGAATATACTTGGCCCAGGGAGTGGCACTATTAGGAGGTGTGGCCTTGTTAGAGTAGGCGTGGCCTTGTTGGAGGAAGTGTGTGAATGGTCAAAGAGAGCTTCCTCTCAGCCTCCCAAGGATGGCAGTCTTCTCTTAGTGGCCTTCAAATTAAGATGCAGAACTACCAACGTCTTCCCCAGCACCATGTCTATCTGGACGCTGCCATGCTTCCTACCATGTTGTTAATGGACTGAACCTCTGAACTAGTAAGCCAGCCCCAATTAAATGTTGTCCTTTGTAAGACCTGCTTTGGTCATGGTGTATCTTCACAGCAATGGAAACCATAACAAAGACACCTTCTTTCCTTTGTTCATCCGTCATTTGCTCCTACCTCTCTTGTTGGCCTTAGACCTGCCTCTACATCCAAGTAAACATGTGACACTTCGTTAGACCCCATATTCTCCTTTTCTAGAAAGTTCCATCAGCCTCCCAGACTTATCTTCATCTTCATTTTGAGATCATTTTCTTCTGCACGATTTTCTTGTGTCCTTTCTTTTTGATTTGCCACTTCTGATTGTCAATGCACCCTGTGTGCCCTACTCTTTAAAAAGTATTTTGTAAGTTGATGGTTTGTTCCTAGCTGACAGTCTCTTGGAGTGTATATGGGTGGTATGTTGTACTCTGCTGCCTCTTAAGAGGTCATCTGTATCCTTCTGGGGACATACATGAGAAATATTTTTCTTGAATGAATAAATTAATCTGAAAACTTGCAGAATCCTTCATGGCATTTCTTTCTAATTCTAAAAATTGAGCTGAAAGTATATTTAAGAAGTGAAATTAACTTATTAATTTGGTATTCATCAGAATTCTGTTTCAATCTACAGCTTTTTTTAGGAAAAGCTACCTAGAGAAGAAGGCAAATCAATTAGGTATGTTTCTACCATAGGGTAAAATGATCTTCATATTAATTTAGAGGCAAAAGGCTGAAATAGACTCAAGCTACATAGGCTTTTATTTTATCATTCTGATAAAGAAAAAGGATTGCATTCTCACACTGAAGCAGATTCACCTAATGGCCCAAGATAGTAATACTTCCCTCACCTAAAATAAAGGAAGAGATATCTTGAGATGTGGACAGGAAAATGGACTATTCTCAAATTAATAGTTAGCAAAACAGTTATCTATGACTGCCAAAGAGACTTCCCTGTTAAGTGGAATGTAACTTAAAACACAATTTGGTAGATAAGAAGATGGAAATTATTGAACAAAATATATATTTTCCTTACACTTTTTTTCTACCAACAGTTTAGCATTCTAGCAGGTGACACCATCTGGCTTAAGTTATATCCTTGCTGAGTGTTACAGAACTTTAACTCAGGGGTATTCCACGTGCAGCATGATTCCTTTTTGCTTAAATACTTTGAATCTTGCTTGGTTAACAACACCTCCTTCATTCAGGGCAGGACAAGGGTTTCTGAGATGTTAACTGACTTCTGGATATATCCAGTCAGGATAATTGTATTCCCTACGAAGAAGTCATACCTTGTTTTAGGATAGTGGAATTAGAGAGGATTTTTTTTTTCTGTGTCTTTTTTTCCCCAGTCATTGTTAAGAGTGTTCAAATGCCTTATCGATGCAGTTGCCTGCATGTGCCCTGGAAACTCCTATCCAGTGTAGTCCTAAATGAAGTCATTACTCATACAGTTAGTTATTTCTCCTGGTTGTTGTTCCCTCCCATGTTACTCAGTATGCACTTCCTAGTTTCTTTTCTTTCCTTCATTCATGTTGAAAGGCCCCCAGATAGGGGAGACTCCCACTCAAGAGATTACAACCACCCAATGACTCACGAGACACCAATCTTGTTGTAATTAGTAAGAGGTATATTTTAATCAGTGCTGAGGTGGAAACTCAGAACCCATGCAGGGGCAGGAGTTTCGACCTCGAGGCTCAGGAGTGAAGGGTTTTTAAAGGAGAAAACCACAAACCGGGAGGGGGGCAAGGGGGAAATCAAGGAAGAATTGCCGTAAAAACAGTAGGAAGTTCTAGCCCATATCATAAAATAGTGGAAAGTCTCGACCTATTATTTAGTCAGTCATAAACCAGGGCGGGGGTAGAAAACACCTTGCACATATTCTTCTCAAGAATTTAACCTTGTATATCATCTATTACGTGATCAGCCAGTCTTTGGAACACAGAGCCCAGAGCCTGTGAACCAGATGACCTAGATGACCTGCATTCTTGGTTCTGCCCTTTTGTGATCAGCTAAGTTTCTGGAGCATAGCTGGCCTGGCTAGTTTTCTTTGGGTGGCTGGCTAGTTCTTGGAACCTAGGCCTGTGAACTTGATAACCTTAATTCAGATGGGGGGGTCTATATCTTTTCACATGTAATAGGTCATTAGCTCTCAGGAATTTTTCCATCCCCGTTCCTGTGTAACCTCACATCCAAAATAATCATTTTGTCTAAAGTCAAGTTTGCTTTTCATGGATATGACCTAAACTTGATTGTCCAATTGTTGTATAGCTAGCAAAGTTTTTGAAAGTTTTTCCAAGCTCTTTTAGATGACCCTAAAGAAATCCTTCAGAGACCTGAGAGGAAGGCTTGATAAAATGAGCATTGGTCACCTGCATGCTCTAGAAAGTTCTATTACTGTGATTAGTGTAGGATCAGTTTTGAGCAAGATGTTTCAGAAGACATTAGAGTAGATGTTGATGGGTGTACCAGTGAATGAGTGTGTCTATGTCTTGCCTGATGTGGATGGTGCTACAACGAGCATGTTAAACTCATCAGCTCCCATGGATCTTTCTTCTTCAGTGGCACTGTTCAGAGAAAGTCAGGATAGGGTGATGGGAGTAGTCAACATAAACCACCAGAGACACACTGGGGGAGGTAGGAGGCAAATGGAGAATATGTTGAAGATCAGTTATATGGTACTGTTATGTATTAGTGATATTTTGGTATGAACATGACCCTAGCTTTTATTGTGTGATCTTCCAGGAGCTAGGAAACCAGTATTTAATTTTTCTGCTCCTCAGAGTAGCGCTTGCAGTGTATGCTGTTGGTCTTCACATCTTTACTTGGATGCAATATACTGATGAGCAATGGAATTGATAAAAAACACAGAAACGAAAGGTTTTGGCTATGTCGAAAGAGCCGGAGATGCTTTAGTGGGGGAAAATTTGAGGTTTTCCTGGGCTTTGAAATATTAAATAATTAGTCCCCTTTCAAGTATCCCTGTGAAAGCTGAAGGAAAGTAATCAAATTAGGCACAAAGAGACACTTAGAAAAAAAAAAAAAGACGGCACACTTTGTTGGGCATAGGAATGAGCATCTTTAGGAAAATGAAAGTCTCCTTTTCATTACGTGTGGACAAACTTCATGACACATTTGAGAGGGATAGCATGGGCCTGCTAAGAGGCTCGGTGCATCCTCAGTGCCTCTTTCAGAACTGTGTCATGTGATCTATAGCTTCTTTTATTCACAGAAGGATATAAACCATGCATTCTCCTTACAGTGGTTCTTGGGCCTGGGCCTAAGATATTGTCCTTGTTAATTTTATGTCAACTTGATACAAGATAGAATCAAATGGGAAGGGAAACCTCAACTGAGAAAATGCCTGCCGGCACGTCTGTGGGAATATTTTCCTGACTGAACTGACGGAGAAGGGCTTAGCCCACAATGGGCTGTGCCATCCCTGGGTAGGTGGTCCCAGGTTCTATAAGAAAGTGGCGTGAGCCTGCTGTGAGTCTGCCTTGACTCCCTTTATGATGAACTGAAAGTATAAGCTGAAATAAAGCCTTTCCTCCACAAGTTGTTTTTGGTCATGGTGTTTACCACAGGATTAGAAACCAAACAGGGACAGATATCTTCCTTACCTATGTTAGTATTTCTCTCTCTTAATTTTCTCCTTATTTGCCCCATGTTTTAGGATATGCCAGCTCCCTTGGTACCAGCAACCTGGCTAATCATATCTCTTTGGTCAGCTTTGGGCCAGTTAGTGGAAACTCAGAGGTAGAGAATGGAATTTGTAATAAGTAGCCTTAATGAGGAATGCTTGAGAAAATCAAAGCAGCCAAGGCACTGAGCACAAAGGGGCTTAAGGCCATTTGATATAACCACTTCTTGGCTTGACAAATGTAGACAGAAATGTGTACTAAGAAGTATACATTACTGGATTTTGAAGATTTTTGGTTTATAGTCTGGTTCTTAGTGACCCGGGGTTACTCAATTTTGCAAAAACAACCCATTCTTCCTCTCTAAATTGAGAATTTAAATTATAATACTTAATTCCTGGGATTCCTTGGAGTTCTAATAGGATGGTACTATTTTTCTGCAAACTTCAAATCCCTATGTGGTAAGTGGTCAGTTTTGGTCACTGGACAGCTAACCTCATGCCCACTTGTCTGGTTTCTTGTTACTTATTCCCTGGTGCTCAGAACCTTTGTGCGGCTACTGGGCTATTCAGATTTCTATCTCATTCTATGTACAATTCATTTCTTTTAGAAGTCTCTCTGTATGTAATACTCCCTTGTCTCATTCTTTCAGAGTGGTAATCATGAAGAAGTGAAGTAGACAGTAGTGGGCTGTCAGATAAACTAACCTTTCCAGTCACTTAGATTTTAAATGGACATTTTTTTGTTGTTGTTGAATAATTGGCCTGATCTAGCTAAAACACATGAGCTCGTTAAGAAGACTCTGAAAGAGAAGGCAGCGCTGGTGATGACTGTAGGCTAAGGTTTGGATGGAAGCCACAGAGTATTTCTGGTAGATAGATCCTACTACTCCCCAGGTCCCACTGGGCAGTGTCTGCATGCATGTCTGACTGTGGAAGGCAACGTCTAGGGAAAAGCCAGGGACTGAAGAAAAGCAGGTCTTCCTGTCTTCCTACAGAGACACAGATACACATAGACACCGACACAGATAGGCACAGACACAGACACGCAGACACACTGACACAGACACAGACATACACACAAACACAGACAGACACAGACACACAGATACACTGACACAGACACAGACATACACACAAACACAGGCACAGACACAGACACATAGACACAGACACACAGACACAGACACGCAGACACTGATATAGACACAGACAGACACAGACACACAGACAGACACACAGACACACAGACAGACACACAGACAGAAAGACACACACACCCTCCCTCTCTGAGGATAGTCAATTCATATAGATTAGGCTAGGGGCAAGTCAGAATCTGAACATTTGTTAGTAAAATAGTGCTGCTTCTTTAAATAGCTCAAAGATGATTCTGTGTAAGTTACTTTCTGTGGACATTTGTATCTATATATATCTGAAGTTTATCTTTATGTAGAAGGTACATCTTTAGCTTTAGTATAGACATAAACAAATACTTAGTCACATGCCCAAATGTAAGTCATGAAACAAAATGGCAGAAGTCACATAAGTTACAATATTTATGTCTTGAGGATGGCTAAACTTAGCTACAACATCTAATTTGCAGTGACGTCTTTCTTTAACAAGTTTTATAAGAGGGATGATTTAAGTCAAGGAGCAGCAGTGACTCATTCACATGGTGCCCAGTGGCTGAGCTAAGTTTAGAACACAAGGGACGCTAGTGTCTTCTGGGGCCCAGGTTTTTACTGTTAAGTCGTTTTGCTCTTCCATACTGTTTTTGTTTTTTGATTTTTTTTTTTTAGTCATTCACTTTGGTAAAATAAGAAACTTGTAATACAATCGTAAAATTCTTGTTTTCCTTATTTAATTAGCTAACTTTAAATAGCAGTTTGTTTTAGGTTCTATTTCTGGGTTCCATTCAGTTGGAGCTTATTTTGGTTGTTATATGGTTCATGGCTTGAGATTTTATTAAGTTCAGTTTTGCCTTTATCATTAAGGTAAATTATATATGGGAATACAGAAACAGCTTTGAGGAGCAAGAAATTCTTTTGTCTATAAGGAAGCAGTAATGAGATGAAAACTAGCTTGTTCATCATCCATTCCCCAAACATTAATTTAATATCTGAGCTAAGTAGGGACTAAGGCTACCAGGAAGAGAACGATTATCTTCCAGGAGCCACTATTTTTCTGAGAGAAAGATAGAAATGCAAACAGTTGATTATGAGGCAGGAAGAGAAAATTAATAGGCAAGACTGAACATTAATGGTATGGGACAAAGGTGACCTATGGACAAGCATCAGACTTCCTCTAAATCCTGAAACATGCATGTTGGATTCTATCTAATATCTACTTATCAGGAAATTCTGGAGGTGGGGCTAAACCAGTAAAATTTTAACAATCTTTCTAGATGATGAAACTGTTAGCTTGAGGGTACTATTTGTTTCAGAAACCTCACCTTCCTAATGACTCAGCAACTCTGAGTTCCACTGATTTTTCTGCCTATCACTACTGGTTCTCATAATCTGGAATAGGAGGGACAGATAGGGGCACCTACCAAGAGACGTTAGTGCTTATTACTGTAGAAAGGAATCTGCAAGTATACATTTTAAGTGGCCCAACCTAGATATCATCTAAAAGGTGACTCAGGAGGAATACAAGACTCAGTGGCTTAGTATGTGAAAGCCCTTGCTATCCACAGAGAGATGATAATGAGGGAAACATGTGGGAGGAGTTAAGGAGAGAAGCAGGGAGGGGCCCAGAGATCACAGACAACAATGACTACTCAGCCAGAGTGGGGAGACTAGATTTTGAAATGACTAACTGCCTTTGTTTCTACTCCCTATGCAACCTGCTAGCTAAAGATGAAGTAGAAGAAAGATCTCTAGAATGCACTTGCTGTCTTTTAAGGCTGCTGGTTCTTAGAATAAAGAAGCATAGTTTTAAAAGTTCAGTTCTTATATCTGCTTGTTGGGTTTGTAGTGACAAGCAGAATAGACTGTTGTATTCTGGTTATTCTATGGATTCACTTGGCCATAGAAAGGCTATTTTTTTTTTTCATGGCTTTCTAGTTTAGGTAAGAGTGAATAGTTGCTCCTTGGGTCTGCCTGATGCAATTGGAATTTTCAAAAGAAACTTTACTGAGGAGAATTAAAAAAGGATATGGTTTTGCTTAAAAGTACGAAACTATCAATTATTTAGAATAGTGATAGTTAAGAGTTAACTGACATCCTTCCTTTAATCTTTTAACAGGTAAATGTACCCATGTAAGAGACAGAGGTGAGTTAGAGGCATCTCTAATATGAAGAGGCTCAGGGTTTCAGGCAAGACAGATAGAAAGAAAGGTGTATAAAACATCAAGAGAAGACATTAGAAATCTGTTTTACAAAGAACAGAGTAGGTGAATATTGTGGGACTGTCTTTGACTTGCAGCTCTCAGCAATGACAAAAGCTTAGACACTATAGTTTAGGCTCTTTCCCAACTAGTTCATATAACTTAATTAACACATCATTCTAATCCACATTCTGCCATGTGGCCTATTACCTCTCATTCAGTTCCAATACCTGTTCTTTTTACCTCTGTGTCCCACTGATAAATCCCCCACACCTGATTCTTCTCCCAGAGACAAGACTTTTTTTTTTTTAAAATATCTTACTTTTGTTTGTGTGTGTGTGTGTGTGTGAAAGAGAGAGAGAGAGAGAGAGAGAGAGAGAGAGAGAAAGAGAATATGTCATTCATGTAAAGATGATTGCAGAGGCCAGAGGGGGCATCCATCAAGTCCTCTGGAGCACGAGTTATAAATTGTGAGTCACCTGATAAAGGCACTGGAAACTGAACTTGAGTCCTTTGCAAGAGGAACAAATGCCCTCTTAACCCCTGGGCCACCTTTCTAGCCCCAAGAATACAAAATTATTTTTTTTTTTAAACTTTAAAATAATAATCTTGAAATGGTACCTGAGCTGAAGCCGTTCACCTGTTGGTGCCTGTGTTGCACGCTGGTGCCTGTGTCGAACGAGTCCTGCTCAGGGAGGTTACTTTCATTCCTCTCATTGTTATTTTCTCTGCATTTAGCTCAGTGTTGGCAGTTAGTAGTGATTTAGTAAATTTCACCAAATTTATGAATGAAAGAAGAAGGAATGAAAGAATAAAGACTATTATTAAGGAGGAAGCACAAATCAGCATGCTCCTGCTCAGCCTAAGATACTCCCTTTAACTTTAACTTAATTAACTTAACTTTGGGCTGATGTTAATCCTGTGCAAGGTCTAGAAGCATCTTCTTCATAGCCTGCTCTTTTCTGTGAGGCAGTAGTTGCACCGATCCTGAAATGTTTATAATCTTGGAATTCTCTAGTTTTCTCATTCATTCTTAAGATCTGGATTATTCGGTGGGAAAGTTGTATATATCCTAGCTTTAAGAATCCTGAGAATTTTGGTGGAGAATGGTGTTGACTTGTCTTTCCCTCTACTAGAAGACCAAGGATTCAAATACATACACCTATGGGGTATACTCCTCAAGTGAACCAGCACGCTGCTGCACAGACTTTCCTCAGCAAGAACTCACATGTGTTCTTAGTCAGATAACCACCCATGTCTGATCACTCATTCTCCTTACAGTGTTTAATTCAAGGAGACTCTCCATTTAGACCTCACTCACTTTGCCATGGTGCATGGGATGACCTCGTCTGAGCCTCTTTGTGCTCAGTGCCTTGGCTGCTTTGCTTTTCCCCAAGCGTTCCTTATGAAGGCTACTTATTAGAAATTTCACAACTCTCGTAATGGTTCTTCCATTGGAAGGATGTTCTCTCAGAAGTGTGTTACTGTGGCTTCCTTAGTTACTTTCCTATTTCTGGGATAAAACACCATGGCCAATGCAACTTATAAAAGGAACTATTTAATTTGGGTCTCACAGTTCCAAAGGGCTAGAGTCCCCGACCATCATGGGCAGGAGCCTGGCAACATCCAGGTAGGCATGGTGCTGGAGCAGCAGAGAGCTTACGTCTGATGAACAAGCACAAGGAAGATAGTGAGCGAACTGGGAATAATGTCGCTCTGTGAAACCTCAAAGTCCGCTTCCAGGGACAAGCTACTCCAATAAGGCCACATGCTCTAATTCTTCTCACCAATTCTACTCCAACAAGGCCACAATTCCACCAAACTGGGGATCAAACATTCAACTATATGAGCATATGAGGGCCATCCTCATTCAAAGTACCACAGCGGCCCTTAAGGATCTTCATATTTACTGATTATCTTGGCTGGCTGTGGGATTTACTTAAATAACTTACATTTCGCTGTTTATCCCATTTCAACTTTTTTCTCTTTTGGTGGATATTAATTTGTTTTCACTTTAAGAAGCTATTGTATCCTGAAGTGCTGGTATTATTTTGATTTTATTGGGTGATGTTACATGGATAAGTTTAGGTTTGGGAAAATTATTGAATTTTATACTGATGAAAGATACTTTTAGTCTTTAATAAATTTAGTACCTTAATAAAAAGTGGAAAACCTATGACTAAATAATATCTATTGTATCCTGAAGTGCTGGCACTATTTTGATTTTATTGGGTGATGTTGCATGGATAAGTTTAGGTTTGGAAAAATTATTAAATTTTATACTGATGAAAGACATACTTTTGGTCTTTAATAAATTTAGTACCTTAATAAAAAGTGGAAAAACCTATGACTAAATATTATCAAGATGCTCATATTTATATACAAAGCTATTATTTTAGTTTTATAGGTATACTTTATTAAAGTGTAGGTAATTTTAATTAAAGGGTCTTGATCAATTGATTTTAAAGGAGTGTATTGGTTTCAATTCCTTCTATCAACAATAAACCCTACTTATAAAACCTGGAAAATATAGAAATGAAACCATTTAATTCTTCTGATTTAAATTTTGTTAGTATTCAGGCAGTTGAACATGGCCACATTTAGAAATTGTAAGTTGTAAAATCAATCTGTCATTGTATATTTATACACACACATATGTATTTACATATACACAAGAATCATGTATGGATATGCATCTCCATATGTATAAATATATATAAATATATATGTTACAGATATCCACATACACATTGTAGAGAAACTTGAAATGTAGACCTAAAATAAAAAATATTTGGCTAGATTATCTTTAAGCTGTATGTAGATTGTAATGTCTAAAGCCTCATACCTAAAGCTGTATAGTCAAAGTCCTTAAAGAGGAGGCTAGTGTTGAAATCATCTCTGATGAAAATAATTTTTTTTTCTTAAATACATTTTAGTCTACTAGAAAGTAATCTCGAAAGAGAGGACACCTATCATGTACACAAGTGAAATCTATAACCACAGCTTTATGTCTCTAGACTGTCATGTAGAATTCCATGAAACATTCCAATGATATTTCACTCACACTTTGAATTGTCTTTTTAAAAATTGAATATTTTTTTATTTACATTTTAAATGTTATCCTTTTTCCCAGTTCCCCCTCAACCCCTGTATACCATCCCCCTTCCCCTGCTTCTATGAGAGCGTTCCCCCCCACCCACTCCCCCTTCCTGCCCTGGCATTCCCCTACACTGGGGCATCGAGCCTTTATAGGACCAAGGACCTTTACTCCCATTGATGTTTGACAAGGCCGTCCTCTGCTATACATGCAGCTGGAGCCGTGGGTCCCTCCATGTGTACTCTTTGGTTGGTGGTTTAGTCCCTGGGAGCTCTGGGGGGGGGGTCTGGTTGGTTGATATTGTTCTTCCTATGGGGTTTCAAACCCCTTCAGCTCCTTTAGTCCTCTCTCTAACTCCTCCATTGGGGACCCCATGCTCAGTCCAGTGGCTGGCTGCGAACGTCTGCTTCTGTATGTGACAGCCTTTGACAGAGTCTCTCTGGAGACAGCTATATCAGGCTCCTGTCAGCATGCACTTCTTGGCATCCACAATAGTGTCTGGGTTTGGTGACTGTATATGGGATGGATCCCCAGGTGGGGCAGTCTCTGGATGGCCTGTCCTTCAGTCTCCGCTCCACACTTTTGTCTCCGTATTTCCTCCCATGAGTATTTTGTTCTCCCTTCTAAGAAGGACCGAAGCATCCGCACTTTGGTCTTCCCTCTGCTTGAGCTTCATGTGGTCTGTGAATTGTGTCTTGGGTATTCTGAGCTTTTGGGCTAATATCCACCTATCAGTGAGCTTCACCTGGGAACAAGTGGCTAGAAAATCTGAGGATGCTAATTTAGGGGTGATTGTTGCCCACAGGTGCATCTTGTCCTCAAATGTATCACTGTGTTTATACTTCTCAGGTCTGACAGTCTTCTATCTTTCACATAGAGCATAAAGTGCCGATAGCTACTCTTTCAAATTCTCAGAATTCAAAAACTGTGTGTGTCGAGCCTTCCGAAGATTGGAACATTTCTTATCCAAGTAGTTCTTTCTAAGCATGCGTTTAAAGTAAGTTTTTAGACCAGATATCATTAAGGTTATTTTTTTTTTCCCAGAAGCAAAATTTAAGGATTTCCAGAAAAGCAATCTATGGGAAACATCTCCTCATGTCCCCTCAGAGGGTATTGGGAAGTGTGTCTTGGAAAAGGAAAAGCCAAGCAAAAATATAGTGTGAGGCCCAGCTCAACAAAGGTGAACACCTGCCGTTGTTGCCAAGAAGTTGCAGTTGTGTTTTCTGTTCTTGTCATGAGTTGAGGGTTCCCCCCACCCACCCGGGGATAAAACTTAGGATGACCCATTCAGGCAGCAAAGTGAGTTCAGAGTGCCGCAGAGTATGTCACCAAAAAACTATATGCAATTTAAGATTGAGAGTGCACTAGGAGGCAGCCAGTAAACAAGTGGCAAAGAGATTTGAGGCCAGGGGAGAGGTTCACAGCACAGAGCAAAGTGCAGAGAAACCCTTGTTTTCATTCACATTAGCATATCTCCACAGCTTCAGTTCCACCATTTCTTACTGCCATCCTAGGCAAGGGAGGACTTTTGGGTGTGGGAGGGAATAATGTCAATAATAAACCAAACCTATATTTTTCCCACGTTTGGCTAAACACTTTTGATGTGTTTCTTTGTTTTGCTTCAGGCCACTGAGTTATACCCAGCGTTTTCCTGGTCACTCAATTAAGTTGCATCATGGCTGGGTCTTCAGTGCTGGAATAGAGAGCAACTTTCTTAGTCACCATATAAAGCTGCCCCTGGGTATATTCTCTAAGGCTTGCAGAGAAACCCTCTGACTTAGTCTTGCAAAGCAGAGGACATGAGATGGCCACAGTTTTAATAAAGACAAGAGCACATTCTTTCTTAGGGCATCGTTTCCTCAACAGCGCTTACCATGTATTATTATTACATGTGATATTTTTTTTCCTTGTTTATGGTCTTCACTGCTTCAGTGTATCAGCCACTAGAGCTATGCTCTGGCTGTCAGTGACCAATGTGTTGTGAGTCAATTAGTGAGTGGGTCAGGTTCTCTTCAACTCTCAGAATGTGGTGGGCCGTAACAATGGGTTTCTCTTTTTTACCTTTGAGGATGTGAATTCTCAAATATACTACACAGTGACTGTGTAAAAAAAAAAAAAGACACATTATTTAGCTTCTCTGAGTATCAATTTCCTAGTGAAAAGTGGGGATAATGGCACCTTCTTCAAAAGGGTGTTGAGATGCGTCAGTGTGATAATTATACTGAGGGTCTAGTATAGAACAGGGCTTAAAAGTATAGAATAGCACCAGGGACAAAAATACAGTTGCTGTGAGGGTGGCTGAGAGAAAAGTTTGTGCTTTTCCTTTAAGTACTTAGATATTCAGACTTTACAAAAATTTTGCTATGGTTTGGATATAGTTTTAGTCTATGCCCTAAAGCTTCATATACTGGAAGCTTGACACGACCCACTCCTGCCCTGCTAATGTGGGAGTATAAAGAGAGGGCAAAACCTTTAGGAGGTGAGGTAATTACCTATGCAAGGTAATCGGGTGATAGGGCATTCTGCTTGGAAGAGATCAATGTAGTTGTAGGAAGACCCTGATCATTTCCCTTGAAAGTGGGATTTTATAAAGCAAGACTACTTCAGTCAATTGATCTCTTCTGTAGACAGTATTTCCTTTCCTGTTTTTCTGCCATATTATGATACAGATATAAGGGCCCCCCAAAATAGGAAGATTGATAGTGTCTCTTAGTCTTAGATATTCAGTTTCTAAAACTGTGGACTAAATAAACTTTGTTATAAAGTGCCACACCTCAGGAATTTTATTATAGCAATGGTATTTTATTACAGCAACAGACTGATATGGGGTTCCACATGGGCTTTGCCTCCAACAAGTCTATCTGAACCATTACATGGGCCATGACTTTGAAGGCTGCACACACGTCTTTGCCTTGTGCAGAATCTCAAATATCATGTAACCTAGAGTTGACAGGGGGTTCCTGTGCATCACCAGCAGGTAGAAAAGCTGAATTGTATGTGTTGTCCCTTGGCCCCACAGTTTAGTTCTTGGAGAGATTCAGGTTCCTGAAGGTACTTTCATTAACCACTTAATACACTTAGGAACCAGTAATACGGAGCCATCCTGTTATTATCAATGAGAAAGTATGTCTCAAGTAGGTAGAAACATATTTGTTTCCCTACTCTTCTGTCCATTCAGAACAGATTCTTGTTGCCATGGTAACAGAGACACGAGCAAGTAAGAGTTTTTGAGTGCCCTAGACGCTTTTGTACAAGGAGAGGAGTGAGGCTGAACTGAATGTGGACTTAAAATGAAATATCATTTCATCTGTCTTTCTCTGTAGAGGGCAGATGTCATGGTTATGCCTGAAACTATTTTTCCAAGTAAGCATATTCAGTCCTTGGATTTGAAAGACTAAAGGGAGAAAGGTGGAGAGAAAAGAGCTTCTTTTTCTCCTTCCCAAAGCATTTCATACATGGTTTTCTTCTGGGGACATTTTCTATCTTGCTTGTGTCAGGGACTTAGCACACACCAGTTTGGAGAAAGTTTAAAATTTATCCCCATTCCTTGCTCTGTCTGTCTGTCTGTCTGTGTCTGTCTCCACTCCCATCTTCTCTCTCTCTCTCTCTCTCTCTCTCTCTCTCTCTCTCTCTCTCTCTCTCTCTCTTTCTCTCTCTCTCTCTCCATATATATATGTATATGTACATATATAAAATTATAAATGTATATAATTGTCATATATTACATATTATATTTTATAATATATAAAAATAAATATATAATTTTCTCTCATTATTTTGTGTGTATGTGTATGAGGGACATCCATGTAGTATTCTGTGTATGTGTAGGTCAGAGGACAATTCATAGGAGTCAGCTCTATTGTGCCACCATGTGGGTCCTGGCAATTGAACTCAGATCAGCAGGCTTGACAGCAGGTTGTCCTCCAAGCTGACCTATCACATTGGTCCCTGGTCTCTATTGTTTTCAACATAAAATGAATGTATTCTATTTATAAACAGATGTTATTTGAATAAACAAGTGAAAAGACTTGAGTTTGGTTTGGAGTTCAGTGGAGAGTGACCTGTCTCACCTGCATGGGTCCTCTTCATTTGGGCTGGGCTTCTTTGCTCCTGCCTCAGAACTGAGGCTCATACCTATGCCTCCTCTCCTTAGTTCTGCCATTTTTGATTCCGTTTTCAAAGTATACAGCACACAGTTACTGAACACAGTGAGCATGTGCCCGTTATATGCTTATGACTCAGCCTGCTCCTCTGAGCCTACTAAGGGCAGAGAGATTTCTTGATTCTGGATGATCCCCCCATCTCTCTCTCTCTCCCCCACCCCCCCCGTATGTGTGTGTGTTTGTTAGATAATAGAATAAGAGTTGCCAATAAAAACTTGAATTTGGGGGCTAGGAAGATGGTTTAACAAGCTTGTCTCACAAGCACAATGACCTCAATTTGACACCTAGAATTCATGTAATAAGCCAAGCATGGTGGCATGCCCAGAGAAGGCAGAGATGGACAGATCCCTGGGGCTTGTTGTTCAGCTAGCCTATCCAAATCTGCAAGCTCCGAGTCCCAATGAGAGACCCTGTATCATCAGATAAGGTGGGTGGCTCCTGATAAGCAACACCCAAGGTTTCCCTGTGGCCTGTACCCACATGTGCACCCCAACATGACCATGTGTACACACTTATACAGCCCCATGTCCTCCAATAAACTCCTCCAGAAACCAGAGGTTGAAGGCCTGAGGCCCAGGTAAGGTTGGAAAAAGGTTAGGGTGATAGGATTGGAGGAGAGGAGAAAGAGACTGAGAGATTTCTATGATGCTGACGTAATCAAGGAAAGGTAATCGAGGAGGTGCTGCCAGGCTGCAGAGTTTAGCTGGCCTCCAGGGTGTTCCTCTTTCTAGTTATTGTACATTTTAATATGAGTTTCCTTATCTGTAAAATAAAGTTAGCCTCATCTTAAGTGTAGGAGAGAATGCTGGGTATAGATTCCTTAGTGCTGCCACCAGCCAGCCTTATCAGTATCATAGAATACTTTGTTATATGCCTAGGCAGACTCTTAAGAGAAATTGTTCATCTAGGTCAAGCACTTCGGTGGATGAATTTGGGGAACACAAAGGGATTTTTGAAGTTTTAAATAGATTTTTACTCATGACAGCTTATTAAACAAGTTTAAGAGCTTGGGATTTTTGAAGAACAAGAAAAGAATTTTTGAAGGGCAAGCAATGAAGAAAATATGTATAGTCAGGTAGGTACATGAGTTTATACAGAAATTGTATGTCCACCAATCTTTGCTTTTGCTGGAATCCCTCCCTCCCTGCCTCCTTCCCTCCCTCCCCCTCTCTCCCCTTCTTCCCTCCTTCTCCTGCATGAGGAGGGCCCTCTATCAAGCCTCCTCTTAGGTTGTTTAATTTTTGGATACAGGGTCTTTCATTAGGCCTGGAGCTCACTGGTTGGCTAGCCTGACTAGACTGTGAGCTCCCATCTCTGCTTCTAAGTACTGTTGACAGGTGCGTGCTGCCACACCTGGCCTCTTTAAAAGTGTGGGTGCTGGGGATCTGAACTCCGGTCCTCGGTCCTCGTCTGTGCTCAGCAAAGTCTGCACCCATGGAGCCATGACTCCCTGACTCAACTTGTCACTGTGACATGTGCACCTTCATGGCAACCTGGAAGTCATCTTTCAAGTTTAGATGTTTTGGATCCCTTTTCTGGTAGCCTTTGTTGGGAATGTAGAGGAATGAGAGGAATAAGCCTGTGGCTGGTCTTTGGTCCTTTGTGGGTTCTTCCTTTTCCCGTTCTCTATCCCTCCAGTTTCATCCGTATCACTAGATAGAGAGAAAGACAGATGGGGGCAGGAGGAGATAGAGATTCCTGGATCCAATTTCTTTCTAATTAAAAGGATTATGATATTATCCTTTTGTTTATAATTTGACTACAGCTACTGACAAATCTCAACCAACCCCTCTGAACAACCAACAAGCACCAACCTCTCCTCTCAGGGCTCTAGCATTTACATACCATATGAAAAGTTCACAGAATTCCAAATGTCACACAATTGCAGAAACTATCTGCAGCTGGCAAAACCGTGCCTCTGCTAGAGCACGTCATAGTCAGCTGCTGCGGACGGTCTAAAGCAGCCCCATTTCCCTACACCTGGGGTAAAAACAAATGCACATTCCTATAATATTTCTGTAGTTTTAAAAGAAACAAAAAAATACCAGATTTCTCACTGCACAGGCCTTGATCTTTGGCCTCTGGGCCCCAAATCTCTGTCCTGCAGGCACTTATGTAGGCGTTCTTGTCTATGTTACACCATAGTCTGTGACTCACCCTTTATGTGAGGAATCCTGGGAAATGTTGTTTCAAAGGTTCTGCAAGTCAGGTTTCGAAGTGGTGATCCTACGAGATTGGTCCCAGATACCCAGAGTGAGATATGGGGAGAGATGTGAGCTTCAGATGTGTACATCCTATATGTTCCTTCCTTTTGGATACACACAACTGAACCAGCATGAGAGTGGGTCCAAAATAAAGGCTTTTTAAATTTTTTTTTAAATTTTTTTCCTGAGCATACGAGAGGCACTTATTATTACCAACGAAAGGGAAATCTGGTAATTCAAGCATGTGAAAACTCTTATACAAATTAACGGACTGATTAAAATATATGAGTACTCTGCATTTAATAAACCTAGCAATGCATTATTGCAATTATATTCTAGTAGCAGAAGGGCTTTTTATAGTATCAGTATGCCATTGCTTGCTTATAGTTCAATAAAGTACTTTTAGAACTAACACCACATGTTGCTAAATTAATTAAAAACTTTTTCGTGTAGTCTAAAATATGAGTCATATATTTCAAGAGTTTATTCACTCCTGTGTCGAATACTTATCAAGAATCTCGTTGGCAGGTCCCTGTGAACTCCTTTGCTGGGCTTGGTGCTATTAATAACAATGAGAGAGTAACAGAACGTGGATCTGCATTTTGTGAATACTGACACAAGGCATTTATTGCAATTCATGCTCAGGGATGGAAACATCTAGAAGATTTATAAAGAGGATTATGTTGAATATTGGATGAGAAAAAATATTTATTGACTCATATAATTCAACCAATCAGTATTCCCTATGGCCTAATTACTTTGTATTAAGCCTGTCTGACAAAAGCTCTGTTACCTCTTAGTGTTATCCTGATAAAGATCAAGCTTCCAACACACGGACCTTTAGAGACACACTTACACCACAAGCAGACGATAGCAGGGTTAATCAAAGGCAGGTGAGTGCTAGGTGTCTGTCTAGGGATGAAGGAACTGGATGATGGACAATGACTTGAAGACAGATCTCAATGCTTAGCATATCAGTCATGCTTAGTGAAAGTTGATCAAGTATTGAATATAAAATGTTCCCCACAGACCCATGCTTGCTCCTTAACTGGTGGAGCTCTTTTAGGAGGACAGAGAACCTTCAGGAAGTGGGGCTTAGCTGAAGGAAATAGGTCACTAGGGGTGGGACTTTGAAGTTTACAGCCTGGTTCCTGTCTCACTATTTCCTGGTCTGGGATAATATGAACATCTCTATCTTCTGCTATCATAGGCTAAGCTACTCAGACATGCTTTTCCTCATGTGATGGACTCCCCATGGACCAAAATCCTCTGACATCATGAGCTCTCAAAGCTTTTTTTTTTTTTTTTTTAAGTCCTTTCACTCAGATATTTTGGGGATTGCAATGCAGAAATAACTAATTCAGATACTGGAACCTGATGCTGAGACAGAGGCTTGTTACTAAGATTTGTCTTTCCAGTGCTACTGGCACTTAGCCACGGTTGCTCTGCTGGCCCTTAATTTAGTTTCTGCTCTGCTTTTGCTCTATGGCTGTGTATACAGATGGGAAGCAATGGTTAGCATTTTGTTATGGCATTCGAGGTACTACATAAACATATTTTTGTAATTTATTGTGATCTTGTCAAATTGAAAACAGAGGGAAATGCGCAAAGATCAAACCATTCAGGGGTCAATGGAATAGCTCCCCGATCCTTCCACCATCCTCCAGTGCTCTGAGAGATCGGACAAGGTAATAGTTACCTTCTTCAAGAAGTACAGTAGCATCTCTTTTCTACCGGTGGTGCTGAAAATTTAAAATTTCCTCAGGCACATAGAGTCAAGTCCATATTTCATCTGTAAAGGACGATATATAGTTAAATCATTTCCATCTTTAAAATATAACTACTCTGGAAAATGGATGTTGGAATACTTTCAAGCCTGCCACTTTATTTTTAATATCTTGTTGAAGTCAGTCACAATAAAAAAATGGAAATTTAGGAGTGAATAGTGGATGGGAGCCACAACTGGAAGAGTGGTTTGAGAAGGTCCTAAGTGCAGGCTTCTGAAGTGATCAGGACCACGTAAAGGAGGGAGGGAGAAAACAGGAAGAACCACTGACATCTTTCCAAGTTCACTATTTGCTTTAGAGCAAACATGTGAATGGTGTAAAGTCATTTAATGCCTCCTTTCCTGGCAGGAGAAATATGAGTTACAATAATAAAAGGTATCTCCTTTTCTTTCTATGTGTGTTTGTATACGTACAGGTGTACATGTGTTTGTATTTTTGTGTATGTACAGGTGTATATGTGTACATGTCTTTGTCTTTCCGTGTGTGCAGGTGTAAGTGTGTACTTATATTTGTGGGTATTTTTGTGTGTGGATGTATATGTGTGTACATCTGTTTCTATTTTCATGTGTGCATATGTGCATGTGTGCTGTGTTTAGGTATATGTGTATATATGTTTATGAATATTTTCATGTGTGCAGATATATCTTGTGCACGTTTTTGTGTGGAGGCAAAAGGGGTAGTGGCCTCATGTGCAGTTTCTTTTCAGATGTCCACCTTGTGTTTTGAGACAGGTTTCTCACTTGCCTTGGGGTTGATTCCCTTGCCTGTTTCAACTAGGCTGGTTGGCCAGCATGTTCCAGGGCTCTGCTCATGTTCCAAGACTTATGCTTCCCCTAGACCTAGGGCTACATTTTTCAGATGGGTTCTGAGAACTGAACTCAGTTACTCATGCTTGCATAGTAGTCATTTTATTGGCTGAGCTACATCCCAGTCCCTAACCCCCCTTTTCTGAGTACAGGTTACAGTGGTCACATTTTGATAAAGTACAAAGTAAGCAGACTGGGCCTCAGATCCTTGTTTTTTACTTTGGCTTCCTTATGGTAGATGAGGATCTTCTGAATTCCTGAGTTATTTTTTAACTCTTTGAAAGGGAATGGTTCCTTGGAGGAAATTAAAAAAAATTTTTTTTTGAGTCAGAGTCTTGCTATGTAGCAGAGGCTGGCCTTGAACTCATGACTTGCCTCTGATCCCTGAATGTTAGGATTCTAGGCAAGCCTATGCCCTACTCTTTGAGATTGTATTTTCAAATACAGATCCTGTGATGAACAAGATGAGCCAAGCACCTCCACTAACATTCTTTTCATGTTACCTGGGTTTTAGGGCAAAACCCAGCACAGTAGGTCACAAAAAGTCACAAAGTGGTATGGGGCTGGGAAGGCAATTTAATCTGGGAGGCCACTGAGGGAAGACTGGATACATGGGCTCAGTGATCCCAAGGTCTGCCTATGAGAAGCTGACAGGAACTTTGAGATTTTTCAGAGGAGAACAAAGGCAGTGGGGCTAGGGGTTGTGTGTCTTGGGAGTTCATAGCTGATAGAGCAGGTAATCCTGGCCAGGCTGTGTGGTCTGGTTGATCATTACCTCAGAGCTGGAAGTCATCATTGCTTGAGGGAACAACATTATTCCCATTGAGCCCATTGAAAGGCAACCTCCTCAGGGGCCAGCCTGGGTTTCTATCTTGGGATACTTGCTCCCTCTTGTGGGGAGTGATGTCATCATGAGGTGACCTTGTCTTTGAGGTTCTTAGCAGCTTAGGGTAGATGGAGGCCCCAGTCGTAAAGACATTTACTTATCAGAACTGCTATTCCTAGAATCCTAGGTAACTGCAGAAGGGAGTGACTTAGAAGGAAAATAAAAAACAGAAGTAAAACAGAGCCAGAGAGGAACACAGTGGGGTGAGTTAGGCTAGTGACTGGGGAAAAGACTTCAGTGGAGTCGTGCAAATACTGAGCCTCACAGAGGGCTTCAGACTCCAGGAAAGAAAATTTTAAGCTTTTCCAAACTTTTTTTTTGTATGTAAGAACTCAGGAATGACGTTTGTGCTTTTTGTTTTAAATAAATAAATAAATAAATAAATAAATAATAAATAAATAAATAGAAATGGCAGTAGTTTGCAGCAATACTCAAAGAACATTTCAAGTTTCAACAGAAAGTGGAGAGCTGAAGGCACGTTTTCCTTCTCACTTGCTGTTATATAGGCTTGGCTACATGTCTGTGTTTTCTAAGCCTCAGCTTTCCCTCTGAACATGTGGATAGTGAATATTACATTGTACCCAAACCATGAGAACAGTGATAGGGATTTGATATATATAGGGTAGGCAGGACCTGGCATTTAGGGGGTGTGATGCAAGTACTCACCAGCTTGCCTCCCTTCTCTCTCTGTCTCTATGTAGACATAGACACATAGAGCAAAACAGGACAATTTCCAGTTATTCATAAATGTGACAACTGTACTGTGGATTTGAGTCTTAAGTTGTTCCTTAACAGATAAAAGTGTTGAACTCAGATGGTTTGGAAATGGCAAGAGTGAGAATCTTAGGCAGAGGACCTTACTTTTCTTTGGTTGTGAATTTAAGCCTTTAACAGTTGAGTATCCTTTCCAGCCCAGGTACTTTAATTCTTTATTGTAAAAAAAAAATAAGAATAAGAGCCTAGACTCTGTGATTAGGATTTCAGCTCTTCTATATCCTCAGGATGACTTAGGGAAAGTTATTTAGCTTTCTATGCCTCAGTTTCCTCACTTATAAGGGTTGTAAAGGTTGAGTAAACTCTTTTATGTAAAAATGTATGCCAGTGACTCGACTCCTTCCAGGACAGAGGAAAGAATCAACCTTTATTGGGCTCTCAAGTAATTTTCTTAACTATATATTTATTGCTGGTTGTGTTTTTCTTTAAGTCTAAAAAGCTAGAAACATGCCTCCTACCAGAATAATGAAATGTAATTTTACCATAACAAAATCGTAGGAAAAGTCTCTAGAGCTTCTTTTTTTTTTTTTTTTTTTTTTTGGGTTTTTGAGACAGGGTTTCTCTGTGTAGCCCTGGCTGTCCTGGAACTCACTCTGTAGACCAGGCTGGCCTCCAACTCAGAAATCCCCGCCTCTGCCTCCCAAGTTCTGGGATCAAAGGCATGCGCCACCACCGCCCGGCATCTCTAGAGCTTCTCAATATATTCCTTTCTTTAAAAAAAATTATCAGAGCATAGTGGCACACACCTTTAGTCTCAGCACTTGGGAGGCAGAGACAGGAGGATCTTTGTGAGTTCAAGCCTGGTCTACAGAGTGAGTTCCAGGACATCCAGAGCTACATAGTAAGTCCTTATTTAAAACAAAATGAAACAAAACAACAATAATCAAAACCCTACCCAACAACAAAAACAAAAGAAAAGTTAGTTTTGTTCTTTTATTTGTATGTTTTATTCAGGAGAGTACAGTCAACTGGGTACTACTGAACAGGTTGCTTCGCCCTTCTGCATATGTTTCCTTATCTGTGGAACAGCAGTGGTGATCTTTATGTTGAAAGGTTATAATCAGAAATAAGCAGATTGACGCACACACAAAGCACTTAATCTCGTCTGATAATGAGATATATAATTGCTAGTCACCAGCTTCCCCATTCAGTTCTGAATAAATAGATAATGATTTTCTTTCTTTTCTTTTTCTGGATAGGAAAGACTTTTCTTTCTTTCTTTCTTTTTTATTAGATATTTACTTTTTTAAAAAATGTTAATCAAAGGCTTTATAAGTTTAGTAATGCTCAATAACAAGATGCCCATACATTCAGAAGTGTAACCCAATACACAACCTAGATATACCAACTATCTTTGAGTGGCAGAGACATGCGAACATCCGCCTCCATGTTCTCTCTCTCTCTCTCTCTCTCTCTCTCTCTCTCTCTCTCTCTCTCTCTCTCTCTCATCTCCTAGCTCCTCCTCTCCTTCTCCTCCTCCTTTCCTTATTCCTCCTCTTCCTTTCCTTACTCCTCCCACCTTAGCTCCTCCTACATATAACCCTTTCTGTTAAAATAAAACTTTTCTCTCAAAATACAATTAGAGCATAACTATACCAATTTGTATCAGTAAGATACAAGATAGACCTAGTACCTAGTCCATCATTTTGTTGACTAACCAGAACCTCTATCATCTCTCCTAACTAAAAGACTTAGTTCTGAACCTGTTTTTTTTCTTGGCTTTAGAATGAATGTCATCTGAAAACTATCCTCTCAAATCCTTTTCTCTCAAAGTAAATAGCTGGGATTGGCTATGAGACTATAAGTCTTCAACCCTGTCAGAAGTCCAGAATGACTGAATTAACTGAAATTATGGGAAGCACAAAGCATAGCTTCTAATACTTAGCCAATTTATAGAGACCACTGAACACCTGGACAGTCCCTATACTACAAAACGTTGGAGCATCCAATCTTCAGCCTTCTGGCCCAGGATCATTTGAAGACCTAGTGATGCAGAATTATTAAGGGCTGATTACTTTGTCTTGGCAGATATAATCAGTCGACTATTCTGCAAGTGTGTCCTTTTCAGGACAGTAATTTCTCTGTAGATGAAAAGAGGCAATTCTTGCCTAGTGGTTGTCTCACCACAACTGGAGTAACTCCAAAGATATTCAATTTCTTCTTAGAATCCAAGACAGGAAGTTGTCAGGGGCAGACAGGTCTCTAATCAAAATGAACCTTAATACAGAAATGTTTGTAACGTCAATTCTGTAGACTTCTGACATTTTGAAAACCAACTATCCATGTAAGGCAATCTGTACTGTTGTCTGTTAACTCCTCTCAGCTATTTCTAAATAAAATATAGAAAACACCCTAACAATAAACTCAGAGCCATGAATTGGCTATAGGCCCTTAACTCACAGGCTAACCATCTCAAATCAGTTAAAAAAGTTAAAGAAGGACTGGGTCTAAGCCTTGTATTCCTAAATGTGTTATATAGGCACAATGCCTATGAGAGTAAAAATATTAATCTCATTTTTATATCAGTAAGAAACTCATACTAATGAAAACCTTAAATTTGAAATCAAAGTAACTTTGTACCATTTAAGAAATTATAACTTTAGCTTAATAACAATTATACAGATTTCTACCAATAGGTTATGGTTATGCAATAAATCCTAGCTACTCCTCCCTACTCCAACAAAAGCACTATTTTTCCCTAGAAAGACAGCCCAATATTAACCACCTCAGTTTCCAAGCCCAGGGAATAGGGGCACCGACTCTTCATTAACTTCTTCAAGCTGATAACGGGCGTTGAGATATTAGAAGAGGGGCTGGGGGGGAGAATAAATTGATAACCCTCTGATATCTGTGTCTTCACTGCATCCAGCTGAAATTCCAGGACATCAGGACATCAGAGGTTTGAGCAGGTCTGCTCAGCTTGCTTGATGAGTAGATACACCAAGGCTGTATATTGTGCAATATACAATTCTTAAAACAAATTTTCGCATCAAGATAATTTTTTGTTTGAATTCTGGAATCTAGTTTTCTGGTGGCCTGCCTCTGTCATGTCTAATCCATATAATTCTGGGAGTTTCTATGATGTGCTCCCACCATCCTCCCATTCACGCCTCCCTGCTCTCAATTTCCCAACACTAGGGAATCCAAACTTTCAGGCACCAAGGCCCTCCACTTCCACTGATGCCTGACAAGGCCACCCTCAACCCTCAACTACCTATAGAGGTGGAGCCATGAGTCCCTCCCTTTGTGTTCTCAGGCTGGAGGTTTTAGAATGGCTACTCCAGCTTGTTTCTTAGAACCATTTGCTTGAAAAATTGTTTTCCAGCCTTTTACTCTAACGTAGTGTCTGTCTTTGTCACTGAGGTGGGTTTCCCGTATGCAGCAAAATGTTGGGTCCTATTCACGTATCCAGTCCATTAGCCTATGTCTGTTTATTGGGGAATTGAGCCCATTGATGTTAAGAGATATTAAGGAATAGTGATTGTTGCTTCCTGTTATTTTTGATATTAGAGGTGGAATTATCTTTGTGTGGCTATCTTCTTTTGGGTTTTTTGGAAGAGGATTACTTTCTTGCTCTTTCTAGGGTATAATTTCCCTCCTTGTATTGGAGCTTTCCTGCTATTATCCTTTGTAATGTTGAGTTTGTGGAAAGTTATTGTGTAAATTTGGTTTTGTCACGGAATATCTTGGTTTCTCCATCTATGGTAATTGAGAGTTTGGCTGGGTATAGTACCTTGGGCTGGCATTTGTGTTCTCTTAGTGTCTGTATGACATCTGTCCAGGATCTTCTCACTTTTATAGTATCTGGTGAGAAGTCTGTTGTAATTCTGATAGGTCTGCCTTTATATGTTATTTGGCCTTTTTCCTTTATTGCATTTAATATTCTTTCTTTGTTTTGTGCATTTGGTGTTTTGATTATTATGCGACAAGAGGTATTCCTTTTCTGGTCTAGTCTATTTGGCGTTCTGTAGGCTTCTTGTATATTTATGGGCATCTCGTTTTTTAGGTTAGGGAAGTTTTCTTCTATAATTTTGTTGAAGATATTTATTGACCCTTTAAGTTGGGAATCTTTACTCTCATTTATACCTATTAACCTTAGGTTTGGTCTTCTCATTCTGTCCTGAATTTCCTGGATGTTTTGTGTTAAGAACTTTTTGCATTTTGTGTTTTGACATCTGTGTCAATATTTTCTATGGTATCTTCTGTACCTGAGATTCTCTCTTCTATCTCTTGTATTCTGTTGGTGATGCTTGCATCTATGACTTCTGATTTCTTTCTTAGGTTTTCTATCTCCAAGGTAGTCTCCCTTTGTGATTTCTTTATTGTTTCTACTTCCATTTTTATGTCCTGGATGGTTTTGTTTAATTCCTTTACCTGTTTGGTTGTATTTTCTTGTAATTAAGGGATTTTTGTGTTTCCTCTTTAAGGGCTTCTACCTGTTTTCCTGTGTTCTCAAATTCTTTGAGAGTGTTATTTATGTCTTTCTTAAAGTCCTCTATCATCATCATTAGAAGTGGTTTTAAATCTGAATCTTGCTTTCTGGTGATATGGGGAATTCAGGACTTTCTAGTGTGGGAGAACTAGGTTCTGATGATGTCAAGTACCCTGGGTTGCTGATGCTTATGTTCTTGTACTTGCGTTTCGCCATCTGGATCTCCTTAGTGCTACCTGCCCTGTCTCTGACTGGAGCCTGTCGTTCCTATTATCTTGGTTGTTTCAGAACTGTGTGGGGTGGGTGTTGCTACCAGGATTAGAACTGGAGCCCAAGATCTGCTGAGTGCTCGGGTGCAGACCAGAAGAAACCAGTGCTCCGGGCCAGGAGTGAATTCCTGGGTCCCAGTAGGTCCCAGTTACTCCCTGTTTGGGGTGGGTGTTGATGCCTCTTTACCTAAGATACTTCCCAGGTTAGAGCTCCTGAGAGGCCTGCTTTCTCTGGGTTTTGTGATATTGGGTGCAGAGCTGCTGCCTGGGATCTGCTCAGTGCTCTGGCCCAGACAGGAAGGTATCAGTGTTTCTAGATATTTTCTTTATTTACATTTCAAATGATATCCCTTTCCCAGTTCACTCCCCCAGAATACTGCTATTCCATACTCCCTCCCCTGCTTCTATAAGGGTGTTCCCCCACCCACTCATTCTTGCCTCTCTGCCCTGACATTCCCCTACACTGGGGCATCCAGTCTTCACAGGACCAAAGGCCTCTCCTCCCATTGATATCTGATAAGACCATCCTCTGCTACACATGCAGCTGGAGCCATGAGTCCATATGTACTCTTTGGTTGGTAGCTTAGTCCCTGGAAGCTCTGGGTCTAGTTGGTTGATATTGTTGTTCTTCCAGTGGGGTTGTAAAACCCTTCCTCTCCTTCAGTTCTTTCTCTAGCTCCTCCATTGGGGACCCCATGCTCAGTCCAATGGTTGATTTCAAGCATCTGCCTCTGTATTCGTCAGACTCTGGCAGAGCCTCTCAGGAGACAGCTATATCAGGCTCCTGTCAGTATGTGCTTCTTGGCATTCACAATAGGGTTTGGTGACTGTTTATGGGATGGATCCCCAGGTGGGGCAGTCTCTGGATGGCCTTTCCTTCAGTCTCTGCTCCACACTTTGTCTTTGTGTTTCCTCCTGTGAGTATTTTGTTCCCCCTTCTAAGAAGGACCAAAGCATCCATACTTTAGTCTTTCTTCTTCTTGAACCTCATGTGGTCTGTGAATAGTCTCTTGGGTATTCTTAGCTTTTGGGTTAATAGCCACTTATCAGTGTGTGCATACCATGTGTGTTCTTTTGTGATTGGGTTACCTCACTCAGGATGATATTTTCTAGTTCCATCTATTTGCCTAAGAATTTCATGAAGTTGTTGTTTTTAATAGCTGAATAGTACTCCATTGTGTAAATGTACCACAATTTCTCTGTGGAAGGACATCTGGATTCTTTCCAGCTTCTGACTATTATAAATAAGGCTGCTCTGAACATAGTGGAACATGTTTCTTTGTTATATGTTAGGGCATCTTTCCCACTTTCTCTTCTATTAGTTTCAGTGTATCTGGTTTTATGTGGAGGTCCTTGATCTGCTTGGACTTGAGCTTTGTACAAGGAGATAAGAATGGATCAATTTGCATTCTATATGTTGACAGCCAGTTGAACCAGCACCATTTGTTGAAAATGCTGTCTTTTTTTCCACTGTATGCTTTTAGCTCCTTTGTAAAAGATCAAGTGACTATAGGTGTGTGGGTTCATTTCTGGGTCTTCTATTCTATTCCATTGATCTACCTGCCTGTCTCTATACCAATACCATACAGTTTTTTTTATCACTATTACTCTGTAATACAGCTTGAGGTCAGGAATGGTGATTCCCCTAGAAGTTCTTTTATTGTTGAGAATAGTTTTTGCTACCCTGGGTTTTTTGTTGTTTCAAATAAATTTGATAATTGCTCTTTCTAACTTTATGAAGAATTGAGTTGGAATTTTGATGAGGATCGCATTGAATCGTAGTGAGTAGATTGTTTTCACCAAGATTGTCAATTTTTCTATATTAATCCTGCCCACCCATGAGCATGGGAGGTTTTTCCATCTTCTGAGATCTTTGATTTCTTTCCTCAGAGACTTGAAGTTCTTGTCATACAGATCTTTCGCTTGCTTAGAGTCACACGAAGGTATTTTATATTATTTGTGACTATTGTGAAGGGTGCCGATTCACTAATTTCTTTCTTAGACTGTTTATCCTTTGAATGGAGGAAGGCTACTGATTTGTTTGAGTTAATTTTGTATCCAGCCAGTTTGCTGAAGTTGTTTATCAAGTTTAGGAGTTCTCTGGTGGAATTTTTGAGGTCACTTAAGTATACTATCATATCATCTGCAAATAGTGATATGTTGACTTCTTTTTTTCCAATTTGTATCCCTTTGGCCTGTTTTTCTTGTCTAATTGCTCTGGCTAGGACTTCGAGTACTGCATTGACTAGGTAGGGAGAGAGTGGGCAGCCTTGCCTAGTCCCTGATTTTAGTGGAATTGCTTTCTCTCCATTTAGTTTGATGTTGGCTACTGGTTGCTGTATATTGCTTTTACTATGTTTAAGTATGGTTCCTGAATTCCTGATCTTTCCAAGACTTTTATCATGAAGGGGTGTTGAATTTTGTCAAATGCTTTGTCAGCATCAAATGAGATGATCATGTGGTTTTTTTCTTTGAATTTGTTTACATAATGGATTACGTTGATGAATTTTCATATATTGAACCATCCCTGCAGTCCTGGGATAAAGCCTACTTGATCATGATGGATGATTGTTTTGATGTGTTCTTGGATTCCCTTTGGGAGAATTTTAATGAGTAATTTTGCATCAATATTCATAAGGGAGATTGGTCTAAAGTTCTCTTTCTTTGTTGGGTCTTTGTGTGGTTTAGGTATGAGCATAATGGTGGCTTCATAGAACGAATTGGGTAGTGTTGCTTCTGTTTCTATTTTGTGGAATAGTTTGAAGAGTATTGGTATTAGGTCTTCTTTAAAGGTCTGATAGAATTCTGCACTAAACCTATCTGGTCCTGGACTTATTTTGGTTGGGAGATTTTTAATGACTGCTTCTATTTCTTTTGGAGTTATGGGACTATTTAGATGGTTTATCTGATTCTGATTTAACTTTAGTACCTGGCATCTGTCTAGAAAATTGTCCATTTCATCCAAATTTTCCAGTTTTGTTGAGTATAGACTTTTGTAGTAGGATCTGATGATCTTTTGAATTTCCTCGGTTTCTCTTGCTATGTCTCCTTTTAAATTATGATTTTGTTAATTGGATAGTGTTTCTGTGCCCTTGGTTAGTTGGCTAAGGGTTTATCTATCTGTTGTTTTCAGGAACCAGCCTGGTTTTGTTAATTCTTTGTATAGTCTTTTTGTTTCTACTGTTGATTCAGCCTGAGTTTGCTTATTCTGCATTATCTCTTGGGTGTATTTGCTTCATTGTGTCTAGAGCTTCAGGTGATTGTCAAGTGCTAGTGTATGCTCTTTCAGTTTCTTTTTGTAGACACTTAGAGCTATGAGTTTCTCTTAGCACTGCTTTCATGTGTCCATAGTTTTTGTATGTGTGTCCTCATTTCATTAATTCTAAAAGTCATAATTTCTTCTTTATTCTCCTTGACCCATCTCATTGAGTAGAGTGTTGTTCAGTTTCATGGCATGTGGGTTTTCATTGGTTTGTCATTTAAAGACCAGCCTTAGTCTTGGTGATCTGATAGGATGCTTGGGATTATTTCAATCTTCTTGTATCTGTTGAGGCCTGTTTTGTGATTAATTATATGGTCAGTTTTGGAGAAGGTATCATGAGGTGCTGATAAGAAAGTATATATTTTTTTTCTTTTAGGATGAAATGTTTTGTAGATATCTGTTAAATCCATTTGGTTCATAACTTCTGTTAAATCCACTGTGTCTCTGTTTAGTTTCTGTTTCCATGATAAGTCTATTGCTGAGAGTGGGGTGTTGAAGTTTCCCACTATTATTGTGTGAGGTACAACAGGGATTTTATTGATAATAATGATAATATAAGTGTGTGGGGCTAATCAAAATGCATGTTAGCAGACATTCTACAGAAGTCACTACTAATGTTCACATGCTCTGTCTACTTTCCAACTTGATGAGTTCTTATTTTTAATTCAAAGTCCTATTTTTCTACATGCAACTGCAGCTTTATCAAGTGACCTCTTTATGTTTTTAACAACTAACTAAAACTATGGAGGGTATGTTTTGTACTGAGTAGATTGGATGAGGGAATAAGAGACCATAGAGGTAACAACCAAGATTGTGGAGACAACTCTTTAAGAAACAGCAATTAAATATGTACAGATGTCCCTGCATATCTGTAGAATCTAAATTTCCTTATATAAGATAGAATGGCATTTCAAATACCCATGTGCATACTATCATGTGAGTCACATAGTTTTTAGATGCTTGCTAGTACCTAGTACTTTGTAAATGCATTGCCAATAGTTAGTATTCTATGTTTCCTAGGGGCTACTGATAATACGTATGTTCAACAATGAGTCAGTTTTTAAAGTTTTTTTTTTTTTTTTTTAAATCTGCAGCTGACTGAATTAACATATTTGGAATCTGTGGACACAGAGAGCCTACTGTATACATACACAGTAGTTATGCAACTGTTCAGAAGAAAGAACATTTGGAATGCTCCATTCCATCTGGAATCTACTTCTGGTATTTGGATGAGTCTAATTATAGACCTGAATTTTAATTTTTCACTCATAGGGGCAAGGATAGAGTTGTGAGGATAAGTTGAGTTGGTGAGATATGCAGAGTACCTAATGAACCCAAAGGGTGAAAAGTTGTAATGCTCAGAACCATTTATAAAAAAAAATTCACCATATGAATACATAGAATGTTAGAAACTTCTAATTTGGGTTTTAGGTCTTATTCTAAGAATTATCAAACCAGCAGTAGATGTATTTGATAAAATCAGAAACATTTGTTAATCTAGGCAATGGACAATAAATCGAATGCCTTGTATGTTTCCCAAGTGCAGATGGTTTAAGGAAAATCAGTGACACTGAGCCCAGTTTGTGAGCCTGTGCCAAAGCCATTGCACAGTCCCTGGAGAGAAAATGAGTTGACAGGATAGAGGGCATAATAACACATGCACCTACCAAGGCAAATGAAAAAAATAATTTAGTCAGCTCCTCAAGTGACACTCACAGGATTGGCCCTGAGATCTTGTCCCCACCCTAAGTTGTCTGCTGTGGTCCTTTCCCAAGCCTCCCCATCACTTCAGTGGGAATGCAAAAGAATCTTTTTAGAACTGTGAGGAGGAACTCTGAGCCTTTTTCTGTGCCAACGTTTCTTCCATAGACAGGTTTAAACATAATCTGAGGCCACTGCAGCCCATTTTTGTGTGCTTGTCAATAGTCCTGAGTTTTCTGTTTTCTTGACAGTACCTCATCAGAAGCACTTTTACTTGTAAAATTAGTTTTTTAAACATCTATTTCATATCAAAAACAGTTGTATCCCTTCTGTTTTCATACCACTGAAGGAGAGTATAACCAATATAGGGTTGTTGGAGGCTGGAGAGTAGGCTTAATCTGCTTGACCTCTAGTGTCTGGCGATGGAGGACGTCTACTTCCCATAGTTAGTGTGACATGAAGAAAAAAGTGCCCTGGCAAAGATACATTTGTAAAGTTAGGTGTCAACAGGCTTTTTTATAGGAAGGGGGTAGGCACATGGCTGGCTAACCAATTGCATATTTGTCTAATAGCAAAGTCACCTTTCTCTCTGGGTGAATAGAAGCTGTTGGTTCTTAAAGATAAGCATGAGGATTGCTTCTGAAGGACATTGAGAATTCTTCTTTTGTCTTGTATGCAAAACCTTCAGATGATTCTGTGTACATCATCCTGCCTTAGGATATTTCTTAAGAATGAAAGGACTGGCAACGAGATGTTCCTTAGGGGAGATAGAAGGGACTTGATAGAGTAGGCCTGTGCTTATGCATATAATTGATAGGGGTCTCCATAGCAATGACTCTATTCCCTTGGAGAGGCACACATGATCTTCTTACTAAACTAAAGCTCAGGTTGCACCAATCTTCATTCTGAGCTTTGGGAAGTATGTTCCCTCAATCTGGTAGTAGGCCTTTGCTGAGACAATTTTGGTGCATAATTAGTATTTTTGAAGGTCACTGAGATGTGCAGCTTATTTATGTGTGATTTATTAAAGGAGAATTAATGAAAGAAAAGATTTGAGACGATCTGAGACCAGATTAATCTTCAAGAGCTTTTCTGTAGTTTTAAGCTGCACTTAGACCTCAGAGTGGTGTTCATGTCCATAGCCTCTACTTGGCACATACAAATTTAACTCCAAGAGGACATAAGTGATCAGCCTAAAATCATGATGTTCCTACAAAATCCAAACATAAGAAACCACTCTCAGACACTCTGGAAATGTGGCATTGGTTTGCCTTGCCATCTTTGCTAATCATGGCTTGTGATTTTGTAAAGAGAAACACACCAAAGAACTTTTCATGATATTCCAGTGGCTTCTTGCCGCTTCTGTGGACGTGGGCCTATTGGCAGAGCCTTGATGTTTCTTCTGGATTGAAGTTCTGTTGCTGATTCATGAGTGATGTTTGTGAGTAGATTGAGAACTGCTGCTGATTTGTGTGGACTGAACTGCTGATATCCTGACAACAAAGATTGGAATTGCCTCAACTAACTATTTCTAAACAGGGTCACATCCCCTTTTGCCCTGTTAACCTTCCCATTCCACCACCTCTGGTTGATGGTGTAGTAGATGGGAGGCTAAAGCATTTAAGAACCCTTATTAAAGCAGGTTATGAAAAATCTAACCCACAAGCAGTGGAGGCCTCAGCTGAACACTGTGAGCTCAGAAGCTGGGAAGCCGGGCCACAAATGTCTTAGGGAAGCTGGGAAGCTGTCCGCATCATGGCTTAGCACTTTCTGTAGACGGGCAAAGCTGTGAGCTCTCAGCAAACCACACTTCCAGCAGTGGAGGAAGGAACACTGCCACTCTGTAAACACTAGGAAAGCTGAGGTTTTTATGTGGAGGCTGCAGATACAGCCTGGTGGTAGAGTGCTTGCCGAGCATTCCAGACACTCTAGATCTGATCCCCAGTTCTGCACAGCCCCACACACACACACACACACACACACACACAGCACACATGCACACACACACACCACAGACACACAGACATACACACACCACAGACACAGGCACACACACACATCACAGACATACAGACACACACACACAGAGGGAAGAGAGAGAGAGGGAGAGGGGAGGAGAGAGGGAGGGAGAGGGAGAGGGAGAGGGAGAGGGAGAGGGAGAGGGAGAGGAGAGGGAGGGGAGAGGGAGAGGGAGAGGAGAGAGAGGGAGAGGGAGAAATGTCTATTTTCTTTCTTAACACCTTAATGTCCTGGTTCGAAATTGAGCTTTAGCCAATCATGGTGGCTGCTTGTTATACTTCCAACATTTGAGAAGTTGAGGCAGGAGAATTGATTGCTACAAGTTCAGTGCCAGATAGGGAGGGCTACAGTGAGATAATATTATAAAACTAAAAGAAGAAAATACATCCACATTTCCAAACAAAACCAAAACCAAATCAAACTACCAGAAGAAAAGTAACAGTGCTTCGGAGTTCAAGTTGCCAGCCTTTTAAGTTTGAATGTGTTATTCATTTTCTTTTGGTTTGAGCTTCATCAACTAGAAATCCATATGTGTGTGAGGGCTACTGAAAAAATGAATCATCATGCTATGAGGAAAACAGTACATGACCCGATTCTTGATAAACATTCAAGAAATGGTGGCTACTATCAGGGCTTGGGGAGTTTTGTAGGACACAACTTTTGGGAGCATATGGAGTAAGTTAGCAGGTTTTGGCAACAGAACCAAACAGAATTATACTTCCTGGTTCACTGGAGACATTTCTTAACCTGCTCTTCACTTCCTTTTCCTTCAAGTAAAAGTGCTTATAACTGGGATGAGCTGATGGGTGTGTCTTTGGGGTTTCTTATTGTTTCCAACAATAAGATCATGTACTGACTGCTGAAATTCCTGGATCCAGACAGGAAAGAAGCTGAAGACACAACCTTCAGTCTAGAAAATCCCAGAAGGCTTGCTCATTCCTGTTTAGCTGAAGCAAGTAACCCGTAATTATTTCTTGAAGTATTTTTTTCAGACTCTGTCTTGTCTATTATAATCACATTTCTTTAACCTGGGATGTATACATCGTGAAATCAAACCTTTGGCACTTCCAACAAATTTTACTTTGGCACTTATTAACTAATTAATTCATTTCATGAAAGATGAGGTTTTCTTTTCTTTTTTGATTGAGTCAGCAACATAGCTGAAGCACGAGAGAAGGATCTTAACATAGCTGTAATGGATTTGATAGAGATCCTTAAGGAGGAAATGAAGAAATCCCTTGAAGAAATCTAGGAAAATACAATAACAAACAGTGGAAGGAAATGAATAAAACAACTGAAGACCTGAAAGTGAAAATAAAATCAATAAAGAAAACTCAAATGAGTGAAGTCTGGAAATGAAGAATTTAAAGAGTTTAAACAAAACCTTAGAGGCAAACCTCACCAACAAAATACAAGAGACACTGAAGACATGAAGACATGAGAGAAGAAATGGATACCTTGATCAAGAGAGAAAGTTAAATCTAAAAAACTCTTGTGCCATTGTCTTGGGTTTCTTCTCCTTCCTCTATTCCTCTATTCTTAGAATTAATTGGTCTTTCAATAGTGTCCTAGATTTCCTGGATTATTGTAATTTTCAATCACAATAGATGGAGAAAACAACACATTTCATGATAAAGCCAAATTTAAGTACTATCTATAAATCCATCTTTACAGAAGGCACTAGAAGGATAACTCTAACCTAAAGAAGTTAACAACATCAAAGAAAATGCAAGGACTGAATAATCCAATATCAGCAAATCGAAAGAGGAAAAATAAAAAAAAATAAAAAAAAGAAAGAGGGGAAATACATCCACAGATAGACAAACACACACCACTCTGCTAGTTAAAGAGAACCAGTCATTAAAAGTCTCCCCCTCTCTCCACCCTCCACCTATCTACCAGACTTTCAAAGAAGAATTAACACCAATACTCCTTTAATTATTTCAAAAAATAAAAACAGAAGCATATTGCTCAATTCCTTGTATGAGGTTACAGTTACCCTTATACCCAAACCACATAAAGACCCAATAAAGAAAATTATGGACCCCAATTTTATTTATGAATACAGATGCAAAAATACTCAAAAAACTACTTGCAAATGGAATCCAAGAACACGTCAAAAAGATCATTCTTCCTGATCAAGTGAGCTTCAACTCAGAGATACAGGATGGTTCAATATATGCAAATCAATAAATACAATTCACCACATGAGTACACTGAAAGACAAAACCACATGATCATCTCACTGAATGCAGAAAATGCCTTTGACAAAAAATATAAACACCCCTTCATGATAAAAGTTCTGGAGGCACTAGGGATACAAGGCTATAGTGCAATTTACAGAAATCCTACAGCCAATGTCAACTTAAATGGAGGGAAACTCAAAGCAATTCCACTAAAATCATGTATAAGTCAAGGTTGTCCACTCTATCTATTTATATTCAATATGGTACTTGAAGTCTTAGCTAGAATAATAAGACAACCAAAGATAATCAAGGGGATACAAATTGGAAAGGAAGAAGTCAAAGTATGGTTATAATGAATGATATGATACTATACGTAAGTGACCTAAAAATTACACCAGGAAAACAAACGCAGCAGCATCTTGAAGGTTCCTAGTTTCATGTTGTTCTGTAAGGGCTTTTATTTTTATCCTTTTAAAATTATTTTAAATTTTAATTTAATTATATATATAATATAATTCTTTCTTTTTACCCTACAGGTTCTTTGCATATATATAATGGCTTCTATTTTAATGTTTTTATGGGATTTCTGAATATTTGAATAACTTTCTTGTGCCTTCTTTTGGGCTCTTTCCCTACTGTTCTATTTCAATATGTTCATTTTGTTTTATCTTATTATATTTTATTATTATCCCTTAGAAGCCTGTTTTCTAATGAGAGACTTAAAGTAGGTATATCTGTATTTGAGGTAGGAAGAACTGGATGGAAGAGAGGGAGGGGAAACTGTAATCAGGATATATTATCTGAGGGGGAAAATGTGTGTGTGTGTGTGTGTGTGTATTAGTGTAGATCAGAGATTAAACTTCAGAGGCTGGAAGGAAGTTTTAACAGATTTAGAAGGACAATTATGAAACCTTTATTGTATTTTTCCTTTTATTGAATATTTTATTTAGATTTTAAATGTTATTCTCTTTCCAGGCCTTGCCCCCCCCGCCCCGTAAACGCCCCTATCCCATTCCCGCCCCTGCCTCTATGAGAGTACTCCCCCACCCATCCACCCACTCCTGCCTTCCAGCCCTGGCATGCCAACATTGTATTTTTGACTTTTCAATTCTGATAGGTGATGAGCATCATCATGGATGGGGCTTTATTGCTAGTCTAGGTGTAGACAGTATAGTGTTGTTACCCTAATACCAAACCTACTAAACCCTGGAAGCAAAAGTATGGGCCCTTTTTTTCTGAGAATAAGTGCAAATATCACTCTGATGGTCGAACGTAGATCTTCTTCTGTGTGTGTTACTGGATTTCAGCATATGAAATCTAATACATTCCTAGCTTCAATAAACACATCTCTTGAATAAAAAGCCTTGCAATAATTTACTTATGATAAAGCTTTAGTTTTCTGAGGAGTGTGTGTCTCGTGTGTGTGTGTTGTGTGTTGTGTGTGTGTGTGTGTGTGTGTGTGGGCGGTGGGGTGTTGTGTGTATGTGATTACAGCAGTATATCATCATGCCTAGCTTCAATAAACACTTGTTGAATAAAACCATGCATAATTTTCTGTTGTGACAACTTTTCTGGGACTCAGCTCGGTGTAGACCATTCTGTATAATTAGAAGGTCAAGTTGGTTGCCTCCCACACTCTCTTCCTCATAAACAGAGTCTGAAAGCAGAACTAGTGAAAAGAACAGCATGTTTTATTTTGGGTTCCTTCCTTTCTTCTCATTATAAAATCTGGGGCCATGATGACTGTCTTCAAATGTTTTACCAGTATTATACCTGAAGGAAGACACTCATTCTTTGTAGTTTTTGAAAGAAAAAAATATGAAAGGAGGATGTATCTACTCTTAAGTATGATAAAGTTTTATTGTAGATAAAAGGAAGAACATAACCAGAGGCAGAGACATCTGGGAGAATCCAGAGTGAACATGACCCTGGGCTAGGCTATGTGAGGAGAGACAGACAGGAGGGAAGAAGGGGATAGCCAGGAGACCAAGAAGACAGGAAGACAAAACAAAACAAAAAACAACCCCCCCCCACACAAATCCCAACATAGACAAAATGGCTGGATATAGAGAAGGGCAGCTGTGGGAAGGGCAGGCCAGCCCCTGGGTTGGAGAAGTTTAGAGTAGGGGCCAAGGGCATGCCAGCCATACCCTGTAACAGGTAGGGACTGAAGAATGCTGGGAAACCTGGTGGACAGTTCTGCTTTGATATGTTGCCATTTGTTTGGGGTTTGAGACCTAACAGTCTTACTTTCTCCTTAGGAGCCTCTCAGTTGAGGAAGTCATTGTTGGCAACTGAGCTGAGAAGTCTATGAGGAGCTAAGAGGAGCTGAGAGGAGCTTGCTATATGTTTTATTTTGTTGTCTGGAAAGCAACATCAAACAATTATTTCTTGTTTTTTTTTTTCTTTTTGAGAATGTATTTTTTAAAAATCTATTTTAGTATTTTGTCAATACTGATAGAGTATTAACAATGTGTTCTATGATCCATTATGTACAAATGAGTTTAGAAATACACTAAATCTTTGGTAATGTAACAGCCATTTGCCACGCGCGCGTGTGCGCACACACACATATGTATATCATCTATATCTATATCTATCTATATCTATGTCTGTGTCTATGTCTATATCCATATATATCTATATATCAAAGCCAGTTAAGTCCCCTGAGGTGGCAGCAAGAGAGAGGTTGAGTTCACATTGTGTGACTCTTTCCACATTCTTCTCTATGTACTTTCTATGGACAAAGTCTTCTTGTCAGATCAGCCAGAAGTGAGGAGTGAAGTGGAAGGGAGCGCTGGATTATCATTTAGAATGCAGGTTTGTATGAAATTTCTTCATCTGTCTGCATATTGACAGGATCAGGGCTTGAAAGTGAGACCAGATTGGATCAGAAATACTTGGTTTTGAAGCTGTTGAATTCTGCAAAAATCTATGCAAGTGTTTGGACAAAAGGAATCCTTAAGACAATACTGTTATGGTTGTTTGCTTCCTAAGACAGCAGTCACTGTCTGCTTCCTCGTGCTTCTGTGAGAAGACAGAGGATTCATTTTCAGTTAGGAAGTTTTGTATGAATTAAAGGCCCTTTCATTAAAAATTCATGGCCCTGTTCTAGTTCAAACAAGCTACAACATGCTATTGTTTAGCATTAGGAAGTTTCTTTGGTATGCTATTGCTGTACATTGTTTTGTATTCACTGAGACTGACAATTTGAGAGTTGCTTTCTTTGCTACTTTAAAATGAATGAGGATTCCTGTGTGACCTATAAGGCTCTAGTTGATCCTGGGTTACCTTGCTTCCAAGAGAAGTCTGATTCTACTCTTCACAACCCTCACTCTGCTTAGTGGTAAACAAGTCTTGAACATATTTTCTCAAGCTGGGATGAGAATCGATCTCTATTGGTGATCATAGACTCTGATCCCACAGGCTTGTGGAGGGAGGTTAGGGCGTCACTATTGGCTTTGCCCTTTCTCTGCTAAGGTCTCTTCCATCCTTGACTATTCTTAGGAGTTTCTGAAATGGTTGTGACAGGAAGTGTGAAGACTATGGTGTCGATGCTTATGTGTACACACGAATATGTGTTGACCTTTAAAATTATTATTAATAATTATTATTGACTATTATTATTATTTTATGTGTGTAACCATACAATGTGTGTATATCTGGTACTGCTAGGTGTGAGCAGCCATGGGGGTGCTGGTAATTGAACCCAGGTCCTCTGGAAGAGTAGTCAGTTCTCTTAACCACTGAACCATCTCTCCTGCTCGTGTGTGGACCTTTGAGTAACAATGGGACTTGGATTCAGTTTCCAAAGTTGGCTCTACTAGTTCCTTTCTATGTGGCCTCAAATAAATTACTTGGCTTCTCTCAACCTAATTGAAAATTAAGGATATGTTTTTATTAAGTTAGTTACTTGACAATTTCATATATGCATATAATGGATTTTAGGAACTCTCTCTTACCTACCCCTTCTTACTTCTCTCCCTCCTCTATCAATCCCCCACCCTTCCATTGGCCGGGTTAATGACTAGGTTTCTGTGTGATTGGATTGGGCAATCCAAACCATTCACTGAAGCCTAGTATTAGTCACCTGCAGGTATACAAGTGAAGGGAATGACTCCATTTCTTTGGATCTGTCAGTAGGAAATAGTTTAATAATGTAGAGTAAGGCCTCCCTTCCTTGGCTGTGGATGGGCCTGTTCTTGTGCAGACCCAGTACAGTAATCCCTTGTTCTTAAGAGTTGATGATGCAATGGCTTCCTCTTGCCCAGCAGATGACATTGCACAGCCCCTATCAATCTTTTGGCTCTAACAGTCTTCCTGCCCCCTATTCCACAATGTTGACACAAAATTTTTGTCCTTTAAATTGTATTTTAATAAAAGATTTAAGAGAATTCCCAAGAGCCTCTAATTATTTCACAGCATTAATATTTGTCATATATCAGATTTGTATTAATTTTTAAAATCTACATTAGTGGTAACTCCACAGAATAAAACATCTAGGAGTTAACTCACCCTTCTCAAACTGCACACCAATTGTTTAGGTTGGTGAATGGAATTCTCTAGTTGTGAATGGAATTCTAGGTGTGTCCTCCTGTCACCCACATTCCATATCACCTTTCTCCTCTCCATTATATCTGCATTCACATAACGTTCCATCTTGATCCATAGTAAGAATTATATTTTCACATTATGATTCCAACACATACACCCCACACACACTGCTATGATTTGGACTAGTGATCCCCCAAAGGTCTGTATGCTGAAGGCATGGGCCTGTGAGTGTGCTATGGAGAATGACGGATCCTTTAGGAGTTAGGGCCTAATGGGAGGTCTTTAGATTACTGAGGTCATGTTGGTGGAAGAGATTATAGAACATTGGCTTCTCCTCGTCTTTGCTTTCTGGCTAATGTTGAGTGAACAGATTTGCTATGCTGTATACTATCATCATAACTAGAGACCTTGCTACAGGTCCAAAGCAACAGGGTCATGGAGTAAATCTTTGGCATTGTGAGTTAGTTTGTTTATTATTTATTTATTTTTAGCCCTGGTTGTCCTAGAACTCACTCTGTCGGCAAGACCAGCTTTGAACTCAGAGATCCAACTTGCCTTTGCTTCTCAACTGCTGGGATTAAAGGCATGCGCCACCACACTCAGTACCCTTTTTATTTCCATAAGCTGATGATCTATGGTGTTTGGTAATAGTAGTAGACAGCCCACTAAAACAGATATGTACACATGTAATTAAAATACAACAAATTAAGTGGGGTACATTCTGATATTGTCTGCTGTATTTTACCCTTATTCTGTTTTTTAAAAGCATACCTTTTGATACCAACTAAATTTCATTTTTTAGTAGTGGTCAGTTCTTATCTTTCTGAAGAAAAAAAGGACCTTCATTGGATGACTTTTGCAGTTCTCTAGCAATACTCTCTGCACAGTGTTAAACATTTCAGTATTTCTGTAGAGGATTTTTCAAGTTGTCAGAGCCAACACGGAATCAACATTAGAGGTCCTTGAAGAGGGTGGCACTGTCTTTTTGCAAGAGAATGTAACTATAAATCTGGCTTATTTTAGAACACTGAGAACTTTAACCTTAGAATCAGACTCCAGAAGAATAATATCTATCATGGCACCAAATCCAGGTAGCCTGTGAATAAAGGCTTGAAAGCCTGATCTACTAGGCCAAGGGTTCTTCAGGATTCTTCAAGGACACATACAATCTTGGAGTTTTAAAAATAGTTCCTTCAGCTGAGACTCACCTTTCCCCTGAAACAGCACAGTGAGGACTCAAGTGGCTCATGAAATTTACCAGAGCAGACTCAGCTGCTGAGAAACGCTGCAGTTGTTTACTGGCTGGTTGTCATGGTATCATGGACCAGCTGCCACTTAGCAAGCACAATGAAAGTGAAGAATCAAAATGAAAGTTAGGGAAAAATACAAGTTAGGCATGGGCTATTTTTGACTGTCTCAGGTACTGGTTATTTTTACTGCTTAAAATTTATTTACTCTATGTGTACAGGGGTTTTGTTAACATGTTTGTTTGTGCACCATGTATGAGCCTAACACCCACAGAAGCCAGAAGAAAGCATTGGATTGTCTAGAACTAGGATAAAAGATAGTTGTGAGCTGCAGTATGGGTCCTGAGACTTGAATCTGGGTCCTCTGGAACCATCGCTAGAGCCCCTTCTTTTGTTTCTAATTCTGTTATTTAGATGGAGCTAGTAGAAAGGGCTTTCTACTTTGTATTGTTAACTTCCTAGTTAACATTTAATCAGTGTCAACTGTAGCATCTATACTTGCTCAGTACTTTCTATTGTCAGGAGCAACCTTGCTTATACACTGACCGCCTAAAATCAACAATAGGCCTAAGTCAGCCTGCTAACATAAAGTCTTGGTCTCTGTGGAAAAACTTTGAAACAGATGGCTATAAGATACTGTAAACAGGAAGCTTTGGTAGAAATTTACCAGCCTGAGTAGTCATAGACCTTGTAGATAGGTAGCCTTGATGGATAGTACAAACTTAGATAAGGACAAGTGAATCATAGGCAGAGTCATAGTGACCTGTCTCCTGAATCTTCACCTAGCCGATACCCTGTTCTGAAAGATATCTGTACTCCCCCTGAACACTTACCTTCCTGTGTCATCCCCTTCCCCACATCCTGCCTTTTTGTGTATATAACCCCTGTGTGAAAAACTAAAAATCACGGTTTGATCAACCTATAGACAAGCCGGGGTTCTTTGCATTCTCCCGTGTCTCCAATCCTCTCTTTCAGGTGACCTCCCCAGACTCCTGTTTAATGCCCTGCTGGACAGGGCATTCTATGGGTTGTATTAGTTACTCCTCACAGAAAAGAAAAGATTAGATAAGTAGTTACTTTCCCCATTTTACCATTGTGAACATAGAAGTTGAGGGAAGCTTTTTGGAGATTGCCTGGCTAATAGGTGGTAGGGATGGGTTGAAACCAAAGAAATCTGAACTTAAAGTGTATTACCATGGATCCAACTTGAGTCTCACAATCCATCTGATTTCATTGACTACTTGAATGTAAGTTTCATAGAGAACATGCAGAGGTTGCTGTGAGAGGGATCTGTACACACCAGCACTCTCTTGCTCTCTCACTATCAACTCTGCAAGTGGTCCTGTGGTGTTGGCTGTTTTACTAATGAAACTTCTCTTTCGTTTGCTCAGATTTTCATTGTCAAAGGAATGATTGAACATTTCTGAACATTCATACCCAACTGCTTGGAACTTAGTGCTTTGGTGGCCATCTCTCCAGGTGGTCAAGATGGGTAAGGGAGAACACACAGCAGTAAAAGTGAGCGAGTCTTAGTGAGTCTGATGGGTGGTATTAGAAGATGATGTACAGCAACACATCAAGAAGGGGACAAGGAGTCTGTATGTAGGGGACAGGCAGGAGAAACACATTGGAATCTATGAACTCATTGAGTGGCCTTTTGGAGGACTGAGCTGCCATGGACTGAGATTCTAGAGGACACCAATGACAGAAAAGCTAAGCTCTCCAGAACTGACTGAGACTTAGTCTAAGTGGAGAGTTGAGGATTAAGTGAGTCTAAGTGTGGAAAGAACTTCAGAGGCAACAGGTAGGCTCTGTCATGTTAGGCACAGGGATACAAATGGCTTTGCCAAAAGAAGCATTTCTGTTGGGCAACACAATAAATAGTAGGTGGCAAGGTTCAATATAAAAAATGAAGTCCCACAAAAGATGAAATAGAATAGTTTCTGGTTTTGAGTTTTTACAAAAGAATAACAGTATTGTAGGGCCTATAAAAGAAATGTGTTTATGTGAGTGTGTATGTAGGATGATTCAAGGGACTGGGAAAGTTATTAGGGAGCTTTTAATAGATGGTGCCAAACCATTTGAAAGTGAAAATGACAAGAGCAACTGTGACATAGTAATCACTAACTCTTTAAGCAGATTTAATGAATACAGAAGATTCCGTTATTTTAAGGTTGTAATTTCACTGGGTTTGGTTGTTTTGCATTTTGTTTTGTAGGCCTTTGGGAAAACGGCTTTGCAAGTTCTAGCAGTAGCTTTGTCAAGAACTGAGATGGCTGGGGAGACTGGTCACCAGGTGAAAGTGCTTGTACTTCAGGCGTGATGACCAGAGTTTGGTACTGGAACCACAGCGGAAGGAAAGAAACTGATTTCTGAAAGCTGTCCCCTGACCTCTGTGAATGCTCACAAATGCACACAAAATAGACATACATACATACATAATACATAATAATAACATATAGTGGAAAGGAGGTAGATGGTGTGATTGTGTCTAATGATTGCTACCAAGCTCTTTCACCATGGGATTTATGATTCCAGGTCTTCTCTCTCTCTGCTTGGAAGAAACTGTTCCCGGAGCCTGCAGATTAGAATCCTTGGCAGAGTAGAACATTTCTATGATAGAGAAGGTTCCATCCTCAACACTACTTTCTTCTCTTTGATTGATTCCAGGAAGATAGCCAGATACACAGAGAACAACTTTTAATTTATAGAGACATTGCCATCTGAGTACACAATTACATTCTGAAAGTGACTTTTCTCTTCAGTAAGTGACTTTTATTTCCAGTTCAGCGGTGACTCACTCTAAGATGCCACTTTTACATCTGTAAAATGGAACAATCACTCCCCACCTGTGTCACTATAGTGTTACGAAAATGAGTTGCAAAATGTTAACAGTGTATTTTGAATTTTGGACAAATATAAAAACTTTGCCATGGTATGGAGACTGATAAAGCTTAACATGCAAGTGAGTATTTTCCCCCCACTTCCCAGAAAGACAGATTATCTTTACTGTCAACAACTTGACAGTCTTGTTTGAGGTCCCTAGAAAATGTCTAGGGAAAGGAGTGAGATACTGCCTCGGCTCATATACATTCAGGCCTTACGCCTTGTCCATTGCTATTATAACATAGAAAATCAACACAGAAAAGGAATTGCGTATCTATATCAATTACCTCCACAGGAAATGTTAATTGTTCTGGAGTTTTGGCTTCTTGCTTGGTGAGAGCTTCAACTAGACTCTAGGATGAGTTTTCCATTCCCTTTCCAATTCTCTATAATTTTTCCCATCTATCCATCTTGCCTCAATTTTGTCCTCTGAGACTTTGAACACAACTTTAGGGGTTGTCAGAGGCTGAAGTTCCATTTTCTGCAACATGTTCCATCTTGAACACATCCATGGCTAAGTCTTGACTTTGTCCTAAGGCAGATATGAGGAGTCTGAGGAGCTCCATGGTTGAAGGATCATCACCTCATAGGAATCTGGAAGAGAGAATGCTGTGGTTTAGGATACCAAACAAAGCAGACAGTACACTGCACAGCAGGTTGTTACGTCACTGCCAACAATAGCAGAGCTCTTTCTACCATAGAGCCTGACAACCATGATGCTAGTAATTTATTAAAGCTTCAGAAAAACTCTGACAAAGACTTAATTTATTATATATGTATATTATCTTGGAAGGATGAAAACACATTACCTGAGTTGTCAGGGGTAAATCCCTGTACTATAATAATGGCACAGGTTCCTTCTTATGCTGCTGTCAGTATATACATCAAAGGCCATCAGGTCTTGTAAGAAAGTTGTCCTCTTTATCTTAATTCTTAAATTTGGAATGATATTTCAGGGGCTATAAAAAGAACATACTGAAAATTACATACTGATAATGTGGCAAAACATAAAATAACAGTTTTAAGAATGGGACTAAATTGTCAGGTGATAGTGGTGCATACCTTTAATCCTAGCACTTGAGAGACAGATGCAGGTGGATCTCTGAGTTCAAGGCCACCCTGGTAAGTTCCAGGACAGCCAGGAATACACAGAGAAACCCTGTCCCAAAAACCAAACCAAATCAAACCAAACCAAACCAAAATAAGAATGGGACAAAATTAAAAAGAAAATATAATCATTGAATATATATCAACAATAACTAAAGTAAAACTGGGGGGGAGATAAGGCTGGAGAGATGTCTGAATGGTTGAGAGTGCTCACTGCTCTTACAGAGGAACAGCGTTCAGCTTCCAGTACCCACATCAGGCAGTTCCCATTTTTTTGTAACTCCACTCCAGTGGAGTGGGTCTAACACTGTCTTCTAGTCTTCACAGGCAACTGCACTCAAATGTGCACACACATTTATAATTTAAAAGTAAAACTTATCTTTAAAAAAGAAAAACCAAACAAGCAAACAAACAAAAAACCAGGCCAGGTGATGGTGGCAAACACCCAAGGCCCAGCACCCTGGAGGCAGGGGCAGTTGGATCTCTTGTGTGTTTGAGGCCAGCCTTGTCTACAGATTGAGATCCAGGACAGCCAAGGCTACAGAGAAACCCTATCTTGAAAAACCCAAACCAAAGTAAAAACAGAAGCAAAAACCCTCGAAACACAAACAAACAAACAAAACAACCCCAAACAAAACAGTGAGGTTACAATAGACTAAGAAATGAAACTTGATAGACTAAAATGATAGACTAAGAAATGAAACTTATCTTTACATTGGAGAAGTATTTTTCTGTTGATTGAAGTACTTTTATTTCTTTTAATGGTTCAGAAAGTACGTGAGTCTGTGGAGACTCTCAAGGGTCTTTTAGTATAGAGAAAAACTTTTTGAATTTTGTTTTGTTTTGTTTTTCAGGGGAATGGCAATCCTTTATGCATCATGAGGAGGTTAGCAAACATCAGAAGAGATGTCTGTCCTCAACAGTGGAGTATTTGAGCAAAATGTAGCTGCTTCCCTTTCCTTGGAGTATGGCTGCCCTTTGTAAGGTTAAAGAAGTTTTATTTTCTGGGTTATTACAAAGGCAGCACAGACAGACCTTAGGACATTTTGGATTGTGAACTTTATAGTCCTTTTCTGCTAAGGCACAAGTGACTGGAGTAGTTAATATCTGTCTTCTAGATGACATGAATCATAAAATTTCTTATTTTATTTTTTACCTGTTTAGGACAAAGGAATCTCATTGACTCTATTAGCTCTATCTTCTCCAAGAGGGACCTATCTTTCTCTGTTCTTGTATAAAATACTTAGACTGAATTTTGGGGAGGAAGTTTTAGACATGTCTGTAGCGTTGTGTAGGCTGTCATTGTTTGTGTTTTGGTAGTAGTGGCTTCAGAATCTTCTTTTCCCCTTAACACTTCTTCTTCTCTCATACATTATACTCCGACTACAGTTTCCCCTTCCTCCATAACTTCTGGTCTCGTCCTCTCCACCTCCCCTCTTCCTTATTATGAATCTCTGATGACAGTTGGGTTAGGCACTGATCTATGAGTATAGCAGAATATCATCAGGAATCACTTTAGTTTTTTTTCCCAGTTGTGTTTAGTTCTATCTTGGGTCTCTGTGCTGTCCTGCCTTTGGTTCCTGATCATCAGGCAGTGTCAGGCATGGGCTCCCTCTTGTGGCCTAGGTCACAAGTTGGACTTGGACCATTGATTGGCCCATAGTTTCTATGTCACCATTGTCCCAGCACCTCTGGCAAGCAGGACAGATTGTAGAATGTATGTTTTGTGTCCGGGTTGATGTCCAAGTCTCACGGCTAGAAGTCTTGCCTGGTTACAGAAGATGGCCAGTTTAGGCTCCGTATTTCCCGTTACTAAGAGACTTCATTAGGGTAACTCTCAGAGACGCCAGAGAGTTTCCACTGTACCGGGTTTTTACATTACTCCTCAAATGCCCCCCAGTTTCAGTCATTTCCTCACTACTCTCTTCCTCTGTCTTTTCCAGTCTCCTGTCTTATCCCTCCAGTTCCCATCCCTATCCATCTCTAGTCTACTGGAAAAATCTATTCTATTTCCCCTTCCCAAGGAGATCTAGGTGTCCCCCTTTAAATTTCCTTGTTACTTAGCTTCTCTGGGTCTATGTATTGTATAGTGTGATTGTCCTTTACTTAACAGTTAATGTCAGCTTATATGTGAGTACATACCAGGTGTGTTTGGTCTGTGTTTCTTCACTCAGGATGATCTTTTCTAGTACCACTCATTTGCCTGCAGTTTCATGATGTCATTGTTTTTAACAACGGAATAATACTCCATTGTATAAATGAACCACATTTTCTCTATCCATTCTTTGTTGAGGGACATTTAGGTTGTTTCCAGTTCCTGGATATTATGAATAAAGCTGCAATAAATATGGTTGAATAAGTGTTTTCGTGGTAGGATGGAGCATTCTTTGGGTATACAAGAGTGGTATAGCAGGGTCTTGAGGTTGATTGACTCCCAAGTTTTTGAGGAACTGCCATACTGATTTCCATAGTGGCTATATAAGTTTGTACTCACAACAGCAATGGAAGAATGTCCCCCTTGCTCTACATCCTTGCCAGCCTGAGCTGTCACTTTTTTTTTAATCTTGTTAATCTGACAGATGTAAGATAGAATCTCAAAATAGTTTTGATTTTCATTTCCATAACAGTTAAGGATGTTGAACATTTCTTTAAGTGTTTCTCAGCCATTTGAGATTCTTCTGTTGATAATTCTCTGTTTAGATCTGTACCTCATTTTAAAAATGGATTATTGGGCTTGTTGATATCTAGTTTCTTGACTTCTTTATATACTTTGGATATTATTCCTCTGTCAGGTGTGGTGTTGATGAAAATCTTTACCCATTCCATAGGCTACCCTTTTGTTCTATTGACAGTGTCCTTTGCCTTACAGAAGCTTCTCAGTTTCATGAGGTTCCAGTTATTGATTGTTGTTCTTTGTACCTGTGTTATCAGTTGTTCTGTCAGGAAGTTGTTTCCTGTGCTGGCACAGCCATTGAAAATGGCAAAGTTATGAAGCCAGCACAGAATTTTTACACAATTCCAGCCGAATTCTAAGCCGAATGTTGTAATTGCTATCATTCTATCTCTCACTTTTGGGTTTCGCTCTCTGCATGTTGCATTCTTGGGGGACTTTCTGCATTATTATTCATTTTATGTCTTTTCCTGAGAAGATTATGTCTGAGTCTTTTAAGGAAAATCCTAAAATTAACTTTATTTGGCTCTGTTTGGAAGTTTTCCTTATGCCCTGGGGACCATTAAGCACAGATAAGCACATAGCTAGATGAGGCAATTACTCCAGAAATCATGGAATATCTGCTCTGGTCAAACTCAAACAGGTAATTGGGAAGTCAGCTATAATTCTAATAGGTTTGCCTTTAAATGTTTCTTGGCCCTCCTTTCTTGCAACTTTAACACTCTCTCTTTGTATGTTTAGTGTTTTGATTATTATGTGGTGAGTGAACTTTCTTTTCTGGTCCAAGTTATTTGGTTTCTGTAACTTTTAATACTATTATAGGCATGTCCTTCTTTAGGTTGTCACAATTTTCTTCTATGATTTTGTTGAAAATATTTTCTGGACCTTTGATCTGGGATTCTTCTCCTATTCCTATTATTCTTAAGTTTGTTTTTTTTTCATTGTGTTCTAGATTTCCTGGATGTTTTGTATCAGGAATTTTTTAGATTTAACATTTTCTTTAACCTCTGCATCAATTTCTTTTATAGTCCTTTTAAGCCTTGAGATTTACTCTTCCATCTCTTGTAACCCATCGGTAATGCTTGCGTTTGTACTTCCTGTCCACTACATAATTTCTTTTCATCTCCAGGATTCCCCAGTTTGTGTTTTATTTATTGATTATATTTCCATTTTGAGGTCTTGAGCAGTTTTATTCATTTCCTTCATTTATTTTTTCTTGTCTTTCTTTAACGGATTTATTCATTTATTCATTTCTTTCAAATGTTTGTGTTTCTTGGATTTCTTTTAGAGATTTGTTCAAATTTCCTCTTTAAGGACTTCTATCATTGTCATAAAGTTGTGCTTCAGCTATCTTAGAATAGTATGATAGCTGGGCTCTGGTGGTGACATGCCCTGGCTATTGTTGAACTATATTTTTACACTGGCCTTTAGGCATCTGAGTTTGGGGGTGAGTATAGATTTAGGTACCAATTTCTGAGCTTGTCTTTGTTGGATGGGTTTTTCTCCTTGTTTTTTTGTCTCTTCTCTGGTCTTCTGGCCTGAGTGCCCTGCAGTTCTGGTGGCCAATGAGTTCTCTCTGGGTTTCTGGCACCCTGAGTGACCTCTGGGGTTCTGAGTGCTTATGATGCCTCTAGGGTTCTGGGAACTGGTATGGCCTCTTTGAAAACAGGGGGCTTCTACTAGAGTTGTGGGCCTAGATATGTGGGAAGGGGGTGCTATTAGGGGAAGGCTGGGCTGGCTTGGAGGAAATTTTGGTGTTCTGACAGTGAGAGGCTTACCTAGGGTTCTGGGTGACTGTGGTTCTTGGTAGAACAGAGTGTTTCACCTGGAATTGTGGGCAGGGATATGGTAACATTGGTGACATTGGTAACCAGAACCTCAGGTAAGTCCCTACCCATAGACTGTCAACACTTCCTCAGAGCTCACCTAATCTCCCAACAGCACTCACTCACCTGAACCATAAAACAAAATAACATGAAATCCAAGTACTCAGGAAAAACCTAGTAGAGAGTTTACATTCCTATGAGGTGTAAAGGAGTTACTCATGCTGAGATCCTCACCTAGATCAGATGTCAAAGTTCCATCCAGTCCAAAGTATAAAGACATAAATACATAAAGCATTTGGGTCTCACCTATTTTGGCCCTGAAAGTTAGGAATGTTTCTTCCTGAAAACATCATTTAGTGAAGATTCTGAATTAAAGATGGGAAATCAAGTCTCATAGGATATAAAGCAATATGGTAATAGAGTGTTGAGGTATTTGCAGAGTTTGTGGACAGTAGAGAAGTAGGGCTGTAGTGGACACCTTTAAGCTTGTACAATCATGAGATTTTATAATTATCTAGTTAGTTATTTCAAATGTGCTTTGAATCTAGAATGTGATTCTATTGGGAATAGTTTCTTCTATTATCACCCAAATAGGTTGGTTTCTTCTAGGCAAGCCATGTGCTGCTTGATCTGACTGAAGAACTGGTACAGATTTCTCTAGGGAATTTCTATATTTGGTACCACTGACACTCATTAATCATTACTTGGATCTTTGGCCAGAAAGTGGAAACAGAGAGATAAAGGCAATATGTAAGCCAAAACTAGAGCAGAGCAGACGAGGAAGAGTGCAGAAAACTTAACCAACAATGCTTCAGAAGAATTCTAGATGAGCCTCCCAAAGAGATGTGAGCAGTGACAGGGACTGAGGCACTGTTCTGTACTGTCAACCTCAGCAGCCTGAGAATTTCCTTTTCATCTTTACAGTGTTGACCTGGACAATCCCTGGTCTGTGGCTTCACTGGAGAAAAGCATTTCATAATTAGCCAGTATAAAGAGCTGGGATTTCTTTAGAGATATTTCAATACTGACCTTCAGCACAAGGGTTAAGAGAAGTATTGAATAAAAAAGTAAGACATACATCAGAGCCCAGGTATGGGCTTCTTAAAGAAGGGTCATACTGTACATGTTAGTAGCTATGGAGCATGATGACTGGAAATTGAAAACTTGTATTGTAACATATATATACTGACTTAGTTTCTTGGATAATCATCATCTCTGTGGAGGAAACCTCAAACATTAAGAACAAAGTAATATTCAGCAGTTAGCATTCTTTTTTAAAATTTTATTTACTTTAAAGATTTTTCTTATTTTATCTGTGTGAGTACACCATTGTTGTCCTCAGACATACCAGAAGAGGACATCAGATCCCATTACAGATGGTTGTGATCTACCATGTGGTTGCTGGGAATTGAACTCAGGACCTTTGGAAGAACAGTCAGTGTTCTTAACTGCTGAGCCATCTCTCCAGCCCCAGTCAACATTCTTAACTTTTCATGTTATTAAAATCATAAGTCAGTGTTTGGTTGTTGGGAGCCAACTCTTAGTTGAAAGCAGCTATCATCTTTACAGCCATCTCGAGCCTATACCCTGACAAGAGACTTGTTTTTAACAGCCCACAACAGCTGAGCACACTCTGATAAACATCTTGTTTTGCTGTTTAGTGCTGCCAGCAGCTAGGAGCACATGGTCTCCTGCTGCTTGGCACATGATGTAGTGCCTTCAGTTGAGCTTGCCACGAGGACAAGTCATGTGGTAAAGGGTGTAAATACCCAGGATTTCCTTTCAATAAAAGAGACTTGATTAGACCCTTTGTCTTGTCTCCATCCTTTGTGTCTCTCCCCTCTGTCCCCACTCTCTCTCTTGCTAGACCCTGACCTGCAGATCGGAGCAGCAGAACGGCCTGTACAAAGTAGCAGAACAGGCTGGCCATTACTAAGGAGCTGAACGGCCGAGGAGCTAGATCGGGCGTTACATTTGGTATACAGCATTTATAGTTTATTTATTATTATTTATTATGGCATATCTTATGGAAAACTCAGAGACAGCCAAGTAACAATGGAGTGCTCAAGTAAATTAAAGAAATACTAGGCTGAACAAATAAAATGAAAAATCTTTATTTTTGTGTGTTGTGCTTTCCCAAAGAAGGCCTCAGTTTTTAAGCTTTCTAAACTCCCTGGACCGAGAAAACACAATCAGGAAAAATTTGGATGAGCTGCAAATAAATTTAAATAAATTTATGTACTTCAAAATGACTGCTCAGTTTTGAGTTGTCTAAGTATTCTTTTTTTTAAAAAAGATTTATTTATTTATTTGATGTATATGAGACACTGTTGCTGTCTTCGATACACCAGAAGAGGGCATCAGATCCTATTACAGATGGTTGTGAGCCACCATGTGGTTGCTGGGAATTGAACACAGGACCTCTGGAAGAGCAGTCAGTGCTCTTAACCACTTAGCCATCTCTCCAGCTCCTAAGTACTCTTGGTAATTATTAAAATGGAGTTAAATTATTTTTGTCACTTTTGTATTCTATGAAGTTATATGTGTAACAATTCCTAGGCCTAAGGCTCAGGAATCTTGGAAGAGGACACGTGAAGTCTATAAGAGCTAGAGGACCAGGATCTGCTGAGAGATGGAGTCTTCTATCTAGAATAGGAAGCTATACCCATGACATTTCAACAATATGGTTATCTAAACAAGATTTGAGTAATGACAACACCAACTAACCTACTCTTGGTTGAGGGTAAGCTCATAAGTCCCACTTTTAGGTAATCAGTGACTATTGAGAGAGGGAGAATAAGTCTTCTCAGGGTGAGACCTAATTGATTATCTAATAGCAAATGGCCAACCCTGAAACATATACATACTAGCAAAGCTAAATACACTCAGTGGGTTGTACTTATATATTTATATAAGTATGTATATATCAAATATAATAAATAAAGAGATAAAAAAAAACTAGAATTAATAGAAGGGGAGCTTGGAGATAGAGAAGGGAAACAGGTTGGGAAGAAGAATATGATGATAGCAGATTAAAATAATCAAAGTCTATTATATATATGTATGAAATGTCATAATGAAACCAAGTATTTTGTGTAATCAATAAATACTAATAAAAGAGAAATACTGTAATAGGCCACCTACTCATACATAAATATGATCACGTGTAATACATGATACTGTTCTTTTTTCGTTTATTTATTAATTTACTCACTTTACATGCCAATATCCACCCCCCAATCTCCTTTCAGTCCCCCTACCATAGCTCCTACCCCCATTCTCTCCTCTTCTCTGAGAAGGGGAGCCCCCTCCTCAGGTATATGATACTGTTCTTATGTGCATTAATATCCTATTATAGTCACTTACATATATGAAAAAAGCATACTAATACTTTTGCATTGTTTTCTGAGACCTCTTTCTGAAGTCTGAAGTCACTTTCCCTTCTCTCTTTCTATACAAAAAGAGGAAATAGATAATTTTAGAAATAATAAGTATTATGAATGATTGCTAGTTGGGGCCGGGGGTTTAGCTCCGGATCGGGAATTTTTTTAAATTTAAAAAAAAAAAACCCCCCCATTTTTTTTTTTTTTTTTCGGGGGGTTTTTCCAAAATTTTTATTTTTTTTGGGGTAATTTTTTTGGGGGTGTACCATGGGTTTCTTTTTTTTTTAGGGGAAAATTTTTTAAATTTTAAAAATTTATTTTTAATGCAGGACCCTTGGAAATTACCCTTTTTTTAAAACCCTTTTGTTGAAACTTTTTTTAGTTTGCATTATAATAAGGAAAAATAGTAGAGGGGGCCCTTTTGATGGAAAACCGGGGAAAAGAGGGAAAAATCCCCCAAAAAATTTTTTTTTAGTATGGATGCCCAAGTTTTGTGAACCCCCAAAAAATAGGGGGTTTTCCCCTTTTTCCCACCTCCCAACATTATGTCACCGTTTTTAATCGAAAACTGTTTGGGTAATTATTTTTTTTCATTTCATTTCCCGAAAATTAGCCCCTTTTTTTCTACATTCTTTTTCCCCCCAGGGGGGCTTTTTAACTTCTACCCATTTTTAATGGTATTAAATTTGGAAATTTCTATTTTTTCCCTTGTTTTCCCTCTTCTGAATTTAAAATCTTTTTTTCCTCTTTTTCCCCCTTTTCCGGGGATTTTTTTTTACAGAATTTAAATTTTAAACCCTTTGCAATTTTTTTTGGAAAGCCATTTTTTCTTAAATTTTTTTAGATAACTTTTCCCATTTTTTCTTTTTTTTACTTTTTATTAGGTTTATTTGGAAAGTTTGAAAGGAAAAAAAATTTTTGTTTTTTTTTGCCCCCTTTTAACCCAATTTAAAATGCCTTTTTACGGATTTTGGCTTTTTGCCAAGATCGGGACCGGGGTTTTTCGGGTCTTTTTCCCCCAGCCCCCCATTTAAAAAATTTTAATCTTATTTAATTGTGGGAAATTTTTCTCACAATTCCCTTTTGGAAAAACCCCCCTTTTTTAAAAATTTTTTACGTAATTTTTTTTTTAAAAAATTTTTGGTTAAAAAAATTTTCCCATTAAAAGAGGAATTTTTTTTTTTTTTTTTTTAATTTAAAACCCCAATTAATAAATTTAATTTGGGGAAATTTTTGGAAATTTCCTTTTTTTTAAAAATTATTTTTTTTAAAACTATTACTTTGTTGCCCTTTTGTTTTTTTTTTTTAATTTTTAAAATTTTCCCCCTTCCTATCCCCCCCCACAACCTTCCTCTTCCCCTTCCCCCTTTCCCAAAAAGGGGCCCCCTCCCAATTTCCCCACCCCTTTTCTTCCAAAATTTTTTCCCCCAAAAAGGCCAAAGGGCACCCGGGGGGGATTCTTCTAAGTGCCCCCCCCCGGCATTATGTTTCTTTTTGGGGGGCCCCTAGGGCCCCCAAGGTTAGTTTTTTCTTTGGGGGTTCCCTTTTCCCCCCCTTTGGGAAAATTTTCCCCCTTTTCCAAAATTTCCCCCTTGTCAATTTTTTAAATTGAAAAAAAAAAATTTTTTGGTTCTAAGGCTTTGTAAACCTCTCAAGCATAACAATTCTTTGGCCCCGGGTTTTGTGTTGATGGGATTTTTTCTTGGGGGTTTTTTTTTTTTTGGCCCCCTTTTTATTTTCCCCCTTTTTTTTTAAAAAAAAAATTAAACGAAATTTTATGGTTGGATTTTCCCCATGGGGGTTTTTTCCCTTGCTAAGGGGGGGTTTTGGCTTGCCCCAGTGGTTTTGGTTATCCCCCTTTTGTTGGGAGCCCCTATCCCCCCTCTACCCCGGCCCTCCCCCTTCCACATTCATTTTCCATTCAGCCCTTTTCTTCTCCCCCTGATACTGCCCCCTTTTTCTCCTCCCCCCCTCTCCACCCAGTTCCTTCCCCCCCTGTCTCCTATGACTCTTTTGTTCCCCCTTCTAAGTGTGAATTCTTGCTTGGGCCTTCCTTCTTTAACTCCTTTTGGGTCTGGGGTGTGTGTATTATGGGTATTCTGTACTTTATGGCTAATATCCACTTATTAGTAAGTACATACTATGCCTGTCCTTTGGGGTCTGGGTTACCTCACTCAGGATGATATTTTCTAGTTCTATCTATTTGCCTGGAAAATCCATGATGTCCTTGTTTTTAATAGCTGAATAGTATTCCATTGTGTAAATGAACCACATTATCTGTATCCATTCTTCAGTTGAGGGGCATCTGGGTTGTTTCCAGTTTCTGGCTATCCCAAATAAAGCTTCTATGAATATAGTGGAGCAAATGTCTTGGCGGTGTGGTAGAGCATCTTTTGGGTATATGCCCAGGAGTGGTATAGTTGGGTCTTCAGGTAGATCTGTTTCCAATTTTCTTGGGGACTGCCAGATTGATTTCCAGAGTGGTTGTATAAGTTTGCAACCCTACCTGTAATGGAGAAGTGTTTCCCTTGTTCCACATCCTTGCCAGCATGAGCTGTCCCTTGAAGTTTTGATCTTAGCTATTCTGATTGATATAAAGGCGAATCCCAGGGTTGTTCTTTTTTTTGCATTTTCTTGATAACTAAGGATGTTGAACATTTTTTTGTTTTGTTTTTGTTAAATAAAATCGTAATTTTTACTTATTCACACAGGGGTTATAAACACAAAAAAGGCAGGAGTGGGGTAGGGGATGACACCAGACGTAGGTGTTCAGGGGGATTACAGATATCTTTCAGAACAGGGTATCGGCCGGGTGAAGGTTCAGGGGACAGGTCACTATGACTCGCCTATACTTCACTTGTCCTTATCTAAGTTGGTACTCTCCCCAAGGCTACCTATTTACAAGATCTATGACTATTAGGCTGGTAAGTTTCCACAGAAGCTGCTGTTTACAATAGCTTATAGCCATCTGTTTCAGTGTTTTTTTCACAGAGACCCAAGACTTAGTGTTAGCATGCATGTATGTCAGGCCTATTGCTGATTTTTAGGCCCTGCTGCATTCCTCCCTTCTCTAAGTATAGAAGCATCTTGGCGATTCTAATCTTTCAAGGGGGGATATAGGCCTGACCTCCAATAATTGAAGGGGATCCTTGTAATGGCTCTGGTCCTCCTGTCATTGTCCAGTGAGATATGAGGGCCATACCCATCCCATGTTTTTTTCCTGGAGAGGGTATACTTTTGACATCAACCCCTATGCAGTCAGGCTTGTCCCTAGGGAACCCAGAGAGATATTTTTAAGTTTTATTTGTATTCCCTTGCAGTGCTAGCTCCAGCCTAAGCAAGAATTCAGATCGCCAGTCAGAGGGGGTTCTGGGTCACCCCTCTCTGCTTGGTCTAGGGGTGGAAGTCTCCTCTTTTAGATTGGGTGGAGATGGGTTTTGGGAACACCCTGGATAGAGTAAAAACCTCATCTTGATTCTCTGGTCCTCCTATAGTTAACTTATGATAATGTATCTGAATAGATTTTGCTACCAAAGTATCTATCGTTGTTTCACAAAGTTAGTCAGCCTATTTAAGGCCAGGGACCAAAAAAAAAAAAAAAAAAAAAAATCAGCAAAAATAACCCAATTAATGGTCCCAAGATGGGAGGAAGTAGGGTTGACAACCATGGAGACGTCAAAAACCAATTCTTGTACCAGCTCTCATCTTTCTCTTTCTCTCTGTCTTTTCTCAGGGCCTTCTCTGACCTTTTTCATGCTCTCTTTAACCATCCTGTCTTGTTTATTGAAAAGCAACATTCTTCTTTAAGGGTTGTACACAGTCAAGAGCTGTACATAGTCTTTTCTATTGTAAAAGAGTAAATCAAGTCCAATAAAGTCCTTTCAATTTTTGGAGATCATTTAGACAGCGAAATGAGGGATTTCTTTAGATTAGTGATGTCAATCTCTAGCTGTTTGATGTTCTTGTCAATGGCCCATCAAAGGTCTGAGTAGTATAAGTCCAGAGGCCAGCATCAGGATTAGAACTTCTACCAGCAGACATCATGGTGTGATCCATTTTTACCTGAGATACTGCCTGTGTTAGAGCTCCTGGGAGCCCCACTTCTGCCGGTTTGTGAGGTTGGGTGCCGTTGAACATTTTTTAAGTGCTTCTTGACCATTTGAGATTCCTCTGTTGAGAATTCCTGTTTTTCTCTCTACCCCATTTTTAAATTGGGTTATTTGGTTTTTTGGAGGTTAACTTCTTTGGTTCTTTCCTAATTTTGGATCATGTCAGATGTAGGGTTAGTGAATGAAGCCTCAATTTCAGGAAAACATGCATTATTTTGTTCCCTTTTCTAAAGGGGCAGGGCTAGCAGCCTGAGGCCCATTCCTATTGTTTGTTGCCCTAGAGGGGGTCCTCTCATTCTATCTGTCAATTGATCTTCTCAGAGCAGCAGGGACCCACAAAATGTTTCTGTTTGAGAATTGTCTAATTGTAGTCCTTGGATTGCTTGGGGATTATTTTGAATAGGATGAGAAAGCGTTTCCTTCCAAATGAACACTGTTTCTCTAATGAGAAAGTGATCAACATTTGAAATGTCCCCTGAGGATTGTATTGGCAAAACACATTTCTTCCTCTGGAGTCTTGTGTTTTAACTAGCAGGAAGGTACAATGGTGGATGTATGAGGAGACACAGAGATTCTACCAGCCAGGTCTGAAGGCTTCTGGAGAAATAATTTCTTTATGGCATATTTTGTGCTGGCTATGTTTTTCATTTTAAGGTGTGAGTTGAGAGATAGGATACAGAAGGACTACTCCATCAAACCATTGAGGAAATGAGTTGTTGTGTCTGGAAACATTTGGAGTATATATTCAAATGATATAAATATTAAGTAATTTCTTACTAAACAGAGTAGATACCAGTTAAAGGCAAATGCTACCATTTGTAAAAGAGTATGAAGCAAGAAGCAATCAAAGCTTTTAATTGGGTTTTGTTGCTGGTTTAAGATTTCTGTCTTAATTATGGTTGTTCTCTCCTTGGAATGGATCAGGCAGGATGCATACGTGCTTAAGAGTATCAGTGATAATCAGTGTAGACATTCGGAATGACATTAAGGCTCTGTGCACATCAAGGTTTTATTGGGATTGTTTTCGGATGCTTTGTGTAGAGTGGAAACCGACTTGGTTCCCGTTGTCTTTGGCAGCAGCAGTAAAGTAGATCAGAGGACAGGTGGACCTGGGGTGCACATGCAGGCCATCTAGGAATTGTGGTCAGAGTTAGTCGATTTTGTTATTGAAGGAGAAACTTGCACCTAGCTAGAGGAAATCACAGGGAACTAGAGTAATATTTTAAAGACCCTTAAGCCCACATTTTTTGAGATGTACCTATGATCAACACTATATGTGATCCATGAGAGTCTGTTACTGAAATGAATTGGTTTAAAGCTTAGTTTGCCTTGGGGATGAAGTGGTGCTTGATGGCCAAGGGATGTCAAGGTGCACTGTGCAGCAGAAAGGAAACTGCAGGGTTTGTTTTAGATTCAGTCTTTCCTTTGCTTCCTGAATGTGAGGCTAGAGTGACTCAAGAGTGCTTGCTTACTTACACTGAAACAGACGTCTTGTGTATAGTACAAAACACACCTGGGTTATCAGAACAAGTAAGGGAAAGGAGATGCAGAAAGCAAAAAACGCAAACCCAAAAATATGGCAATAGCCATCAGATTTTATTGTCTATTGTAAATGCTGAGGCTGCTTAAGTGAGACACTGTTTATAGTTGTTGGCTAAGCAGTCATTTAATTTAATTTGGGAAGAAATAGGCAGTTATGAAGTAGCTGATTCTTCCTTGGCCAACAAGGAGTCCATATTCATTCAGTCTATGAGACTCTTATGTTATTGGAATTGTGAGCTGCTGTGAGGTGTATGGCACAGCCTCTTTTGTCATATTAAGCATATTCTCATAAGCAGTATCAGTATTGTGAATAGACATCCTAATTAGTATGAGTGACCCCAAGCAGAAGGGCAAGGAGTAATTAAGAGCCAGCATCCTTAATCCCACCTTTCTCTTTCCTGCCTCTCTCTGCTCAGCAGGCTCATTCTTTCCTGTTAGCTGGTTCTCCAGTAAGCTGGGGATGTGGCAGCAGGCAGCTTTGCCTATCCTTTTGTAGTTTGGGACAGACAAAGATGTGTCTCCATCAGTTAGTTAAGCAATCCCCAGGCAATGGAGGACCTTCACTGGTATTATGTTGCTCATGTGTCCACATTTTGGACCAATTGCTACTCAATTTTCATTGACTAAATTTAATTTAGTGAAAAAATTGTCAATTGTGGAGACATGCCACATGGGCATTAACATTCACTTTAGTTTTACTTTTACCATTTTTTGCGTCTCTTCTGTATCTGGTTCATTTCTACTTGTTCTTCAAAGTTGCTGCAGGGCTTAGGAGGAGATGACTCAGTGGGTAACATGCTTGCTATGCAAGAGGACATGAGTTTGAATTCCAAAGATCTATATAAAACCAGTATCTGTAATCCCCGTGATTCTACAAATCACTGAAGCTCATGGCACCTAGCATGGCTAATGCAATGGGAAACAAGAGAGACTCTGACTCAAATAAGGTGAAAGGCGAGGACCTCCCCATGCATGCCATGTCACCCTCAATATTGTATACACGAACACACACACACAGACACGCAACACACAGACACACACAGACACACAGACACACACACATACACACAGACACACAGATACACACAGATACACACAGACACACACAAATACACACAGACACACACAGACATACAGACACACACACATACACAGTGTATTTTTGAGGAAGATGTGACTTTTTCAAAAGACCTCAGGCTGGGTTGTGTGTTCTTTCTTTGGTGTTTTATAATGCTCCCTTTTGTGTGCTTTTCCTGAACTTTAACTTTCTTACCACATCAAACTTAAACTCTTGCCCTCTGAGAGAAGCTACAACTATGTCGCCATTTCAATTAGGTGGCGAAGTATACAAAACCACCTACCAATTTATGACTATATACTAACTGTGATGAAGCAAAATTACCTGAAGACAGTACGGCAAAAGTTAACTTTTGATGAGCTTTGTTATATGTCAGGTATAATTGGAGGGACTCCACAGGCATATACTTTTGCAGTCAGAGTGGGCTTACTGCCATTTCTGTTTAACAGGTGAGGAAACGGAGGCACAGAGAAGTTAAGTGGCATGCTAAGGGCATACAGCAGATGAATAAGTAGTGGGAATGGGTTTCAGATGTAGTCTGTCTGTCCTCAGAGTTCAGTGCTAGGTTGATAGTTTCTAGGTTTCCTTAAGTGGGTTGTAATTGTGTTGTGCAGTCATAGGATCATAATCTTTTCCATAGTACTCGTTGATATGAACAGACAAAACCACTTTCCTTCTCTTATATATTTCTATTCTATCAGTATCAATCACTCTTCCATTCCTGCTTCACCAACATCAACATCAGAAAACCCCTTGAGTCAGCCTAGCAAGTGCAGGTGCAGTGGAGTTATAGGCTCAGACATAGCTTTTGCCCCCACATAGCATGATGGCCTATTCACCTAGCTGGATTAATATAATTTATGTAGTCTGTGCTGAGTACTTCTCACTGACTACAGCAGACAAAGTTTTGAAGTACTGCAGTATTTATATAAGTAGAAGAAGTCCTGGACTTGAGACCATGGGATAAAGCATGCTCTTAGAGCTGTGGTGATGGTGATGACTTAGTCCTTTTGGGATGAATGATATCTGTTGCAGAGCAGGCCTTGTTTGGTGTTGAGAAGTAGCCTGGATCCTAGTTCTGCTGTTTTTAACACAGACAATACCAGTAAGCCATTCACTCCTGTCTATTCTACAGCTCACTCACTTTCCAGCCTTTGCTATGTAAGCTACAGAGTACAGTTGGCTCCTATTGTTGAATGTTTGTGGCAGAGGTGTTAGCAGCCTGCAGTGGGTGTCCTTTCTAAATGTCTAGCGAGAATTTTCAGGCTTATTTCCATGGTATCATGCTGCAATCTCTCCGGCATTTGGAGGGGACCATAGTATTTAATATTTTCCTCTGAAGATGTGCTTAACCAACTGTGTTATCATCTGTGACAAATTTCTCTTTGCAAAATCTTTACCTCTGCTAGGTGTTTGAGGGCCCCAGAGATGAAAACTGCCAGGACCAAGCCAAATTTCCACTGCAAATGTGCCAAGAGAAGTCAGCTACTGCATTTTACACTTCTCTAGACTCAGCAAGCCATTCACCGAGAGAAGTTGGCCCACAAAAATCTCCCAGTGATTCCAAGCTGGTTCACCATTTTTATTTGCAATTGAACAAAAGCCAGAATGGTCCATAGTACCTTTCCTCTTACACTCTGTTCTTCCTGGCTCCTACAGATCTGTTTTCTTTCTCTCCCATTGTTTATGCCATGACATCTGCCTCTTATCCCTTTGTCACAGGCCATGGAAATCTGGAGGTGAGGCTGGTGACAGAAAATAGTCTCATTGCATTTTCTGTTCTCCTGGTGAGGAGTTGGATGAGAAGTTCAAGGTGATCCCCCAGCCCCCATCTCGTTTCTAGCTTTTGAAGACAAGGTAAAAGCCATGTAGGCTCAGACTGTGTCTATTCACAGGCTTCAATCTTTCTTACCCTCTTCTGCCTGGCTTCTTTCACTACAACTGCATTATAGGAAAATTGCTAAGGAGGGCACTGTGTGGACTAATTTTAGTTCTCATTTTGCTTTGTAGTGATACTCAGCATCATCAGTTATTATAAGATATATTTTGTTGGGCATATTTAGGCTTACAACACATTGTTACAGATGGTAAAATAGTTATCATAGGTAAGCAGATTAATACATCTACCATCTCATCTAGTTAATTATTTTTGGTGATAGGAATAGCTAAAATCTGTTTATTTAATAAATCCTTAATATATTTTTATTATAGTTATTAGGCCTGAGGCTGTACAGTAAATCTCTAAATCTGTCCAATTTATGTATTTGGCAGTTTGCATCCTCTGACTGCATATTCCATTTCTCCTTGTCTACCTCCAGTGGTATACAGTGTTTCTTTGTCTGTGTGTTTGAGCTAGCTTCCTCTCTTCTTTCTTAAAACAAAAAAACCGAAAAAGGCTAGTAAGGTGGTGATCCCTGGTGACATGGTGAAAGGAAAGAACCAACTCTGTAAGTTGTCCTCTGACCTACAAACACACCATGCCCCTCCCACACCTACCCACAATCAAATTGTATTAAAATTAACAAAAAATTTTAAATAAAATTACGATTATTTAAGGTGTTGTATGTATGTGTGTTATGTTTATGGATTTTCACTTGTGACAGTTGCCTATGGAGGTCAGAGGACAATTTTAAGAAGTCAATTCTCTTGTAGGTCCCAGGGATTGAACTCAGGTTAGCAAGCCCTTTTAACAGCCCCTATTTCTTTCTTTTTCCCTTTCTCACTGCCCCTCCCACTTTTGACAGGGTTTCAGGTAGTTCAGTCTCAGCCTTGCTATGTGACTGAGAATGACCGTCAATCTTCAATTCTTCTGTCTCTATTTCTCAAGTACCAGAACGACAGTTACGCTACCGAAATCTGTTTTATTTTTACTTGCTTTGAGGACTGCTGTGTTGTTTTCCCTAATGACTGCATCAATCTGCATTCATACCAACACACCAGGCTTGCTTTTCTGCACACCTTGCCATCCTCCTTGATCACAGAGTTACTTTCTCTTCTTTACACATTTTAGTGCAAACCAACAACATTTCCTGTTAGTGTTGTCATAGTGTATATGTGTGTGTGTGTGTGCATGTGTGTGGTGTTTAATAGAGAGAGAACAAAAGGTAGGTGGGGAGAGAGAGAGAGAGAGAGAGAGAGAGAGAGAGAGAATCTATATAGCCTAGGCTAGTTTCAAAACTTATGATCCTCCTGCTACCAAGTCCAACTTAACACACACATACACACACACACACACATAACACACACACACACACACATACACACCACACATACACACACACATACACACACATACACACACACACACACATACACACACACACACACACATACACAGATACACACATACACACACACACACACACATACACACACACACATACATATCACACACACACACACCATACACCATGGCAACACTAACAGGAAGTGTGTGTGTGTGTGTGCCTAGTGCTAGAGGAAGTAAGAAGAGGGCAATGCATTCCCTGAAATTTGAGTGTTGTAAGCAGTTGAAAACCACCACATGGGTGCTAGGAACTGAACCTGGGTGTTGTGCGAGAACTGTAGATGCCCCTAATTAGCCATCTTTTCAGATCCTACAACTTTTAAAATATATTTTATGCTTTGAAATCATAATCAAACTTCTTTCCATTTCTTCCTTGCAACCCTCATCACATATCTTCCCTGGTTCTCTCTAAAGTTCATAGTCTATTATTTTAAATAGTTGTTTTATACTATCCCACATATCCCTAAATAGATAAATATATGCAACCTGCTCAGTCCATATAATGTTACTTAAATGAATATAATTTCAGAGCTGACCAGTTGGTACTCCCAAAATTATAGTTTTTTAAAAATAACATTTTCACATATACTGTTTTATTATACTGGTTCATTCAGTACACTATAGTCAGAATAATATTTTAAAGGAAAAATATTTGGGTGAGTTCTCATGTTTCACTGCATTTAGGATAAAACAAGGCAAGTAACAACCAACAGGACTGCCCAACCTGGTCCTTAACAACTCTTACTGTCTTTTCTTGGTTTATGATATCCATGTGCTGAGGCCTCTTTATCTTCTGAGAATGGCCCTTACTCTTTTGCTCTAAGACTGCTGTGATCTCAGGAATGAGACATAAGGAACACTCTTGACTCTTACATTATAGCATCACCAACAATATACCTGTTGCCCATCAAGGTTCAGACTTGACAACCAAGTACTGAGGTGGGACTCAGTGCCCAATGATAACCAAAAGCTAATGACTTTTGGCTGTTTAATTCTCTCTTGCTATTCTAAGGCCAAAGGCTGATGGCTTCTGGCAATTAACTCTCTCATACTGTTCTGGAGGCCAGAGCTGAAGACTCCTGACAAGTTGGCTCCCTCTTGTTCTCATGAAGCCAAAAGCGATGGCTTCTGGCAATTAACTCCTGATGATAGCAGCATGGGAGTAAGAAAAGAAACAGTTACTTAGGGTCTTTACTCTTTAACTCAGGGGTCCTTAGCTGGCCAGGTGAGAGGCTCTGAGTTCATTAACTCTTTATGAGCCAGAGAGAAATTAAAATAAAAGGAAAGAAGGAAGGAAGGAAGAAAGAAAGAGAGAGAAAGGAAGAAAGAAAGAAAGGAAAGAAAGAAAGAAAGAAAGAGAGAAAGGAAAAGAAAGTCAGGTACACACAATCACACATACTGGATGAAGCAGAAAAGGGCTACATTGCCACTTTATTTTTGCTCTTAGTTTTTATATCTTCTCAGACAAAAATCATCTCAAAGCAATTATCATGTAGAACCATTACAGTAGGATAATTGATTACATGTGCTTTTTAAAACACAGTTCATTAGTTCATGGTAAGTTTAAAGCAATAGTTCATGTTATTGGTTCATAAGGTTTAAGGAGTTACAGCAGAATTGCTTACATGTCTTTCCATTAAGACTAGTACCTGACTAAATATTCCTTATCTATTTTTTTTAGCACCACAAGTTTAATATAAGTTTAAAACAATAGTTTTTAATGTCACAAGTTAGCAAGGTTGTATCAAGAGACAAATTGTCTACATTGTGTTTTATTATTTTGAAGTCTTGTATAGATAATGTCAGAGGCAACCCTGCTTATACACTGAAGGCCTAATATCAGCCATAGACCTAAAATCAGCAATAGGCCTGACATACATGCCTGCTAACACAAGGTTTTGGGTCTCTGTGGAAAAACTGAAACAGATGGCTAGAAGCTATTGTAAACAAGCAGCTTTGGTGGAAAATTGCCAGGCTGAATAGTTATAGACCTTGTAGATAGGTAACCTTGGTGGATAATACCAACTTAGATAAGGACAAGTGAATCATAGTCAGAGTCATAGTGACCTGTCCCCTGAACCTTCACCCAGCTGATACTCTGTTCTGGAAGATATCTGTACTCCCCCTGAACACCCACGCTCCTGTGTCATCCCCTTCCCCACATCCTGCCTTTTTGTGTATATAACCCCTGTGTGAAAAAGTAAAAAGTATGATTTGATCAGACTATAGACAGATCGTCATTCTTTGCATCTTTGCCTGTTCCTCCCCACCCACCCCTTCAGGTGATCTCCCAGAACTCTGTTTAATGCCCTGCTGGACAGGACAAGATAAACTAGTCAATCATTTAGTTTCTGTCCTTGTGTCTACAATAAATTGTCCACCCCCAGTTTATAAGCTTTGTAAGAATAAGATTAGTCACTAAGATTAGTCGCCTAATTTCTAACCTAGAAGGAATGTTTTCTTTGATCATAAATTTGTTCCAAGCCTGCTTGGACCTTCCTGGCCCAGAGAGGGTAGTGGCAGTGGCACAGAGTAGAACTCTGGTGGTGACTTTAAATTCTGAGAGTCTCAGGGCTTTCTAGCTTTCTAACTATACTGAAATGCTGATGACAATTTGTAAAAAGTCTTAAAAAATGTTTCTTGTTCTTTCTGAGGGTAAAAGACTTAGGCGATTAACATCTGTAGCTTAACAGCAAAGGGTTAAGCAATTCAGCCTTTGTTTTATCTCAGCAGGAACCGTGTGGCTTTAAATTTCAACATGCTAGTCAGAAGTCAGAAGTCACAGGAAGAAATCGGGACACTTAGAAAAGTGGTTATAGCACTTATTACTAAGTTGTAAAAAGTTTTCTATGAAAGCTATCTGAGGGGAAAAGGGAAAGGATCCTAAGTGGGGAAAAGCAGAAAGATCCTAAGTGGGGAAAGGGAAAAAAATTCTAGTAAGGGAAAAATTCTTCTAAGGGAAAAAATTCTAGGTGGGGGTTGGGAGGGAAGGAAAAATTCTATTCTATCTGGGGAAAGGGAAAACATTCTATTCTATCTTTCTCTCATCTCTTTGTCCTCAGTACTTACACATCTTTCAGACTACATGATCACATGTTACAAAGTTCATCACAATTTCACACAAAAAATCAAATCATAAATTGAAATAGAAGTTTACAACAGAGAATGTTTACATGCATATCTATTAGGAGTAATTATCTGGCTAAACATCCATCACCTGTCTAGCTCCACAGGTTCACTGAAGGTTTAAAACCATAACTAAGTTATTAGTAAAGGTTTGTATAGATGAACCAAGTCAATATTTTATCTTTTGTCCTAGCACCTATAATAAATCATTAGTTCCTTTTTTATGACCTTTGGTTAACTGTTTTACAACCTCTTGGAATGTGCTCTGAGTAGGAGAAAGTCTGGTTACTATCTAAGAATAATTAATTGGTGACACTTGAGAGACTGGCAGAGTTCTCATCGAAGTTTTGACTATCAGAAAAGGACCTAATAGCAGTCCCACTATAAAAGAGCTTAATAATCATTGATATAATTTTAGGAATTCTTATAGGATATCATTAAGACTTAAGAAGTCATTTATTTGTCTATATAGCATCACTACAAGACTTTGTGGATCTGCAGAGATCTGCTCCAAAGGAGTGTGGTATTACTTAGGGATTGTTATATATGTTTAATAATAATAGGAAAAACATATTAATAGCAGGAATCTTTCCTAAAATGAATCCCTTACAGTCTTGCTGAATAAGGACAAACCTGTCGCAGATTATATAATAATCCAAAGCAGGCCATTTTGGAATGATCACCTGCTAGTTATTAGCTTGTCTCATTATGGCTCCCAACACAAGCCTATTTTCTTTTCCTAGTGAGATTATCTCATGACACAGAACTCTATGTATGGATTTTTATTCTATAGGTGACTTAAAATTACTTGAATCAATTTGAGAGTTCTATAAAATAATTATCAGGAATTATAAAATCATCAATTAGTCTAAACAGCATGAAACTTCATCTTCATATTGATCTGCAGAAAATTTGCTCAGTAGAGTGGGCTGATGCCCAGGAATCATTAGAGTATGTAATAGTGGCAGGAAAGGCATATCAGCAGTGAGAAGCAATCCTGGGGTGAAGTCTCTGGAGTCCATGCCTCCCAGAGTACATCCATTGCAGCCATGCACAATGGTTCACCATCTCCATGTAACTCACTTGCTTGCCACAGTCTTTCCTACATGGCTCTTGTCATTGCCCTACTAAACTGTGAACTCTGGAATGGTCAGGGTAAAGTCTGCTTTCCAACCTTTATATCATTAGTGCCCAGCACATTCTGTTTTGTGATCCATTTTGCATGTATATGAAAGTTTCATAAAAACGCTCTGGGCTTAGAGGTGATTGTCTAAGGACTGTCTAAGGACTCACTACTTTGTTTACTTGTTTATTCATTCTGCACATATCTAAGGCAAGAAGAAATTATTTTCTTTGTGCATGCATACATGTGTGTGTGTATGTGAGTGTGTGTTTTATGTACACACAAGTAGGCAAATATACCAGGCCAATAGTGGATGTCAAATGTCTTCTATTGTTTTTGCCTTATTGTTTTTTCTTTTTTACACAGGATCCTTGGTCATATGTAGGACCCCGAAGGGCTGCTATGCCCTGGCTGAGCCTTTCCTATGCTGCTGTCTACTAAGTAACATTCTGCAGTTCCTCTAGGATCAAAACATCCTGACTAAGGCATGGTGCACCAGGAAGGGAATTTACTCTTGACATCCCATTGCCCCCCAGTTGAGTTCCTGTTTTTTCCTGAGTTTGTGTTTTTCCTTCCCTGGCTTGGTGTATATTATATTGAACCTGCAAAGTAAAAGTTTTGGCATTCTCTCACAACGGATGACCCGAGTCTGAGTCTTCTTTAATCCCCCAGGCCTATGCCGGAGCTCGGTACCACGGGCAGCACCGGAGCTGTCAGTGATGCTCATCTTTCACATATGTGTCGGGATTTGAACTCAGGCTGTCTTACTTTCACAACAAGCCCTCTTATGGCTATCACCCCTAGTCTTCAAATATTATTTTTAACATCTGTTAACTCTTTCATATCTAAATAGTCATCAGCAAGTTATATTGAGTTCCCCAGAGGAGCAGTCCCTGACATGGACCATGCTTGTCCCATCTATGCTGGCTAGACTTATGTCAACTTGACACATCAATTAAAGCTATCTGAAAGGAGGAAACCTCAATTGAGGAAAGGCCGCCATAAGATCCAGCTGTAAGGCATTTTCTTAATTAGTGATTGATGGGAGAAGGGCCTAGCTCATTATGGGTGGTTACATCCCTGGGATGGTGGTCCTGGGTTTTATAAGAAAGCAGTCTGAGCCAGCCGGAAATAGCAAGCCAGTAAGCAACATTCCTCCAAGAACTCTGCATCAGCTCCAGCCTCCAGGTTTCTGCCCTGGTTGAGGTCCTGTCCAGACTTCCTTCAGTGATAAAAGCAATATGGAAGTTTATGCCAAGATAAACCCTTTCCTCTCCAACTTGCTCTTTGGTCATGGTGTTTCATTGCAGCAATAGAAACCCTAACTCACCAGCAAGTTATATTAATACTCATCAGCAAATTTTATTAAGTTCCCCAGGGAAGCAGTCCCTGATATGGACCATGCCTGTCCCATTGTTCAGGCTACTGGGATAGAATAGGCTTTGGGGACACAGTGCCCTTTTCTCTGTGACCTGCACAATACTGTCTCATTACAGTCTCATTCTTTGTCATTTCTTTCCACATACTAAAGAAACTATGTGTTTGGACAAACAAACATCTCTCAGACAACTATGGGCTAAGCTCTTAAGAGATATTTTTTTAATTGATTTTTTTAATACTGTGGCTTTTCATATAGCATATGGTCTTGAACTCATGAACTTCCTGTTTCAGCCTCCTGGGGATGTAGTATGGGTCACCACACCCACCTCTTCTGATTGCTTCCTTGTAACAGCCTCTGAGAGTGGGCTTTATCATCCTTGTAAGAATAAGAATATAGAGATTTAAATGGCTCTTACTCACAGAGCTGAAACTCCTTCCTTTTTGTTCTGATATGATGTTTGTATTTTCTAAAATCATGAATACACGTTTAAAAGTGAGCGTATGGCCACGTTGAGTGAAACCTGGTAAATTCTTTTGGAAGACTTATTTGAAGGGATTCTATTTTTGTGAGAGTAAGATACTGGAGCTTCAGAGACCCTGCAGATTGCCCAGAACTTAGCTGTGCCATGTGCTTTGGACAATTCATTCCTTACCCAGCCAGGCAGAAATATGGCTCCACCCTTTGAGACAGACATCTGTTCAAATATAAATTTCCTGTTTGGTGAGGCTTCTGTTCTATTGAAGTAAAGGTCTCGATACGGCCGAACAAGTCAATCATTATAAACCTTGTTAGTGTGACAGCCCCCTGTGTATTGTTAACTGGAAATGAAACACAAACACATGAAACCCCTGCAGTATCTGCTTCATGGTGCATAAATCTACCGTGCATCATGTCACTTGAAATTTGATGGCAATCTACCAAATGGCAGAAAAGACTTCATAACTCAGAGGGCTATGCAAATGAGCACAGGCTTGGAACAATAAGGTGAGGGGACGCAGCCTGTCCTTTGCTCTCCCTCCCCCACATCCTTCCCAGAGAGCATTCCCTAGGGTAATTTCTTAGTGGCAAACTGGTGAATTATCCAAATACAAATGACCAGTGTTCAGTTTCTACAGGCGTATCTGGGTTCAGATGGACTAAATAAGATGGAAGCATTCTTCCTGCTCCTCACCCTCCAAGCTGGAGGATTGCTTGCAGTGAAACCTTCTCAGACCCTCATTAAGCCTTCTTAATTGCTTTCCTCAGCTCCCTTTGCCTTTTATTTAAACTTCAGAGGTGAGGGATAATCTGCTGTTAGTTATGCTAAGATAAAGATGCTTATGTAGCCCCCTTTCTCCCCCTTCTTCCCAATTTATTGCAAGTCTATGGGAAAGCCTTTCTTTTTATTTTTGGTCTGAACTAGCTCTCTAGGCTGCTGCTAATAGGTCTGGACTGAGGCTGAATTATTTACCATCACTTACATTTTCTGGGTAGACACAGTCTCTCTCTCCCTCTCTCTTTCTCTCTCTCTCTCTCTTTCTTTCTCTTTCTCTCACTCCTCTCTGGCTCTCCTGGGAAGATTTGTAAATTGTTAGAATCAGACCCAGAAGTGTTAAGGAATCATTCATGCCAGTTGCTTGTGGATTAAATCATCAGGCAGTTGGCCTTCTGAATCTGTTCTTCTGGGTCATGGCCCACCCTTGTCAGGGTTACCCCTGAAGGGAGCTGGGACAAGCCCATGCAGTCATTAGCAGTTCATGGGAGGAAGAAGCTGGCTGAAGTCTGGGGAGGTTGGGCTCACTCAGCACATAAATGGCCACACCAAGCAGAACAAGCAGAAGGTTGGCAAATGAAGCAATCACTTGGAATGGCGGCCAGATTATACAGGGAACCCTTCCAGCAAAATCACTGCCTACCTCATCAAGTTGTTTGAGAGAATCTAGAGGCGCTGTAGCTTTCTTTCTTCTCTGTTTCTCATATGTGTATGTGAGTGTGTGCATATGTGCTTGTGATGGTGTTTGTATGTGCATATGCAAATGTGTGTAAATGTGTGTGTGTGTGTGTGTGGTTGTAGAGGCCAGAGGTCAGCATTAGGTGCCTTCCTCAATCATGCTCTACCTTGTTATGAAGATAGGCTTTCTCATCTATTGGCTCTGCTGGATGTCCTTGACATATTTCCACTATGTAGGACTGAAACTATAAACATGTGCCACTATGCCTAGCTTTTTACATTAGCACTAGGAATCTGAACTCAGGTCCTCATGCTCACGGGGTAAGCACTTACTGAGCAAGCCACCATTTTAGTCTCAGCTGTGGATTTCTATGGGTTGAAAGTTAAGAGGGCTGTAAGAGTATGACAATCCCAGTTAAGCAGCATTCATCTTTTGGTAGTGGTTATTGTTAAGAAAGAGTCTCAATTTATATCTCAGGTTGACCTGGAACTCACCACATAGCTCAAGTTAGCCTTCAGTCAGTGACCATTTTCTGTTTCAGCCTCCTCAGTGTTGGGAATGTACCACAATGACCAGTTTCAACAATGATAATTAATTAATTAGTTAATTAATTAATTAGAGAAAGAAGCTCTGCAGCTAGGACTGGTCTTGAACTTTCTATGTGAGACTTTAATTCCCAATCTTCCTTGCCTTCATTTCTCAGGTGCTGGGATTGCATATGTGTGTCACAATAGCAATACTTCCTAGGAAACATTTTGTTTATTTATTTTATTTGAGACAAGGTGGCCTGGAACTTCCTACATAGACCTGGCTGGTCTGAACTTAGGCTTTTCCCCTGCCTAGACTTGCTGAGTGGAGGCTTACAAACATCTGCCACCAGGCCTTAAAAACGCTAACGATCTTTTCCCCTGTTGCCAGATGTAATGTTTCCTTCCCCGTTAAATGCTGAGTTTTTGAGTAAAAGAATTTATTAAATTGCACAACAGTTTATTATTATTCATCTTTAGTAAGAAATCTCTAACTTTTGAGAGTATAAATATATACTCACATATCATAAACTATATTTCATTCAACAACCTGACTCTACTTGAAACATGCTTCATGATAAGTTTGAAATATCCACCCAATGGATGAAGACTTTACTTAAACCTTCTAGCTTCATTGTCCCTCAGGGTCAAACCCCAGCAGATTCCAGTTCCTGTTGATTAAATGGAGAAACCAGTCTTTCTTTGGAAAGCAAATTTTTTTTTTTTTTTTTTTTTTTTTTTGTCCTGAAGAACATTTTGCTTTGTAGGAAAGTTCTTGGTTTCTCAGTAGAAGTAGCTTATTTTTTTTCAGGATGAGAGATTTCCTCTATTATATTTTCACATGACTCAGGAATGCCTGTACTTCTATAGGTTTCAGAACACATGCATGCTATGTTAGTTTATACAATGCAGATACATTCTATAGGTTTCATATGGCTTTTATGGGTTTGGGGAGCCAAGAATGTATCAATTCAATTTCTGGTTGATCTTTACTAAGAAGGAGAAAGATGACATGTTAAGCATTTGTTTTGAGAACAGAGCAAGTCCCTTCAATATTATTAATCATTAAAAAATGTTTGTTTATATTTTAAAAGAAGTGTGTTTGTGTAGTATGTGTGTTTGTGTGTAGGTGCTTGCAGATAGAAGTTGGCATCTCATCTCCTATAGATAAAATTAGAGATGGTTGTGAACGTCTAACACAGACTATCATGTTCTAGGGCTTCCTATGTAACTATGGATTTTATAATGCATAGGATATTACCATCATTGTTTTGTAGATGAGGAAACTGATGTTCAGAGAACTCAGATGACCTCTCCATGATTTCCTCAATAAGAAATGACAGAATCAAGATGGAGCTTGGCTGGGTCTCACTCTTAAGCCTGACCTTCTATCCACTGTTCTGTCTCCTTGGCAGTGACTTTGTCTATCTGGTTCATGACTTTACCTAGCACTCCATATTCTGCTTGGTACAGGGTAGGCACTTAAGGAAGATTTGGGAGGTTGACAGAGCATTGCTAAAGCACCCAAAAGAAGTATCCTGTTGGAAACTAGTAAATAGGTCATTGGGTTAAATTTATTTTCTCTGAAATAGCTTTTATATGGTTAGATGCAGGACTTTTTGTTTTTTGTTTTCTGCCCTCTCTAGGACATATGGTTCAGTTTTCTCCATTTAGCTTATTTATCTGAACTTGTCTTTGGCAAACTGAGATCAATTTTGAATATAAGGAGAAGAGTGTTCGAATGACACGGATGGGAGGAAGCACTCTCAGCTCTGAAGACCCTAAGTGGCTGGGTCTGCAAATGAGACCATGACTGCCATTGGTTCCTTGACGTTTGGTCTTCTTCAAGGCTTGAGTAGGAGGGAGAAGCAAGGGCAGGCCTTTACCTCTGAGGAGTATTTGCTCAGCTTGTGCCTTCGTAAGTACAGGCTTGGAAATGTGACTTATTATCTCTCATTAGAAGATGACTCTAATTTACAGGCCTTCGAATGAAGTTATGTGCACGCTGCACTTTTGAACTCATCACTGAGTATATTAAATCATCAAAATGCTGTTTGTGCAGCAGGTGTACTGGTGACTTGAGCTCAGACAGGGCCTTGGGTATGAAATGTCAGTGTGGCGTCATTATTCCTTCTTCTTCTAGGCTTGTATTTCTTCCCCAGTAACATCTGTTCATGTTTGTTACCGAACCCTTGGGGATCACTTGCCCCAAATCAGGCTTCATTCACAAAATTGCTGTTTTGAGGATAGTTCCTTGCCACTCTGCTGATTGGAGTGTGACAGTTCTCCTTAGGAGGGAGAATAATCCTAGGTGCTTATGGGCTCCAGACTCCCTCCTGAATATTTAGCCCTCTGTTTTAGTTACAGCTTACCTCTGTGAACAGACACCGTGACCGAGGCAACTCTTCTAAGGACAACATTTAATTGGGGCTGGCTTACAGGTTCAGAGGTTCAGTCCATTATCATCAAGGAGGGAGCATGGCAGCATCCAGCCTGGCATGGTGCAGGAAGAGCTAAGAGTTCTAAATCTTCATCTAAAGACCACTATGAGAAAACTAGCTCCTGCATAGTTAGGAAGAGGGTCTCATGCCCACCCCATAGTGACACACTTCCTTCAACAAGGCCTTACCCACTCCAACAAGGCCACACCTCCTAATAGTGCCACTCCCTGGGCTGAGCATATATAAACTATAACATTCCACTCTCTGGCTACCATAGGCTTGTTCAAACACCTAGTCTATGGGTGCCATACCTAGCTGTAGCATAATAAAAAATTTGTTTTGTCCAGCTTCCAAAGTCCCCATAGTCTATAGCATTCTCAATAATGTTAAAAGTCCAAAGTTCAAAGTCTCTTCTGAGATTCATCCAATCACTTAACTGTAATCACCAAAGCAAGACAGGAAACTAACTGGGTAAGCTCCACACTCTACCTCTCCATGTCTGCTGTAAAGCGGTCTTCAGATCTCCAACTCCTTTTTCATCTTTGTTGACTACAACACACGTCTTTCTTCTGAGCTGGTTCCACCCCCTGTTAACAGCTTTCCTTGGCAGATATCTCACAGCTCTGGATCTTTAACATCTTGGATGTCCCAGACAACTTCAACTTCACAGCTTCTTGTTCTGTTGTCTCAGAGCCACACATGATGTGTGATCTTCTGAGCTCCTCTGAAGGGCTTAGGTCACATCTCTAGCACTGCCATCTGTAACACTTCAGTGTCTGGTTGATTCCACTCTACTGCTGCTACTGTTCTTGGCGATCATCCTGGGGTACTGGCATCTGTAATTTCATGGAATCTTCCACTGCAACTAGACTTCACCAATAGCCTCTCATCGGATCTCTTTATAGTGCAAAGCCTCAACTTCTTTGCATGATTCCTTTAGTCCTGGCCATCAACTGCAACTGAGGCTGCACATTCACCAATGGCCTTCCCTGGTCTCTCACAGTACCAGGCCTCACCTGCTCTCCATGTCCCCTTTATACCTTCAAAACCAGTACCACCTGGATGGTTCTTACAAACTACCAAATCTAGTTGCAGCATGAGGTACAACCTGGGCTATCTCTGGAACACAACTTCTTTGTGTTCTCAGAAAACACTTCCAGATTTTACCTCAGTGATGCTGGTCTTTTCTTAATCACCACTAATTTCTTAGCTCCAGCTAACCAGTATCAATTGTCCCGTTAGTCCCTTCCATTTTTGACTCTAAAGCCAGAGCCACATGGCCAAAGCTACCAAGTTCTGCTGCTTACAGGGGCTGAAACATGCCCTCCCTTATTCCATTACCAGCTTTCTGTTTTCCAGTTCCCCCACTGTCCTGGAACTTGCTCTGTAGATTGACCTTGAACTCAGAGATCAGTATTGCTCTGTCTTCTGAATGCTGGGATTAAATGCATGTATCACCACACCTAGACTTAAGCTTTTCTCTACTTGGAACTTGCTTTGTCCCAGACTGGCTTTGAACTCAGAGATCTGCTTGCCTTTATCTCCTGATATCAAAGGTGTGTACCACCATGCTTGGTCCTAAGATTAGCTGGGTGGGATCTTGCCCCCAAATCACCACTCCCTTAATCTGTTTATCTCTTTACACATAGGATTCAGCTCCAGTTCACTTCCTGGTGCCCCTTTATTACTTGAACCATACATTTTGTATTTTTCCTTTCTAAGCTTGCTATGCTGGTTCAAAATGCTCATCATGAGGCTTTTAACCAGAGAACAAAGTGTCTATTGGGCTTTCTTGAGACTTCCTTTGCCAATGCAGTTAATATAAATTTCTTTCCCTTAGCCTCAGGTAGACTCTTTGGACAAGGGCAAAAAGCAGCCACATTCTTCACCAAAATATCACAAGAATGGTCTTTCATATTAAAATTATTCTCCTGTGAAACCTCTAGAGCCAGGCATCCACAGTTCAAATCACCCTCACCAACATCATCTTCCATATTCCTACTAGGATAGTCCATAAAGCCCTACTTAAAGCATTTCACTGCTTTCCAAATCCAAAGTCCCTAAATCCCATTATTCCAAACAAAAGCATGGTCAAGCCTATCACAGCAATATCCCACTTCTGGTACCAACTTCTGTGTTAGTTAGGGTTTTACTGCTATGAAAAGACACTATGACCAAGGCAACTCATTTAAGGACAACATTAATTGAGGCTGGCTTACAGGTTCAGAGGTTTAGTCCTTTATCATCAAGGAGGGAGCATGGCAGCATCCAGCCTGGCATGGTGCAGGAAGAGCTAAGAGTTCTAAATCTTCATCTGAAGGCCACTAAGAGAAAACTAGCTCCTGCATGGTTAGGAAGAGGGTCTCATGCCCACCCCCACAGTGACATACTTCCTCCAACAAGGCCACACCCACCCCAACAAGGCCACACCTCCTAATAGTGCCGCTCCCTGGGCTGAACATATTCAAACCACCACACCTTCTAATATAATTTTAAACTTAGCCTTCAGGACAATCATGTCTAGAAAATGTCAATGAGAACAGGAACACAGTTACTGCTCTATCTGGTGGTCTCAGGGCTGTATCAGTGACTAGGACTTCCATCCTACTCAAAATGCCATGTTGGGTGGCTTCAATGGGAGAACTTTAGCATCTCAGTTCTGAAGGTCAGAGGTTAGAGAGTAAAGTGTCATCAAAATCGATTGCTCCTGAAAGCCGTTGGGGAGACTCTGTTGCTAGCTTCTAGTGGTTGGAGAGCAAGGAGAATATTTGTTGTTTCTTGATTGGTAGATGCTGTGTCTTAGTCTTCGCTTGCATCTTTCCAGGACATTCTTTCTGTGCTCAAGTTTACCCTTCTCAGGCCACTGACTCTGTTGGACTAGGACTCATTCTGATGACCTCATTAATTTGACTACATGTAAAGACATTATCCAAATTTGGTTGCTATCAGAGGTTTGAAGGTGGGGATCCAATCCATCTTTTTAAATTAATTGTGTGTGTCTGAATTTGTGAAGATGTATACCATGTATGTGGTGATGCTGGACAAAAAAGAAGATGGCGTCAGATACTCTAGAATGGGAGTTTCAGGTGGTTGTGAGATGACTAATGTGAGCGCTGCATACTCAACTCAGGTCCTAAGGAAGAGCAAGGAGTGCTTGTAACTCCTGAGACATCTCTCCAGCTCCTAGAATGGTATTGAAATGTTCATCTATGTTACAACATGGATCATTTCACATATTTCATTTATTCAGCATACTCTACCTTGCTTGCTTCTTTAATGACTGAATACTATGCTCTCATGGGGATCTATCTCACTGTATTTATCCTCATGAGATAATGAGTATTTGGCTATTTCCACATTTTAGCTTTTGTGAACAGAACCTTTATGAACTCTTGCGCACATAAAGTTCTGCAGATAATTATGTTGAACATCTTTTAAAGAGCATAGTGATTATTTACATATTATTTTTGGAGTAATGCAATTATCTTATAGTTAAATTTTTTAAATCATGCCGTTACTTACTAGGTGAGCATTTACTGACTGCACTTCTATCAGGCATGGAAAGCCTGAAATTTCCATGAAGGAAATTTCAGACTGAAAGTATCTGTGTGTGTACTTTTAGCAAGATTTGATTCTAAAGGCAAACTTTCAAGAGTCCTGGAGCTTTAGGTGAGAATGGCATTGCTGAGGGTGGGGTAGGACAGGAAGGTGAATGAAAGTTGTTTAGCCTCTAACAGATTTGAGTTCTCACTCAGAAGTTAGGAATCTACAAATAAGATTTAGAATGATGTAACAAAGATTTCAGTGATGAAGATAGTGAAATACTACCTTTGTGAAGCCTAAGGCTAAACAGAATTCCTTCTTTTTTTTTGTTTCTGGTTCTCACTGGCAAATTCCAGAGCAAATGCTGACAACTGCACAGTGGCCAACAGGAAGTTGAAACTGGGCTCATTCACAAACAAAGTGTGCATAGTGGCTCCCATGGTGGATTCTGGATGTTTTAGAGGCCATCTGTGTGGTAGCTTCAGTTAACAATATTGCTTCTGTACACACCATCATGAATGACATTTCCAGACATAGGAGGTGTTAGTTACACCAGGGCTAGGCCAGGATTACAGTAGAGGGAAAATGTTGGGTGGCACATGGTGACCTAGAGGATCGTCTGACTGCCCCAGGGGGACTCCCAAGTGGGAAAAATTTGAATCTATTTGGAGAATCCTGACCAAAGCAGAGGAATTCTAGTTTTAATGTTAATTTCATTCTCCTTTTACTCCTTTGCTAGCATACCGTGGGAAAAGCATAGGCTTATAGATAAATAAGTTATGGCATTTCCCTTAGATAAGTATAAAGTGCACATATATTGAGATCATTACCAAGAAAGGTAGTAACTGTTTAGTAGTGGGTACCTTGAACAAGCTCTTCCAAAGTGAGAATACACAATCATCCCTAAAGTGGGATCAGTGAACTTATTCAGACTCTGAGATTACTCTTTATTTTTGATGTCTGTGCCTTCTCACTTTTTGCATTTATATCTCAGTTGATTTTTCAATTTCTACCTGTCTTCCTGATTCCATATGAATGAAGTATGCACTGGCTGGTTTTGTGTGTCAGCTTGACACTAATCAGAGAGGAAGGAACCTTAGTTGAGAAAATGCCTCCATGAGATCCAGCTATAAGGCATTTTCTCAATTAGTGATCAATATGGAAGGCCTACCCCACTGTAAGGTGATGCCACCGTGGGCTGGAAGTCCTGGTTCTATAAGAAAGTAGGCTGAGCAAGCCTTTTGAAGTAAGCCAGTAAACAGCACCCCTCCATAGCCTCTGCATCAGCTCCTGTCTCCAGATTCTTCCCTTGTTTGAGTTCCTGTCCTGATTTCCTTTGGTGGTGGACAATAATTTGGAAGTATAAGCTTAGAAAACGTTCTCTGCCAAACTTAAGCTCTTTGGTCACAGTGTTTCATTGCAGCAATAGAAACCTTACCTAAGACAATGTATGAGACTTTTTGTATTGGTTGGTGGTCCATTCAGCAGACTGTGCCTTCTTTGTTCTCCTGTTCGGACAGGGACTTTGCAAATGCTTTATGTATTTGTCAGATGTTGATGTCCACAGGGAATGTTGGGATTCTCCTTGCAGATATAGGAGAGGAGATAGACAATAAATGTAGAGCATTTTAATATATCTTTAAGAACCTTTAAATAGTTTGAGATAAACAGAATACTATGAAGAATGGACAGGGGCAAATTTATAAAAACTTTCGATTTAATTCTGAAGGCAACAATAGAAAAAAATCTATTTTCTAAGAGTACTCATTTTGGAGATGCTAAAACCACCATCATAGAGGCCTGAGGCAGGAGAAAGGCTGTTAACAGCATTCCACATGAAAGATGATGGTGGTCAAAGATATGGCATCAGGCATGAAGAGGCTTGGGAGGTCCTCCTCAAACAGCTGCCAATAGTTGTAATTTATCAGCTGTAGAGATAAGGTGAGAGGAGGAAATACAAAATAAATGACTGAGTTTTCTGACATTGGGTTGGTTGGGCAAGTGATGGAACTCTAAAAATGGAGAATACAGAAGGAGGAACTTCTTGACAAAGTGGGCAGAACATCTTGTTCTCTTGTTTCTATTGTTTTGGAGATCTTTGTGCTTGGATGAGGCATAGTGATTGCTTCTGTGTTCTATTATACAGCCCAAAGAAATTCATCTAGTTCCTTCAAATACTTTTTTGATTTTTGTGATAGTCAATCTTGGTTGTCAATTTGATGGGATTTAGAATCATCTAGGAGATATACCCTTGGGAATGTCTGCGAGGGTACTTCCAGAGAAATTTAACTGAAGAGGGAAGATGCAAACTAAAAACGGACAGTACCATCTCATGGGTTGGAGTCCCAGACTGAATAACAAATGACTGAAGCATTAACAGTGATCTTTCTCTGTTCCCTAACTGCAGATGTATTGTGACCTTCTGCTCTTGCATTCCATAGAATAGACCGAATGAATTCCCTTAAATCATGAGTCAAAATAAAGCATTCATTTAAAAGTTGCTTATTCTCAATTATTTTGTCACAGCATTAAGAAAATTAACCAACACATTTATGCCTCTCATTTTAATATTATATATACTTGACTTCTCTACATGAAATAGAATTCCCCTAGCCAAAGAAAGCTTATTACCATGTAGGGTATGGTTGGACCAAGAACATTGTGGTGGGATTGCTGTTTTATTTCTGATACCTTGGTCACATGTTATATAGATGTGAATAAAACTGAAGGCCCTTTAATTTATGTTTTAGAAGTGTCATCAAACTCTTAGGTTCTACTGTTTGTTAGGTCAGGTTTTCATTTCTGTAGTGTTTGTCAACTACGATATTTTCAGAAAAAACTGTAAGAAAATGTATTATTATTTACTAAATCCAGATAAACACAATGTCAGATGTGTATATATGTGTGTTTGCAGGTGAGATTTTTTTTAAAATAAAAAGAATATAGCTTCTTTTTTTCCTTTATCATCTATTATCTCCAAGCATTGTTCATTTTATTCTCCTGTCTGTGATCTCATGGGTTCATGCTGACTTCCAGAGCTCCCAGAATCTGGGACTCACACTAAAATGTCTTCTGTGGTAGTATATATGCCCAGCAGATTTCTCTTTAGTGTTTTATTGGCCAACACCTGGGCCACATAGATTAAAATTATTGTGGTGGGCATAGACCAATGGAGAGTCAATGGAATGCTGCAACCTAAACAAAACCACTGTTTTCTTACCAAAGAAAAGGAGTATAAACAGTGATCAACAGTATCTGTGTACAGGAAAGCAAAGAAATGGTTGATGAAACGTGGGAGCAGAATTATGAGTGTGAAACAGTGTAAAGCTGTAGGTCTGCAATCTATCATTTTCTATCTACCTATCCAGAAGTCTATCATTTATCTGTTTGAATGTCATCTATCATCTATCTATGTATCTATCATCTATTTTCATGATTATCTATATCTATCTATCTATTTATCCATCCATTTATCATCTATCTATCTATCTATCTATCTATCTATCTGATCTATCATATTCATCACCATCCATCTACATCTATTTATATCTGTCCAATATCTGTTACCTATATATCTATGCTTTATAATCCATCCATCCATCATACATACCACTATCTGCCTATCATGAGTCTAGATACCTATTTTCTATTCTCGCTTCAATCTAGAATAACATATCATCCTTAAACTTATTTTTTTTGTCCAGAAACATAATGGGAGAACTTATCATTTTTTTATTTAAAAAGATAATGAAAATAATTTGTTTCCATATTAGTAGTTAGCCAGCAATGTCTTAGGGATACATTATTTTCCTTATATCGATTAATCTAATATCACAAACTGCTCAATAATCTCTGGTATTTGTGAGGCCTCTCCTTTTATCATTGTTGATTAATTGAGGTAGTGGCCACTTGAAAAAGTCCTCAAAAGATATTTTGAGTTGTTCATAGATAAAATCCAGATAATGTTTCACTGTCTGGGCTAGAATCTGATTCAAACCCTGAACTTGTGTCCTTCTCCTGACACAAGATAGGAATGTGTACTGTAGAGTTTTGTGTTACCTTTTAATAGTCATCATTCCCTTCTGACTTAGACTGGTGTTTACCTTGCTCCTTTGGCTTCAACAGAATATATTTTAAGCTCCACTCTCTGTGGATCTGTCTTACCTTTGATTCCCATAGTGTTTATCATAATGGATATAATATATCCGTTATATAAGGCCACTAAGTCCAAATCAGTACTGCTGTGGTATCTGATCTTGTGGATGGAACAGGTACCAAGTTCTCAGTACCTCCAGCATGCATTATTGGATCAGCTAGCCTGAATCATGTAAGCAAATGTAAAATGTCCTATTTGTACTACATAGTCAATCATATTGGTCCTGGGTTCCTGAACTCTGACTGTAGTATCAAAAGACTTCTTGATCCTTCAGTTAAAAGTTCTTGATGGTAGATGAGCTGGAAATACCTTTGTTTTCAGGTCAGATCACTTTTTTTTTTTTTAAGGCTGTTTTTATTTGTGTAATGATAAATGACAATTTTGGTCATTTATGAGTTATATATGTTTTTGTAATTAAATAATTAACTGTTAAGTGTATCTATATTCTAAAATGTTGTAAGGTAACTGCAATCTACATAATTTTGGTCAATTGTCATATGCACTGTTTTAGCATGTTGAAAGGAGACTTTGGGTGTGAGGAGGTGAAAGCCCTCCATTGCTTCCTCTAGAACACCCTGTCCTGGTCGTGGGGAGGCTGTCTCTCTAACTTTGTAACAAGAAGAAAGAGAAACAGTAAGCAGGAAAGAATATTAAAAAATGTCTTTGAGAGCAATTAAAAGGTAAATGGTTTCCAATTGAGTTTATAATTGTTTATCCTATATATGAAAATTATGTTTATCCTATAATATGGAAGTTCCCTGCGGTGAGAAAGAGCCAGAAACTCTGCTTTACCCCTTGATCCTTCTACTGGAAACCCCAGCAGGGCTGTTTGGGCAGGGCTCCCTCAGCCCCTCTATGCCTACTTGTAAACCTCTGATTTGTTGATGCTACCTTTCTGCTGTCAATTTTACTTTGACTTAGAGGTTTCACTCAAGAAGATGCTCTGCTCTACTTGGTAGTCTGAATTGAGAACTGATTTACTGCCTTGGCTTCCTCAGTTTGTTTCTGCTGTTTGCAAGCCCCTGATTTGATGATGTTACCTTTTGTTTGCCTTCTTAATTAGACTACTCCAGTTGTCTTTGAACCAAGAATATTTTTGTTATCCAATTTGATGATATTTACAATCTATCTGCTACTTGCTGCTTATTGTTTTACTTTTGCTTGCTACATGCTTAATGAACTCATTCAGAATTGAAAGCATGAATGCTGTAGATCATTGCCCAGACTCTACAGAACAGCAAACCTCTGTTCATTCTGAGATAAAGATGCTATGACCATGCTCATTTTTATGGCTAAGTATCTGACTTTTTCTCTTAAAATGGTTATTTTATAGACAACATATTCCATGAAGGGCTTGACTTATGGTAGAGTGGAGATGGGAGTGAGAGTGAGAGAGGAAAGCATAAAGAATTTTCTAACCATAGTAGGTATGCTTCATTTGATGTTCACTGGCTAGCCTTTACTACTCTGTATGTATTTAATATCACATAATAAAACATAGTTACTTCTATAAATACAAAACTTTAAAATAAAAGGAACATATAAACTAATCTTACTCATGCCATCAATACAGTTTTAATAAGAGAATCCCAATGGATACTTATTTTTCTTTGTGTGTATGTGTGGGTGCAGGTGCTGTTTCTATGTGTGTTTATGCTGGAAAGAAGAAAGTCTTGGATATTGTTCTTTTAAAGCCATTCATCTTTTTTTTTGAGACAAAGTTTTTTCTTGGCATGGAGCTCACTGATTAAGCTAGACTGGCTGGCCGTTAAGGACTCTGCCTGTGAAGTGGAAACTTCTGGTTTCATTGGAGACTCTGTTGTGTCATCTGATGTTTTCCTGGAAGCTGCCTTATTTGCTGAGGCAGACACTTAAGAAGATGTGGTGTTTGGAAATAGGATAAGTATAACCTAATAGACCATGAGTGACTCCCTTGAATTGTTTTGCCTTGTAACACTTTGCTGGTCTTTGCTGATCTTTATTTGTTGTGAGAGAAAAATGTCATAACCTTCTTGTGGTGTTTTGGCTGCTTCTTGTGGAGACTTGTGCCAATTTGGTAGAGCCTCGAGGTTTCTTCTGGATAGCACCACTATTGCTGATTCATGTTTGGTGTTTACATATTGGACTGGACTGCTGATATTCTGACAATGAAGATTGAAATTATCCCAAATATTTCTAAACAGGTCCACAATCCTTGTTTCCCATTAACTTTTCTTTTTACTTATCTTTGGTAGGTGGGCTAGACGGGAGATTGAAGCATTTAAGAATCTTTATTAAAGTAGGTTTTGAAAAATCTAAGCCTACATACCTGTCTCAGCATCTTCACTGCTGGGATTATAAGATTGTGCCAATGCTTTTAGCTTTTTACCATGTGGGTTTTAGGGATCAAACTCAGGCCCTCATGCTTGTATAGCAAGCACTTTACTGAGCTATCTCCCCAGCCTCTGTCTCTACATTTTAAAATTTTACCTATTTAGTCAACAAACGTGTTACCTTTTGTTTGCCTTCATAACTGGACTACTCCAGATGTCTCTGAACCAAGAATATTTTTGTTATCCAATTTGATGATATTTACAATTCATCTGCTACTTGTTACTTATTGTTTTACTTTTGCTTGCTACATGCTTAATGAACTCATTCAGAATTGAAAGCATGAATGCTGTAGATCATTGCCCAGACTCTACAGAACAGCAAACCTCTAGTATGTGAGGGTAAATAAACATGTAAAGAGATAATAATAAAACACTTTGACCAGCGATACCATAGAATTACTAAAAAAAGGCTGTTATCAGATGTAGTGTGTGTGTTTGTGTGTGTGTTTGTGTGTGTGTGTGTTGTGTTGTGTGTGTTTGTGTGTGTGTGTGTATGTACAAGTAACTAATGTTGTTTAGACAGTTATAAAGCCACACAAAAAAGGTTCTCTAGTCTTCAGTAGTGGTTAAACTTCATCATTAGTTTGATTGGGTTAGGGAAAAACCTAGGGACTTACAGAAGCAGGCCTTCAGTGTGCGCCATCTCTCTGGCTGGTGCAAATGGGAAAGGAAAAATCCAGATGAGCTTCATGAATCCACTTTCTCCCTCATCACTTAAGCTGAGAGCAAGCTGGATTTCTTTACCCTTCCCACTCTGACTGACTGAATACCTGAACCATGAACCAAATGAGTCTTTTCTTCTTTAAGTTGTTTTTTTGTCAGGTATTTACTCACAGTGATAAGAAAACTACGAATCCAACCTGTCTTTGCTTTAATGATGTGAAAACATGTTTCTTATGAGCCTCATTTTCAGCACTGGGAACTGTGGGAAGTATTTATTTATTTATTTATTTATTTATTTGGATATTTTCTTTATTTACATTTCAAATATTACCCCTTTCCCAGTTTCCCCTCCAGAAATCCCCTATCCTGTCCTCCCTCCCTGCTTCTATGAGTATGTTCCCATACCTACCCACCCATTCCCACCTCCCCACCCTGGCACTTCCCCTACACTAAGGCATCCAGTCTTCACAGGATCAAGGGCCTCTCTTCCCATTGATGTCCCACAAGGCCATCCTCTGCTACATATGCTGCTGGAGCCATGGGTCCCTCCATGTGTACTCTTGGTTGGTGGTTTTGTCCCTGGGAGCTCTGGGGGATTTGGTTGGTTGATATTGTTGTTCTTCCTATGGGGTTTCAAACCCTTCAGCTCCTTTAGTCCTTTCTCTAACTCCTCCATTGGGGACCATGTGATCAGTTCAATGGTTGGCTGTGAGCATCTGGCTCTGTATTTGTCAGGCTCTGGCAGAGCCTCTCAGGAGACAGCTATATCAGGCTCCTGTCAGCAAGCGCTTCTTGGCATCTGCAATAGTGTCTGGGTTTGGTTACTGTATATGGGATGGATAGTGAGGTGGTAAAGTCTCTGGATGGCCTTTCCTTCAGTCTCTGCTCTATACTTTATCTCCGTATTTCCTCCTGTGAGTATTTTGTTTCCCCCTTCTAAGACGGACAGAGACACCCACACTTTGGTCTTCCTTCTTGAGCTTCATGTGTCTGTGAATTGTCTCTTGAGTATTCCGAACTTTTGGGCTAATATATTTATCAGTAAGTACATATCATATGTGTTTTTTTGTGACTGAGTTACCTCACTCAGGATGCTATTTTCTAATTCCATCCATTTGCCTAAGAATGTCATGAATTCATTATTTTTAATAGCTGAGTAGTACTCTTCTGTGTAAATGTGCCATATTTTCTGTATCCATTCTTCTATTGAAGGACATGTGGATTCTTTCTAGCTTCTGGTTATTGTATAAGGCTGCTATGAACATAGGGAGCATATCTCCTTATTATATCTTGGAGCATCTTTTGGGTGTATGCTCAGGAGTGGTATAGCTGGGTCCTTAAGTACTACTATGTTCAATTTGCTGAGGAATCACCAGACTAACTTCCAGAGTGGTTGTACCAGCTTACAGTCCTGCCAACAATGGAGGAGTGTTTCTCTTTGCAACATTCTAGACAGCAACTGCTGTCACCTGAGATTTTGATCTTAACCATTCTGACTGGTATGAGGTGGAATCTCAGGTAAAAGCAATATAGGGCAAACCAGTAGCCAACATCAAACTAAATGGAGAGAAACTTGAAGCAATCCCACTAAAATCAGGGACTAGATAAGGCTACCCACTCTCTCCCTATCTATTCAATATAGTACTGAATGTCCTAGCCAGAGCAATTGGACAACAAAAGGAGGTCAAAGGAATACAGATAGGAAAGGAAGAAGTCAAAATATCACTATTTGCAGATATTATAGTATACTTAAGTGACCCCCAAAAATTCCACCAGAGAACTCCTAAACCTGATAAACAACTTCAGCAAAATGGCCAGATATAAAATGAACTCAAACAAATCAGTAGCATCCCTCTACTCAAAGGATAAACAGGCTGAGAAAGAAATTAGGGAATCGGCACCCTTCATAATAGTCACAAATAATATAAATACCTTGGTGTGACTCTAACCAAGGAAGTGAAAGATCTGTATGACAAGAACTTCAAGTCTCTGAAGAAAGAAATCGAGGAAGATCTCAGAAGATAGAAAGATCTCCCATGCTCATGGATTGGCAGGATTAATATAGTAAAAATGACCATCTTGCTGAAAGCAATCTACAGATTCAATGCAATCCCCATCAAAATTCCAACTCAATTCTTCATAAAGTTAGAAAGAGCAATTCTTAAATTCATTTGGAATAATAAAAATCCCAGGATAGTGAAAAGTATTCTTAACAACAAAAGAACTTCTGGGGGAATTACCATTCCTGACCTCAAGCTGTATTACAGAGCAATAGTGATAAAAACTGTATGGTATTGGTACAGAGACAGGCAGGTAGATCAACGGAATAGAATTGAAGACCCAGAAATGAACCCACACACCTATGGTCACTGATCTTTTACAAAGGAGCTAAAAGCATACAGTGGGAAAAAAGACAGCATTTTCAACAACTATTGCTGGTTTCACTAGCAGTCAGAATGTAGAAGAATGCAAATCGATCCATTCTTATCTCCTTGTACAAAGCTCAAGTCCAAGCGGATCAAGGACCTCCATATAAAACCAGATACACTGAAACTAATAGAAGAGAAAGTGGGGAAGAGCCTAAAACACATGGGTACAGGACAAAGTTTCCTCAACAGAACACCAATGGTTTATGCTTTAAGATCAACAATAGACAAAAGGGACCTCATAAAATTGCAAAGCTTCTGTAAGGCAAAGGATACTGTCAATAGGACAAAATGGCAATGAACAGATTGGGAAAAGATCTTTACCAATCCTATATCTGATAGCGAGCTAATATCTAATATATACAAAGAACTCAAGAAGTTAGACTCCAGAGAATTTAATAACACTATTAAAAATGGAGTACAGAGCTAAACAAGGAATCCTCAACTGAGGAATATTGAATGAGAAGCACCTAAAGAAACGTTCAACATCTTTAGTTATCAGGGAAATGCAAATCAAAACAACCCTGAGATTCCATCTCACACCAGTGGGAAGTATTTTTTATGACACCTCAGAAGTTGATGGAAAACTAAATCATAGCCAGAACTAATGACTGGTCTTGCTTTGGTGACCCTGACTGTGTGCCTCTGAGGAATGTTTTACAAATTCCTTCATAGTCCAGGAACAATTGATACTTTTCAGTAAAGAGAAGAACTCTGTTGTAATCACATTGGAAAACAATAAGAGGACAGTAACTGATTGTCTGATAGTGTGGAGAGTGATCTGGGCCTCTGTGATGGATACCTGCCTTGCTTTGTTTCTGTGTTTTCTCCTTATTTCAGAAATTTAGGGAAGTGGAATGGACAAACAGGATGAGAAATGAGTCAAGGATTCAGTTAGAGGCATTGTTCAGTCTGGACCTGACTTGTCTTCAGAACCTCACCTGGAGCATTTCCACTGAGCAGGCAACACTTGGGTTATGCAAATTGAGTTTGCTGTTTATGAAAGACTTAGAATCTTGGTGTTGGGTTTGTTCTCAGAGGCAGAGCTGGCCAAGAGGCATCAGTGGAATTTGATAAGCTAGTTGGGATAGAGCCTTTGGGCCAGGAAAGAATATAATACATGTCCTCTGCATCTTCATAGTTGGGGATTGCACAAACAGGTTCATTTACAGGGAGATGAATGCAGTGAGGTAAACTGATCAGAGGTTGAATTTTAAAATAGTCACTCTCACTCCCCCAACACAATTTCTGTGCTATCTTTGGTCTTTATCAGGCTAAAGTGTTTATCTGCTTGTGCCTTGCTCATTCCCTTTGTATCCATCTCCAGCATAAGGCAGTGATTTGGGGACCTTATTAAGGGGCTAAGATTTAGAGATTTGTATTCAAGACACTTGAATAGTATATTTTTGAAAAAGTCAAGCTGATGATATAATTCCAAACTCTTCTACTGTATAATATTCAGGGCTCATACCTCATTCGTGAAAATTATTCACATACTCCTTAGTTTCTGTTTCACTCGACCTACCAATAAGTTCTGCAGAAGAACTATAATGACTGACAGCTCAACTCCACATTTTACAATTGTTATGGAAACATAAGTTGTCACTATTAGCATCATTTGATAAGTGGGTAACTTCTTTTCCTCTAAATGTAATGAAATTTGAGCAGCAGTCCTGATTCATACTTCACAATCAAAGAAAATACAGTTAGAAGACAAGTGTTTAGCCATTTGAACAAAAGCAACAGTGAGAAAAATAGTTCATTAGTTTTCCATGCTTATTTTTATTACTCACTTATACATTAAATAATTGATTATTATTGAATACTTGTTATATACAGAGCACCAAGTGAGGAGTCTCTAGTCAACATTCTTTTATATTTTACCACAGCTATGGTGGTGGTAGTCACAGGAATATCAGCGAGTAACCTCTCACAGGCATTGGCTCTTTCCAATACATTATTATTATTTTCTTGAAAAAATGTTTTGCAAGTGCAAAAGCTTCACAAAATCCCAGTCTTCTCCTGATTCTGCTTTATTTATTCTGAGCTTGGGAAAGGCAAGAGAAAGAAGGTTGACATTTGAATGACTATTTTTGTCTTAGGGCTCATGCTTCTTTTGTTGTTCATGTTAGCTTATGAAGTTTGGGAATGCTATTTGCAGCTCTTCGTTGCTCAGTGTGTGTGTGTGTGTGTGTTTTATTCCCCTCGATTCTTTTCTTCATGGAACACCTTTCACCCATTGCACAGACATGGTAGCATTTCTCATTCTCCTATACTTAGCTCATCCAGATGCCTTAGACTTGATGAGGCTTCTTTTCCCATTTTTCTTTTTCCCTGAGATAGTATCCTTTTGTGTAGCTCAGGCTGTCCTCAAACTTGCCATTTTTTGATCCTCCTGTCTCCTCTTTCTGAGAGCTGGTATGACAGGCATGTGCCACCACACGTGGGTCATTTTATCTTTCTTTATTCCCAGACCAATGCTGGGAGGCTCTCCCAGCCCCTATGGGTGTGAGTCATGGAACTCTGTTCACTGAATACAATTGCTGTTCACATATGTGTCTGCCTTGCTACACTCTGAATTCTGAGGTTGTAGATTCATCATGAGGTTGTGCTGTTCAACTTTTTATCCTCAGGAGATGGCACAGTTTGTGCCATTTTGTGGAAGCCCATTCAGCGTTCACTCACTGATTAATATGTTACTGATTATGTCAAACTCCTCAAGAGGATCCCATTTGGCACAAAAATCTGGCTAATCCTGCACATCGTGGCTTATACATTCAGTACAATCAATCAATATTTATCATTCTTGTTTTGTGAATAGTGTAGTGTAATCAAAGATGATTATTCTTTAGTCGTGAGTAGATATCTCACTATTGTTTGATTTTTGTAATTCATTAAGTCCTAGTAAATTTGTGATGTTTGTTAACTCGTATTTCTTTACCTAGAGATATGTGATTTCAAAAATTCCTAGAAGCTTCTCTACAAATTCCTAACTTTTGAAAGCTCTTTGTCATGAATATTTATGAACCTCAGAGATACTTTCTTTAACTTCCCTTCATCCCCGCCAAAGAAAGCAAAAGAAATCTAGGCTGAATGAGCAGATGCAGAATAGTCTTTAATATTATTTGTTTAGGACTGCCAAGAGTTTCTTAGTAGGGCTTTGAGCCAAGCTGATGAGTTGTATATAAATAGATGAGAAAAAAAAAAAAAACCCTCAATGAAAGTTATTCAGTTGTTTTAATGAGTTTTAAATCCACGGATTAAGAGAAAATTCATCTGACTTAATTGAGTGACACTAATTGGTGAGGAGAAGGAAATCAATAGGCTGTGCTGTGTAGTTATTGAAAGTTCATATTTTCTTCTATTTACTTCTGACAGTTTAACCTTCTTCCTTTGTGCTCTGTGAGCAGATTCTAAAAATAGACTGTAGTTATTGAGATACACCAGACAGATTAGGAAACACTCTGTGTATTTAGTTTGTTTTTGTTTTAAATCAGAGGTTAAGTTTTTCCGTTTTTTGAATTGCTTCCTTGAACATGTGATAAGTCATCATATTTATGATAAAGTTTATGAGAGGATGAGGTGGTCTGCAGAAGTAAGAGGGGAGAAAGAAGATTTATGGGAAGGACAAGACTATCTTGGAATGAACAGGAGGGAAATTCAATTGGCCTTTGGTATCTGGGTGCTCTGTACCTACTGACTCAATTAATGACAGAAAACATTAACAAACGTATTTATAGTAAACATTTTTCAGAATTCTCATCATTATTCCTCTTAAAACACAGTAGAAAAAAACATTTGTACTTAATTTTTTCTTGTCTTTTAAAATTTTTATTATATTTATTTATTCATTTGTTTACTTATTTCTAGTGTGTGCGTGTGCATGTGTGTGTACTAGTGAAGGCTGAATGGAGGACAAAGTATGGGGATCAGTTCTCTCTTTCCCCTCTGGAACTCAGGTCATCAGACTTGGTGACAAGAGCTTTTACCCATTGAACATCTTGCCAGCTCTACCATTTATATTGTGTTAGCTAATGTATGTAGTTTAGAGATGAAAGTACATAAAAGGATGTGCAAATACTACTTGATTTCATCAAAAGGAACTTGAGCATCCATGGATTTTGGTATCTTTAGGAGTACTAGAATTTGTCCTTGGCGAGATACTCAAGGACAGCTATATCAAGTTTTATTAGGTTGGAGAAAAGATTGTCCCAGGTGAGTCCTGTGGTCCAGAATCCCAGCAAGTAAGGACATATGAGATGATTATAATAGTATGTTATTATCAAGATCCCAAAGAGAAGGGCTGCCTGCTGCACAGGAGACAGTCTTCTGTAGCTCAGGACCTCCAACTTGATATGTCTCTTCACTGTGGCAGAGCATAAAAACAATAAGAATTGTCTAGATCTGAAGAAACCATGTAAATATAGGATAGTAGGTATCTCAGGAGTACATTATGAAGACAGATGACCTCCACATGACACTAGAGAGAAGACCATCCCCCACCCAACTGCAGAACGGAGACTGAGACAGAAATTATGTTTATTAAAACTTGGAGTATTGTGCACACCTGAGTCAGTGGACAGAGATGAATGGTCACTCTAACCACATTTCCTGGGGCCAAACATCTTAGATCATTATGTGCTCATGAGGAGACATAGTTTTATTTGATTGCATTTGTTCATTTACTATAATTTGATAATATTTCCTATGAGCACACATTTAAATAATTATTCAACTAAAATGATGTTCTCAGAGTTAGCCTGGCAAAGGGGGTTTGGAATCAGAAGACTCTAGTCATGTCTGATGCTTTAGCACGTGGCTAAGATTTGAATCCCATTATGACTTAGCACAAATCAGAGCAGACTTGTTATTTCAATGTGGGTGGGGTTATATGCAGTAAATATTTCTTAAAATCATGAACATAGTACAAAGTGCTAATGACTTCTGTCACAGACATCTGGTCCCATGTTTTAGAAGGGTCCTTAGAGTTTCCCTTAAATCTTTGCTTAGGAGTATATGAGCTTTTAGTGGGTGTTCTAAGTTTTGAGGTAGTTTGAAGGGGAAAGTTAGAGCTTTGACTCTGGGGTGGAGAAGCATGTTGGCTCTGGCCTTAGGGCCAAACGATTTGGAAGGCTAGCGTTCATGTTCAGTGAATATGGACCTCCTTACTAGGTTACCACTCTCTTAGTTGGACACGAGGTCTCAAGGACACCCTGGCTGTATCTGGGCTCCCACAGTGGTGTCTGAGTTATTGTCTTTGTATAGCTGCACTTTGATTAGAATATGAGACTCTATTCCACTGACACAGATCACATGGCTAGGCAGTATAAGCCAATCCTGGTTTGTTTCCTCCTAACAACCCAGGACATTTTCAGAGTCATGGTGGGTGCTGATATTGTTTGTGAATGAGCATGGCTGGAAAACTGATATTTATTTAGGCTTGGGACGAGTGGAATCCTATCTACAGCAACGTCCCTTCTCTTCTTCTGCTGAACCACCTCTATAGGGGGCTGTGATAGCTATTTCTGTTAAGGAGCTTGTGGTGATGCTGAGGGGCCTGAAGTCCTGCATTACCACATCTCATGAATATGCTTCTTACTGACATGGATTGCAGTTTTTTCATATAGATTATGTGCAACGACAACCAGGGTTTTATCCACTTTCTGGGCAGGAAGTTTGTGGCACAAACCTTAATCTGCACATAAGGTCATCTTTCTGATACGACTTTGTGAAAAATCAGTGTATCTTCTCATGACATTCTGAGCTCCATGAAGGACATTTAATGGCAGGTGTGAGTCTTTCTGGCAGTTCACCTTTGCTGGGGAAAGCAGTGGGAGTCTGTTAATCACCAGCACAAATGGAGAGACTTCTTAACATCTTAATTCTCTATTAACACTTGTTGTAATACTTAATTCTCTATTAACAGTTAATCCTTGATTAAGGATTTGAACCGACCTAGGGAACTGACCCTTAAAGCAACCATTAGCTTCTGCTTTTGCCTCGAACTGAACTGAACTGTGTGTTACAAAAAACCAGGGCTGAGGAGATGACTCAGTTGGCAAAGTATTGCTGCTTAAACGTGAGGACCTGGATTCAATTCCTGTCACACACACAAAGACACATAGCTGTAATCCTAGCACTGAGCAAATGGTGGCTCCCTAGAGCTTGTTGGCTAGCTAGTCTATCTGAATTGGTGAGCTGCAGGTTCAGTGAGAGGTCTTGTTTCAGAAACTAAGTGAACAGAACAAAACAACTCAAACCAATCACTCTTGCTTCAGCAGGTTAGTTGAGAATTATGATATTGAGCCTTTATAGGGACATTTCTCTTTTCTTTGTTTTTATTCTCTTTTTATTAAAAATATATTAAAATAGGTGAGTATTCCTATTTTTCAATTATATCTCTGTAGCTAACACCCCCAAACAAGATAATCTAATATCATTTTAAACTTCAAATTTTGAAGAGTGGAAAGTGTCCCTTGAAAGCGAAGCCCACATTTTAAAACAACAGACTAGACAATCTGTTGTAAATACTTGGAGCAGAGAGTGGCGGAGGGAAAGGAATAGCTGAGCTGAAGGAGGACCAAACCATATTCCAGTGAGGAGTTACCATTGCAAACTCAATAGATTTCTGCAGTCAGGAATTATTAACTATATAGTTTAGACATTGTTATATAAGGGAGGAATTATTTTCTTTTATTGAAAAGAGATTTTTTTCTCATGTAATATATCCTGATTACAATTTCCCTTCCCTGTGCTTCTTAGTTCCTTCTCATTTTCCCTTCATTTTTTTATACAACATAATATTTTTATTATTTGGAAATTATCAAACTTACTTTCCATTCCTCCCAGGTCCACCCTCCCAACCTCATACTTTCACCAAACCAAACCAAACCAAACCAAACCAAACCAAACCAAACCAAACCAAACCAAACCAAACCAAACCCAACCCAACCCAACCCCTCATCAAATTTAATTTGTGTTGCCTAGATATTTGTTGGAGCAGCCCCTTAAAGAAAACTGAGTCTTTTCTACCAGCCTGCCAGAAGTCATCAACTGTGAAGAGCTACACTTCAGCATCTTTATCACAGTTTTTAAGGACTTCATCAATAGCTTCTTGTCTGGACTGTTTTTCTTTTGGGGGGTTGGGGTAAGGGAGATTGTCACAGAAGTCTTCAATGTCTCTCCTTCTCAGTAATGAGTCTGCAGTCATTCATACCACTGCATAAAAGCTTTCTTGCCCATAGCAGACGGTGCAAACGTGGAGCATAGACTTCCACTTGATTTGGGGTGGCACCTAGATTGTGGACTTCAACATGGATTCCAGTGGCAGCATGGATCATGGATATCTGGTCTCTGGTAGCAGCAAAGACCTTGGATATCAACATAGGGCTCCAGTAGCAGTACAGACCACAGACATCAAGATGATTTTAATTGGCAACACAGACTATAAATAAAAAAAACATGTCCCTTGGCAGCAACATGGACCACTAACATCAACATGGCCCATAGCAGTAGCATGGATTTTGGACATGGCTTCTGGCACAGTATGGACCACAGAAATCTTTTGAGGAGACTTAATCCAGAAAATAAACTATTCTTCATCTCAGATACCTTGTTGTTGTTTAGAATCAGTGTAGTTGGGCAGCATGTGTGTCGGGGAACAGGACTTACATAAGCTCCAGGCTGCTGCATACCACCCTGCATTGAGAACCTTCCTGTACCAAAGATGCCAGCATATACGAAGGCTCTGTGTAGGCACCCCCTCCATAGTCAGTAAAATGTGTGGGTGTCTTTAGCAATAGGCTTTAATGTCTGTTTGTGGAGAACAACCTATAATCTTGACAGTAGACTGCATTGTTTAAGGTTCTCATTGAAGCCCTTTGGCCAACAACTTAATTATATGTAATCCAATCTTGGTACAAGAAGCTTTATTTGGTGACAAGAGATGTCCAGTTAGGGCTCTGTCTTCCCCATTATTTCATGATTTCGTTTAGATCACCTTCGTATATGCGTTATTTTAGGAAGCTTCTCCTGTATTAGGCTTCCATATAACCCTTCAAATGGCTCTTAATTATAGCCATCTCTCGCCATATTCCTTCCCTCATTCCCATCTTTTGCTTTTCTCCCTCACTTGATCCTCTCATTTCAGTCTCCCTGTCTATCCATAAGTATCTATTATATTTCCTTTTCTTAGGGAGATCTATCTGCCCCTGCTAATCCCTTACTCTATACCTAACATTTGTAGTTCTATGGATTGTAGCTTGGTTGTCATTGATTTCACAGATAATATCCTATATAGGCACATTCATACATATTTGATTTTATGGTGCTGGCTTACCTCCCTCAGGATAATTCTTTCTAGTTACATTCATTTACCTGTGAATTTCATGATTTCATTTATTTAAACAGTTGACTCATACTTCCATGTGTAAATGTACCACATTTTCTTTATCTATTCATCTGTTGAGGACATCAAGGTTGCTTCCAGATTCTAGCTATTATGAACAGAGTAGCAATGAACATGGCTGAGCAAATATCTTTGTGGTAGGATGAAGCATCCTTTGGGTATATGCCCTGGAATGATATAACTGAATCTTGGGGTAGAAAATTCCCATCTTCCTGAGGAACCTCCATACTTATTTCCACAGTGGCTGTACATGTTTGTACTTCCACCAGAGTGGATGAGTATTCCCTTATTCTACGTCCTTGACAGCATGAACTGTCACTTGTTTTATTCATCTTAGCCTTTCTGATCTGTGTAAGATGATATGCCAAAGTAACTTTGATTTGCTTTCTTTGATGATTAAAATCTTGAGCATTTAAGTGTTTATCAGACATTTGAGTTTCCTCTTTAGAGAATTTTTAGTTCTGTTCTCCAGTTTTAAAATTGAGTTAGTTGTTTTCTTGATATGTAGTTCTTTGAGACCTTTATATATTTTGTATATTATTCCTCTATTGGATGTGTAGTTGGTTAAAAATCTTTACCTATTCTGTAGGCTGCCTCCTTGTTCAAATGACAACATCCATGCTATGAGAAGCTTTCCAGTTTCATGAAATCTCACTTATTAATATTTATCTTAGTGCCTGTGCTAATGATATTCTGTTCAGAAAGTCTTCCTTGCCAATGAGTTCAAGGCTATCCTTCACTTTCTCTTCTACCAGGTTCAGTGTATCTCAGGTTATGTCAAGGTTTTTGATCCATTTAAAGTTGAATTTTGTACAGGGGGATTAGTATGGAACTATTTGGACTCTTCTTCTAATGAAGCTGTCTAGTTCAACCATAACCATTTATTGAAGATGCTGTTTGTTTCCCAGTATGCATTTGTGGTTTCTTTATCAAAAAAAATATGTCTGTAGTGTGTGTGAATAAATCCAATAGACTCCATTGATCAGGGTGTCTGTTTTTATGTCAATACCATGTCGTTTTTCTTACTATAGCTCTGCAGTACAACTCCAAATTAGCAATGGTGATACTTTTAGCAGTTATTTTACTAGTCAAGATTGTTTTAGATTTCCTATTTGTATGTGTGTGTGTGTGTGTGTGTGTGTGTGTGTTTCCATATGAAGCTAAGAATTGTCCTTTCAAGATCCATGAAGAATTGAGCTGGAATTTGGTTGGCAATCATACTGAATCAGTTGATTGCTTTTGGTTGGATGGCCATTTCTACTATATTAATTAATCCTACCAATCCATGAACATGGAGGATCTTGCCATTTTCTGACATCTACTTTAATTTCTTTCTTCAGTGTATAGTTTTTTTTTTTTGTAATACTTTGTTTTACTTGGTTAGAATTACTCCAAGATATTTTATATCATTTAAGATTGCTGTGAAAAGCTTTGCTTACATGATTTCTTTCTCAGGCTGTTTCTATTCTTTTGTTTATGTGAGGAACATTGAGTTTTGTGAATTAGTTTTGTATCCTTCTACTTTGCTGAAAGTGTTTATCACCTGTAGGAGTTTCCAGGTAGAATTTTTAGGGAAATTTATGTATATTATCACATCATATGCAAATAAGGAATACTTTGACTTCTTTCTTTCTTATTTGTATCCCCTTGCTCTCCTTCAGTTTTCACTCTATTGCTCTAGCTAAGACTTCAAGTATTGTATTGAATAAGAATGGAGAGAGTGTAAAACCATGTCTTGTTTGTGATTTTAGTGGAATTGCTTTGAGTTTGTCTTCATGTAGGTTTATGTTGACTGTGGGCTTGCTGTAAACTATCTTTATTATGTTGCGGTATGTTCTTTGTATCTCCAATCTCTCCAGGATTTTATCAAGAAGTACTGCTGGATTTTTGTCAAATGATGAGATGATCATGTAGTTTTGTATTTCAATTTGTTTATATGGTAGATTGTACTTATCAATTTATGTATGTTGAAGCATCTTTACTTCTCTGGGATAAAATGATGAGTGGTGGAAAGAAGTTTAGAAGGAAAGATATATTTGATCTGCTGGAGATGGGGGCATGGAGGGAGGTGAAGTCCCAGCTGGTGGTCCTCTATAGAATTGGGAATGAGGCTATGGGAATGGATCTGGAGGAGAGAAGGAAGAGGTGAAGGTTTGCAGTTAGTGTATCTGCTTCCCTGGCCATAGTTCAAGAATTATTTCTTCATCCTTCATAGAAACTTATAGGTCCTGAGACTCTACAGAGCATCTTTTTCCCAACCAGTAATTTAGGAATATCACCTTCTTGGGTTCTACAGTGGCAGGAAAGATAGAGGTAGGGAGTGGTACAGGAACGTTGCTTGCTTTTTTACCAAGAAGGGAAAGGTGGTATCATCTACTTAGATTAGCAGGTCACAACCCCTTTGGGGCTTTGCATATGAGATAGCTTGGATATCAGATGTTTACATTATGATTCATAACAATAGCAAAATAGTTTTATGGCTGGGGGGAGTCACTACAACACAAGGAACTGTATTAAAGTGTTGCAGCATTAGGAAGGTTGAGAATCAGATTTTGATAGAGTTCATTGGTAGAATCAGCCTTACCTAACTTCAAAGAGGGTGGAAAGAGGAATCTCCTCCTCAGAGTGAGAGTATGAGCCCTGATGTTTGAGATCAGTAATAATGTCTATACAGTGCACTCTGAATGGGCTTTTGCCATAAGAGAACACTATGTCTGGCATATTCCTATAGTTTTCTTTCCATCTCAGAACATGTTTAGCATCATTGGATGCCCACTCTACAACTCTTACTGAGTGTTTGTCATTAGGCTCAGTTTTGAGAGTCTGGTTAGTTCTAGGGGTAAGGGGGGAAGAGCAGTTGGTTCCATTCTTTATTTCTCTCCTGCCCAGTAAGGTCCTTTTTTTTTTTTTTTTTTTAAGTTCTGAGACTTCTTAAAGTACTCATATTGCCAAGACCATGTGGATATGGAAGTAGGATTTTGAAAAGTCACCAAAGATCCCTCTGGCTCATTTAGGAGCCATCTGGAAGAGGCCTTAGGGCCAAGAAAGACATGCTGTTTCACCAGTCTCTGGGAGCTATCCCTGGGGAGCAAATACATACATTTTAGGCTATAAATCACTTTGATCACTGATGCTAAATTAACTTTTAAACCTCCTAAACTCCTTAGCCAGCTGATGTCAGGATCCTGGGTTGCAATATGCAGGGCCTTGAATTTGGTATTGATTACATATAAATTGCACTATTTGTAGGATTTAAGGCATACATCAGTACAAATGCAGCACTGGTTCCCAAAGGCTAGCTGTAACTCAGAATTACCTGGTGTGTGGGTAACGGACAACTTTCTAGATCCCATTTCAGACTCTCTTTGATTTTGGTTTAATAACTTGCATTATGAGGGTGCCAAACTCAGTGATCTTGAAGGGAACAACTCCTAACACATTAGCAGATAAAATCAAGGCAGCTGGTAGCATCAGAAGCCCTTTGTTCCTAAAATGATTCATAAGGGCTGCCAAAGAAGTCTAAGGGATTCTGAGATATGGGTTGAAATTCTAAAGAATTTTTGTTTGTTTGTTTGTTTGTTTGTTTTTATTTTGACAGTCTTTGGTTTGTGGTTCTAAGTGAATGGGTGCCAGGGTTATGGGGTGTGTCTTTTTTTTCTTTTTGTTGGTTCTTTATTTCTACCTGTCAGCTACATTTGTCTCTCAGTTATTTTTTCTGCCCATGTCTCTGTTTTATGCTCTATGTCTCTGTCCCCTGTCCTTTTTTTTCTCTTTCCTAGAACTGATGAAAGCCCAGGATGCATATTTCTTCTCCCAGTTTTTAGGTTAATCAGTAGAGATTTGAGAAGAATATCAGAATCTCATTTAAAGATGCAAAAGTTGCTTTGCTTGAAAATTTCCTTAAAGTTTTAGTGGGATCTTCAGGTTCATTTTGTGTTTTTTTTTTTTTTTTTTTTTTTGAGTTTGGATTTATTAACTTATAGGGTTTAACATTTCCTAACATCTTGCACAAAAGCTCTGACAGGCAAATGAGGGGCTTATTTAATAAAGTTGTGTGATATGTGGTATAGATTGTATATGCAGGCTTCTGTTTTATTGTTATTGCATTTAACCACGCAAACACCCACTTGACTCATGATTATTTTGCTCTGGGGATGTGGGGTATTTATTATGTTAGAATGATATGAGATCAGACATGACAGACTCCTTCAGGAATAAGAAGCCTTAATTAGGTTCAAAATTATCCTGGTTTATCCCGGGGCTGGTTCCTACAACATCTGAATTTAACACATTTAACTGTTTCATTTTTTTAAAAAAACCATTATTTGTAGCTTCAATACTAATAATGGCTATTGTGTGTCTCCTATGTTTCCTCATAGTTTTACTCCTAAATAATGGAGTGCATTGTTTCTAAGAACAAAGACATTTGGAAAGTACAACCACATTATGCCCTAACACAAAACAACAATAAAATTTAGCCAATTTAACTAAAATTAAGATAAAACAAAGATAAAATACCCACCTTGGATTCATATGTGACTTTTTTATAGCAACACCAATGTAAAATTTAAAAATTATGATTTTGTTTACTAGTTGTATAAAAAATGGGCCTTACTGTGACTTTCAATGTGAACTTTTAAGTTTTGAAATTCAATATACTAGCACTGTACCTATAGTCTGAATATAGTACTATGTGGTATATTTATTCATTCAATATTATATATTATAAAATAAATGTTTATAGATATAGAAAAGTAACTTCCAGAAGTACAAATAAAACATTGTTTATCATAAAGATCTTACAATTCAGGGTGCCTTTGGAGGTAGGCAGAAAAAAAATGATCGAGAAAACAATAGGGTAAAATAATTAAGTGGTCACTGTTGTAAGAAATGGGTTTTCATAGTGTTCAAAATAGGCGGAGCTGTCCTGTTGTCCATGTCTATAGCTCTGGAGAGCGATTAGGGCTCCAGCCAGTTTCAGATATGTCTTAGAGAGGATCTCGGAGGGAATACTTTTAAAAGAAAAGAGTAGGTGAGAATGTTTTTCCTGCATGTATGAGCGAGTATGTCATGTGTGTGCAGGTGCCCTCAGAGACCAGACTTGGGCACTGGATTTTCTGGAACTGGAGTTATAAACTGTTGTAAACTGCTACGTGAGTGCTTGGAACCAGACTTAAGACCTGTGCAAGAGCATCAGGTACTTTTACCTGTTGCATTAAATCTCCATCCCAGAGCAAACATTTTTTTTTTTAAAGAAGTGAATATAAGAAATTGAGGATAGAAAATGAAAAACAAAACCAAAAACAAACCAGAGAAGACCCAGAAAGCCCCAACATGCCCTCTCAAACAAGGACTATTTTTTCATGGTAGAGCTGGAGATCATTGAGTTAAATAAAATTAGACAGGTTCAGAATGACAAATATTGCCTCTCTCATATGTCTGTCCCTATCTCCCATGTAAGGGAAGGGATGCAGCATGACCCATTTTAACGCTGAGTAACACCCCTTCCTCTCAGGATGGCCTTGTTTGCTTTCCCTACCAGTCATACATGCTCCATGTAAAACTTAATCTCTCAAATTGCAGAGTAGAGAGAAAATTGAAAGGACGCTTGTAAAAACAAAACGAGAGCAGCAGAAGTGATAAAAATTGATGGACAGAAACCCATCCAGTTCTTTGGTGTTTTTATAGTTCCAACTGTATAGCTTCAGAAGGGGAACTATTTGGGAGAAGGGAAAGAATATAAAGGGTTGGGAAACAAACAAACAAACAAACAAACAAAGACAGTGTTAGAAAACAAAAGAAAAAAAATTTTGCTATTTCCTCTCATGTTGAGCCTGCACTTGTGTGCGTCTGTGCACATGTGTGACATGAGAGCAGGAAGAGGATGGCAAAGAGAGAGAACAACAGAGAGTGAAAGGATGGAAATATAAACCAAATACAAGGTCGTATGTGTGAAAGTGCCATAAAACCGTTATTAAAAATCAACAAGAAAATGAAGAAAGCTGCTTTTCTCATCAATTTTATTATGATATTTATTAACTAGAATATTGAGTCATTGTAATTCATAGTCTGCTATGCATGAAAACCTATAAATTCATCTGCTGCTTTGAACTGAAGAATGTGAAGAAACGGTCTGCATAGAAACTTAAATAGAAGACTAAAAATTCACAATGGACTTGTTTTGGTTGACATTATGATACACATGACTATTATTTGGGATACTTTTTTTTTCTAAAATAATAGGCAACATCCTGTGAATTTTCCTTTTACTAGTTTATGGACTGAACTGCTGGCATGTTGGTATTTTGAGACCTAGTCTAGCATGATTAGATTCACCACAGGAAAAACACAAAGACCAGTTCAACCTAGGAGATAATCAATTTTTCATGCTCATTATCATTTAGATGAGTCTCTTCTAAGGGAAGGGCTGCAACATGACCCATTTTAATGCTGACGAACGCCCCTTCCTCTCAGAGTGGCCTTCTATGCTTCCTGTAGCAGTTGTATATGCTCCTGTAAAACTGTTAATATCTCAAATTGCAGAGTAGGGAGAAAATAATCAGAAGGAAACTTTGAAAAACAAAATGAGATCCAGAGAAATGATGAAAATTGATGGATAGAAAACTGTTTAGTTTTTTTCAGTGGTTCTAACTGAAGAACTGTATGGCTTCTACCGTCCTGGAGGAAAACGAAGAATATTCAGAGCTTAGTTATTTTATTAAAACTTTTATATCTCAACACTGGAAAATGCAAATGAAAACAGACTCAGCTACAGTGGTTGCAGCAGTTAAGACCCAAGGACTGAACACCCAAAAGGCTCAGGAGAAGACTTTTTCTGGGTAGCTCAGAGACTCTCCTGTTGGAGGTTAGATAGTTCTATTACAAACTGTACAGTTTTTTTGTGAGTTGGTTAGTTAACAAGGTTATAGGACTATTCTGAGTAACTTCCCCTTTATTCTGACTGTTGGGAAAGGTGCTAATGGACTCCTTGTTTAAAGAATAGGCTCACAAAGCTCTCTGGTTGTGCTCTACTCTGATTAAAAATAGCTTTGACCTTTGGCTCTTGCTATGAAGCCTACAAGCTTAAATTCATATTGTCGCTCTTACTGTGAACTCATATTGTACCTCTCCCTGGGGATTACCCAGCAGAACGTGTGCATGTAGTAATAGCATATGCCTGATGCCAGATGGATTTGTCCATACAATGGACGATGAAGCAGAAGAAATGACTATTTAGATCTGTGAGGTCTGAACTTGGGGACTAAGAAATACCATTAGTTTTCCCCAATATCAGATCAGATGATTTTTTAGCCTAGAAAGTATTCTTTCCTCCATAGAAGCCTGTGACAGTGATAAGATGATTTCCAAGTTTGTACACAGCAGAGGAAGAGCCCAGCTAACATGCCCAGCTTCTGTCTCAGTGCTGCTCATTAGAAAGACAATACTAACCAGCTGTCCCCTGGTGTTCAGAAAAAGAAAGATCCAATTAACTGGCCATCTTCCACCTGGTTCCAGATTTAGCCAGCTCCTTAGGAGCCTGTAAGAGCAGCCAGTGTGCATGAATTTTCATTATTAAATGTGAGCTAAGGGCTGAGGGGAGGTGGTCTGGGCCAACATTTTCTGATAGGTAGTGCCCTCTGAACTTGGTTATCTGGAAAGGCAGAGATGTCACTAGATACTGACTTAAAACTGTTCTTTGTGAACATTGTGGGTATGTGAAGCCAGAAATACAATGTGTTTCTATGAATGAAGGCACAGAACCACCGCAAAATGTGGTGTATTTAGCTGAGCTTTTCTCTTCAGTAAGAGTGAGATTTTGAATGTGAAGCTTCTCTCAACTATCTTGTTACCAACCATTCACCTGTATTGGAACATTTAGAGTTCACAGGAACTCATTATTCAATCTTTCCTTTGTGAATCTGTCCAAAATATCATGATTAACTCAAAATAAAAGGCAATGTCTAGGGCCCTTCAGTCATCAGTCTTCCATCTTTTAAAAGCCAAGCACTTAATTGGTTCCTGACCATTTAGGCTCAGGAATAAAGCATCTAGTGATGTGACTCTGGAAATGCTTCAGGCTTATGAGTTCCTGGAGCAACACCCCATTCTCAATAGAGCCATCAATAAAGCAATCATTTCTCAGCAGCAAAGACTGAAAAATCTGCTGTATTACACTTTCCAATCTCTTCAAAATCACATTTAAAAAATCCATTTTGTCGCAAGCTGACCAATCTCATCTGATTTATAAGCTGTGGCCTCAGAGGAAATCTGAAAGGCTTGGAGTCAGAACCAGGGAACTGATGTGCCAGCAGGAAGCAGACACTTGCTGCATTTCGAGGTTGCAGCTTCCAGGGCCTGCTTTAAAACATGTGCAATTTGTTAAGTTGGGTAGCAAAGAAGCATTTTCTTGTCAGTGAGTATGATATCTATTCCATCCCTGGCATCTGTATGATGCTTATATATACCTAGTCTTTTGGTCTGCTCAAGAAAACCCAGAAATCTCATTTCTTATCATTTCTATTTGTGAAAGATTTTTTAAAGAATGGATTTTAAGTGTCAGGTGCCAGTAAAGATATCCTTCCCCTGTAGGTTTTTTGCTGCCATCACTCTCTCTGAGTGATGCTGTAATACATTCAGAAGAGAAAAAAATAAAAAGATTTCTCTGGTGAAAAGGTTATATATCCCTGTGTATCAGAAAAAGGCATCTCACGTAATAAACCCAATGACATTTCTTTAGATCACTTGAGAGTCATACATCTTAATTTACATATATTATATATTAGTTATATCCTATCCATGATAAGAAACCAAATATCTTATTTCTAGGACTTTAAAAATGAAAAACTTAATAAGGAGACCATGCTTTCTGTATTATAATCACAGTATTGATGCTTAAAAATTGTTTTCGGAGAAGTTATTTGTCATTGTGAATTGATTGGCTAACACTTGATTTGTTTACATCTGGTCAATAACTTAATTTTTTTTCTTTTGTAATTCTCAAGTCCTTCCCCCTATTTCCATCCTTAATACTTTATTTTCCTGATTGTGAATATGACTGCCACGTGACTTAATGACTTTAATATTTCCCTTTCCTTATCCTCTTCTGTGGCTCTGATATCTTCCCTTTTTGTACACATAAAATTATAATTATTGTTAGGGATGGTTGTGAGTGACTATTATTAGTTAATAGTTAGATGGTTGGGAATTACTATTAACTATAACTAAGATTAGCACTTGGAAGATGGAGACTAGAGAGTCAAGAGTTCAAGGTTGAGCTTGAGGTCAGCCTGGACTACTGTATGAGAGTCTGTCTCAACCCTGCCTCCCCTTCAGTTTCTGGTTCCTTCTTCCATGTCTCAACTAGTATCTTAAATGAAGATGTGCTGAATCCCAGAAGAATACTTCTACCTAGAGAGCAGAACACTGAATTAAGAACCATATAGTCTCATATATGTTGGAACTATGGTCTGAGATGTAGACTGGTTACTCAGAAGAGGGAGGAGAAGTGGCAAGTGCTTCAAGTGATCAAAAGTGCACCATAGATAAGATCCCAAACAAACAGCTAAAAAGGAATGATTATAAAAATGCTCAATGAGTCCAAAGAAAGCACAAATAAAATCCTGAATGAATTCAAAGAGACTACAAATAAAGGGCTGAATGATGTAAAGATGTCAATATAGGTATGAAAGAAGAATTATAAAAAAGAGAAATATTGACGAAAATTGAGGCCTGGAAATACGGCTCAGTAATAGAGTACTTGCCTAGTATCTGTAAGGCCGCAGTTTCAATGATTGGCACTAAACACACACACACACACACACACACACACACACACACACACACAGACACACAAACACACAGACACACACACACACACACACACACACACACACACACACACACATACACACTTGAAATTTTGGAAATGAAAAACCTTAATAAGTCAAAGAAAAAACTTCATTACTAGAATGGATCAAAGAGAAGACCTCGTAGTATCAGGGCTCAAATACAAGGCAGATGAATATGAACACGGAATTAACACTCAATATAAGATATTAAGAGCCATTTGCCCACCTCCATAAGCACCTTGATACATGAGAAAAACTCAATCCAGAAGTTTACAGACATTTAGCAATTACAGGGCTTCCCTGCAACTGTGGATCTGCACACTGCTTTCTACTCCACATTTCTGCCTGCTTCCTGTGAGGCATACGCCAAACCCAGACACCCAGGTGAGAGACCCATGTACCTGCTGGGATTCCAGCAAGTCTAGAAGCAGTGAGCTCTGCCCTGCCCTATTGGAGCTTCATCTTCCTTTTTTTCCACATCTCACCTGAAATTGAGGATTTGAACTCCATACCCAAGCTCACTGGTTTGCCTGTTTTTAGGAGGCCTTCAGCTATGTGGGACAACCAGTTCCAGAGGCTTACTTCTCCTAGAGACTACCAGGCAACCCAACATCAGAGACAGCCAGATCGGTAGAATTAACATAGTGAAAATGGCCATCTTAGCAAAGCAGTTTACAGATTAAATGTAATTCCCATCAAAATTCCAACACCTTTTTTTTCTTTTTTTCTTTTTTAACAGAAAGAGCAATTCTCAACTTCATATGGAAAAATGTTGGGAGCCAACTCTTAGCTGAAAGTGGCTATCATCTTTACAGCCATCTCGAGCCATATACCTGACAAGAGACTTGTTTTCAACAGCCCGCAACAGCTGAGCACACTCTGATAAACATCTTGTTTTGCTGTTTAGTGCTGCCAGCAACTAGGAGCACATGGTCTCCATGCTGCTAGGTGCATGACGTAGTGCCTTCAGCTGAGCTTGCCCACGAGGGCAAGGCACGTGGTAAAGGGTATAAATACCCAGGATTTCCTTTCAATAAATGAGACTTGATCAGACTCTGTCTTGTCTCCTTTCTTTTCATTTAGGGAAAATTTTTATTTACGTTGGGAATGTAAGGACCCTTTTTTTTAAAAAAAAAATTTTTCCAAATTGGCTCGGATGCATTAGGATGTAATCTAAATCATTTTCGGATAGTCCTGGGGCAAAACCTCAAATAGACAATAAAAAAAATTTCCCGAAAAGCAGAAAAAATTCGAACACTTTCCAACCCAAAAACTTAAAAAAACCACCAACTGACCAACCCCATTTAAGTCCTCCAGAGGGAAACTGAAATTTGGGGCCCGGAAATGACAAGAGCAATTACAGCCCCACCCCACCCGTCCAAACACCAAACTGACAGCCCCATAAACCCCAAAAAAGAACCTGGGTTTTTTTTACTCCCCCGACAGAAATGAACAACTCCTAAGGGGGAAACCCCCTCAATAAATGGATGAGATAAGTGAACAGAGAGAGGATAAGAGAATCTGGAGAGCACACGATGTGCGAGTTGTAGACACAGAATCTATATTCTACCTTCTAATATGCTGATCAGAAAAGTGATGGACATAGGTACTGACAGTAAACAGTTACGCAGGCGTAGAATAGAAGGGGTGGAGAGACACGATGTGGCGAGATGATGAGAGAGATCGAGAGTAGATAGAGTGACAGAGACATAGTAAGTACAACTAGGTCTAGGCATAGAGAGATAAGAGGAGGTAGAGGAGAGGATGAGTATGCTAACATGAGAGAGGTCTTAGCACAGGTTTACTCAGACTTGAGGTGTTGGTTATGTGGTGTTTTGGAATGAGGTTTGGTAGGGGTGATTGAATGGGGTATGTGGTTTGGGTTGGAAATGATTTTGAATTATAAGGTGTGTGGAGGGGAGGGGGTTATGTTTGAGATTGGAGGAGATTAGGATGTGGTTTGTGGGGGGTGAATTAGAGAGTGAGGTTTGGGGATTGATGAGGTATGAATGAGATGATGTGTAAGGTATTGTTAGGGGGATTATGAAAATATGAGTTATATAGAGGTGTTTAATTAGGGGGGGAGGGGGGTGGAGGATATATTGTATATGGGGAGAATGGAGGAGGAATGTAGTGGGAAGGATTAGTAGGGAAATAGTGGATTGGATAGGTTTTGGGTTTTGTAAATGGTGGAAGGGATGTTTGGTTTAGGTGATTAGAAGGAGGGGAGGTAAGGGAGGGAGAGAGAGATAAAGAATGAAATGGATAGAGAGGAAGTGTAAAGTAAGGATAGGTGCTGATTTATGAAGGTTTGTTTGTATTTGTTAAATTTTGTGAGTTTTATTGAGGTATTGTTTTGTTAGAGGTGGTTATAATGGAAGTATGATTTAGGGTGGTATGTATTGTGGGTTTTTAGATGGGGTGGGGGTATGTTTATGTGTTGGGTGATTGGGTTGAGAAGAGGGTTGTAAATTTTTGGGAGGGGTGTATGGTTAATTTTAATTTATTGGGTTTTTTTTTAGGGTTATTTGGATGAGTAGGGGTGGATGATGGTTTGTTGGTTGTTGAAGTGGGTGATGGGGAGATTTTAGGTTGAATTGTTGATGTTAAGATTATGTTGATGTGTGTGAGATTATGTTGGGCTTGTGAATGGTGTATGTGGGTAGGAGTTAACGTATACGAGTTAAGTATAATGGAGAGGTTATGTTATAATTGGGGATGGAGTAGTGTAGTTATTGGTGTTTGGGTTAGATGGTTTAGTTTGAAGGAGGTTTGATTTGGTAGAGGGATTGGTTGGATGGAAGTGAATGGAGTGAGGTTGGGGTAAAGGGATGAGGAGAGGAGAATTGGGGGTTTGTGGATGGGTATTAGGGTTGGGGGTGGGTGTTTAGTGGGGGTTGGGTGTGGGGATGAGGAATGTAAGGGATTGGGGGGGGGATAGTGATTGTAGGTTGTGTTATAGATATGAGGGGAGAAATAGTATTTGGAGGGATGATGGGAGAATGTTGAGGGGGGATATGATAATTTGGTTTGGAATGAGTGTGGGAATGGAGAGGGATTGTGCTTTGAGTGTTGATGGGGGGGTGTTAGGGATGAAGGGGATTTTGGTAAAGGTGTTTGAGGTGTATGAGATGGAGGATATGAGGTGGTGAAGGGAGGGAGTAAGGTGAATATTTGTAAGAGTTGATGTGGATGTAAATTATATTGGATGTGGGTGGGTAGATGGGGGGGGGGTATGGGAGTTAGGGAATGGATAGGGGTGAAAGATGATGAAGGGGAAGGGTGGGGAAGGGGGTTGGGGTGGAGGGGGGGACGGGGTGGGGGGGTGGGATAGTGGGGTGAGTTTATGTATTTTGTTGGGGTGTTTGGAGTGTGAGGTGGAGAAGTTTGATATGGTATTTGAGGGTGTATTTTGATATTTAAAAGATGGAGGGAGGGTGTAATATTGTTTTTTGGTTGGTGGGGGTGGTGGGTGGGGATTGAAGAGTCCTCAAGCTCCATCCACTGTTTGGCTCTGGATGTCTGTATCTGTCTGAGTCAGCTGCTGGTTAGAGCCTCTCAGAGGACAGCTTGATGGTCTGTTCTCAGGCTGGAGGTTTAGATCCTGGGAGCTCTGGCTGAATCTTTTGATACTCGTTCTAAAAAGGACAAAAACACCCTCACTTTGGTCTTCCTCCTTCTTTTTGAGTTTCATGAGGTTTATGTGTTGCATCTTAGGTATTGTGTGTTTGGGGGCTAATATCCGCTTATCAGTGAGTGCATACCATGTGTGTTCTTTTGTGATTGGGTCATCTCACTCAGGATGATATTTTCTAGCTCCATCCATTTGTCTAAGAATTTCATGAGCTCATTATTTTTAATGGCTGAGTAGTACTCCATTGTGTAAATGTACCACATTTTCTGTATCCATTCTTCTGTTGAAGGACATCTGGGTTCTTTCCAGCTTCTGGCTATTATGAATAAGGCCGCTATAAACATAGTGGAGCATGTGGCCCTGTTGCATGTTGAAATATCTTCTGGCTATATACCCAGGAGGGTATAGCTGGGTCCTCAGGTAACACCATGTTCAATTTTCTGAGGTATCGCCAGACTGCTTTCCATAGTGGTTGTACCAGCTTGCAATCCCACCAACAATGGAGGAGTGTTCCTCTTTCTCCACATCCTCGCCAACATCTGCTGTCACCTGTGTTTTGGATCTTAGCCAATCTGACTGGTGTGAGGTGGAATCTCAGTGTTGTTTTCATTTGCATTTCCCTGATGACTAGGGATGCTGAGCACTTCTTTAGATGTTTCTCAATCATTCGAGTTTCCTCAGTTGAGAGTTCTTTGTTCAACTCTCTACCCCATTTTTTAATAGGGTTATTTGATGGTCTGGAATCTAGTTTCTTCAGTTCTTTGTATACCTTGGATATTAGCCCTCTATCAGATGTAAGGTTGGTGAAGATCTTTTCCCAGTCAGTTGGTTCCCACTTTGTCCTGTTGACCGTATCCTTTGCTTTACAGAAGCTTTGCAGTTTTATGAGATCCCATTTGTCAATTCTTGATCTTAGAGCATACGCCATTGGTGTTCTGTTCAGGAACTTTTCCCCTGTGCCCATATGATCAAGGCTTTTCCCTATTTTCTCTTCTATTAGTTTCAGTGTAGCTGGTTTTATGTGGAGGTCCTTGATCCACTTGGAATTGAGCTTTGTACAAGGAGATAAGTATGGATCAATTTGCATTCTTCTACAAGTTGACTTCCAGTTGGACCAGCACCATTTGTTGAAAATGCTGTCTTTTTTCCACTGGATACTTTGAGCTCCTTTGTCGAAGATCAAGTGACCATAGGTATGGGGGTTCATTTCTGGGTCTTCTATTCTATTCCATTGATCCTCCTGACTGTCTCTGTTCCAATACCATGCCGTTTTTATCACTATTGCTTTGTAGTACAGCTTGAAATCGGGGATGGAGATTCCCCAGAAGTTCTTTATTGTTGAGTGTAGTTTTCGCTATCCTGGGTTTTTTGTTATTCCAAATGAATTTTAAGATTGCTCTTTCTATCTCTGTAAAGAATTGAGTGGGAATTTTGATAGGGATTGCATTAAATCTGTAGATTGCTTTCGGCAAAATAGCCATTTTTACTATATTAATCCTTCCAATCCATGAGCATGGGAGATCTTTCCATCTTCTGAGATCTCTTTCGATTTCTTTCTTCAGGGTGTTGAAGTTCTTGTCATACAGGTCTTTTACTTGCTTGGTTAGATTCACCCCAAGATATTTTATACTATTTGTGACTATTGTGAATGGTGTCGTTTCCATAATCTCTTTCTCAGCCAGTTTATCCTTTGTGTAGAGGAATGCTACTGATTTGTTTGAGTTAATTTTATACCCAGCCACTTTGCTAAAGTTGTTTATCAGGTTTAGGAGCTCTCTGGTGGAAGTTTTGGGGTCACTTAAGTATACTAACATGTCATCTGCAAATAGTGAAACTTTGACTTCTTCCTTTCCAATTTGAATCCTTTGATCTCCTTCTGTTGCCTAATTGCTCTGGCTAGGACTTCCAGAACTATATTGAACAGGTAGGGGGAGAGTGGGCATCCTTGTCTAGTCCCTGATTTTAATGGGATTGCTTCAAGTTTCTCTCCATTGGTAAAGGTTATTTCATTCTGCCTAACTACCTGATTCTTTGGGATCTGTTGCTCCAGGTTTCTTTCCCCAGTCCAGTCTTGTTTCTCAGATGGATTGATCCCATTTTCCTGACTTT